>CM053790.1:52594193-52626693 GCA_028749045.1 Cupressus sempervirens | reverse complement strand
CATCTCTTGTGAGAATAAATGGAGAACATAACACTCATTGGGTCGAGATAATGCTCATAGAGGTGAAGCACCAAGACTTCTCAAGAGATCACCCATCTTAGTACTACTCCGACTTGAGTATGCTTAACTACAGAGTTTCCTTATGTTTAAACCCACTTTTCTTGCAACCCCATTTGCAAATTATAATCTTCACTTATAAGCTTGGGGATACTACTAAGTATCTCCTCTTTGTAGTGCAAGTCACACCTCTCACCTGAATTCTATAAACTTTGTAGTATTCTTCCACAAACATCCCAATATAATTCACATCTTTATGTCTAGATCTATTAGCATCAGTAATCTTATTCATTTCATTTTGTGCACACATCTTCCCTTTACTGATGCATGAAAGAACTTGGTGATTTTGTCACCATCCTTTATCAAAAGTTCCATTTTTTTCTTAATAAATTTCTTCCATGGCCAAGATCCTAGCCTTCACTCTCATTAATTCCTTTGTGAAATTATTGTGATGCATTCCATCTGGATAAATTTTTTGTTGAAGTCTTCCAATTCCTTCTCCACCACAACCTTTTCCTCAAAGATGTTTTCAATCACTTGAACTAAGTTCTCATCTTGTCCTGTATTAATGCTATTTTTTACAAAACAAAAACTACTTACATTGCTCTATCTCTTCCCTCAATGCACCACTCTTTAGAAAAATGAGAAGACATATCCTTCCACCACATATTTTGAAAGTTAAAAATACCTTCTTCCCTATTAACAATTAATCCAAGCTTCAATATGTATCAAAAAGTAATCAATGCCACCATAAGGAAGCATTATTACACTCACAGTAATGATAGCCAATCTTTTTATTATATTTGTAAAGCTCATATGTATCTTAGGGTCTGTTTGGTTTCTAGCATATAAATTAAGCATTGCCATTCAGAATGTTGGCTTTAGGATTTTGGAATTTGGAATCTAGATTATAATTAGGAAATTCAATTTGAGACTATTTGGTTGACCAAGATTTCATTGTGAGAATACAAATTTCCTCCGTTTGGTTGCACATTGTGGAATTGGAATACTAGCAAAAATAACATGCAAAATATTATCATCCAACTATAGCTTATGGATGCAAGAAGGTCCTAGATTCAAATTGCAACAATATTTTTGACAAATGTTATGGCATGGAAAACCAATCACACACAATTGCTTGGAAAAATGGATCTATTCTTTTCCATCTAATCAACACAATCAAACAACAATACTCTTTACATGAACTAATTAGGCAATGCAGTCTTTCTGCTCAGTAAGTTAAGTAGTTGGATTATTAAAGCGCTCAACACTAGAAAATTGGAAGGAACCCAATGTGCTTTCCTCATGAATTCTTTCCATGAATCAATGACAATGAATAAGATAAATATCACTACTACATCCAAAAATACTAATATCCACCCAACCTCATTCATATCCATGCTTGCAAGATCGATGTTATGGTTGCCCATGACTTAATTATAGTGACACTTACACCCTACACTACTATTCTTCCTCCAACATAAATGAGTTCAAATAGATACAAAATCAAAGGGGCATGATTGTGAATAAAGTAGAGATTTAAAGTGTAAAGAATGCTTGATAATAAAGAAATAAATATTTTAGCTTCTTTTAATTTTCATATCATGTCTTCTACTATAACATCAAATAGCTTGAGGAGCAGAATGCGTATATATATTTTGAAATATTTTTGAACAAAATTTCAAGCATTCTTTTTTGTAAAAGAAATATATATTTAATGTTTTTATTAAACATAAATACATCCATATACACTATTTATCATAAGCAATCCAAAACTAACCACGAAAGTGATATAAAAAAATTGTATTTATGATAATGTATGGGTTTTTAAATCTTTTGTGCCTACCTTCAATAGAAAAATAAGCATATTCATCTATAAACTTTTCAAAAAAAATAAATTTCAAACTCTTTTACAAAAATAATTTCTCCCAAATGGGCATCCAGATGTCAAACCCAATTAAATTTTACTTTAGTTGAAATTCTCATTTTCAAAAAATGGGGTTTAAAATGGGAATTAAAACATGAATTCCAAATAACAAGTATTTTGAAGGAATTTGGAATTCTTGTTTTGGGGGTTAGATGGGGATACCAGATTTTATTTTTTTCCAATTCCAATTCCAATTGTGCAGACCCAAACAATGGATGAGATTTTTTTCATAATTTGAAATGCCAATTCCATTCTAATTCTATCTACCAAATAGGCCCTTAGTTCATGTGAACCACCCATTATTTTGTTTTCAATCAAGTGTGTTGTTATAGGTACAAAGTTCCTAAAATCCAACATATCTCTATTTGTATTCCCAATTCCACAACTTGTTTGGTCAAGTCTAACATAGCATTAAAAACCCCACAAATTATGTATTCCCCTTATCTAAAGAGAGGATATGGAGGATGAGTTCCTTCAACAATCTAGCCTCCTTCATTGTTTGTGTAGGCCAATAAATATGTCATAATATAAAACTAATTGATGGAATTATGCTTTGAATTTGGCAATCCATCTGATGCCTTCCCTTGCTAATTGGCAATACTATTATAGTGTTTGGAATCCACATGATGTCAAGACCAAAAAAGTACCTTCTTCTAATTGATATATACCTAACCATCCTTTACAATATCTTTCAAACTTTGCTCCCATAAATTCATTATATTTTGTTTCCTATAGTAGGACAATATCACTTGCTAATTTATATATGGTTCTTAGTAATCCTTCATTTATATAGGAGATATTAGGTTCTTGAAATTCAATGGGATGATCCTCAATATTTTCTAATGGAGCCATTTTCTTTCTTGGTTATTTTTATTTAGAGAAAGTTTGTCATACTCAGGAAGTCCTTCTCAACTACTTCAACCTTCCTCTTGAATTTGTTATAAATTTCTTGTCCTGTTTATCTTACTCTTGTCTAACAAGTTCAAAGTTAATTGACTATTGTTCCTAATATTGGTTATTATAAACTCATCTATACCTACTTTATCCTTTGATTCCTCTTCCATTATAAATGTTGCTCCTCAAAATTTTCAATCCTATAAACCTCTAGTGTCATTTTTTTTCTATGGTTGGCACTTCCTTAGTGAAGTCCTATTTTCTACTTTCAACAACATGATATGATTCCTTATTTGTGTTTTTCATAGTTCCCACATTCTTTATATTTTCTTTCCTATCATCCAATTTTTGCACCATATGACTCTTGCCACTATCTTGCTATTTAAGAATCTATATTGTCTTCTTTTTAGGAGTCCATAGTCCTTGGCGTTGTGCTTTCTTCCACAACATTGGAGGCAATAAAACTTCACCTCCACTATTTCAACTAATTGTACATCCAATCATATCATTATACCCTCAACTAGATTTTCAAAGGGGTCTTCTTGATGGTGACAACCTTTAACCTAGCATGTATATGAATCATTTTCTATTATGTCCCCATATAGAATGTAACCAATGTTCCTAGGGATATACCAATCTGATCAAAAGTTTTTCCATTCCAATATTCCATCGGACTTTCCCATTCAATTGAATCCAAATTGGCTTTTCATATGACTCTTTGATGTAGGGATTGGAATTTTGATAACATTTTTTAATGTGTTTTTCTCCCATTTCCTAAAGTTCCCCTATAAAAAATTTTCCCTCTTTTTCATAGTAAAAAAATTATTAAAATAAAAAGGACCTCAAGAGGAATTGAAGGATTGTTGGCTTTATCAAAATTTCCTTAACCCAATGTGAAATTATTTTCCTACAAGATTTGGTCCCAATGAAATGAAAAGTATTTCGACCTTTCATAATGCTTCAACATCATGCTCTACCTTTTTTATTTAGTTTGATTACCTATAAGTTGTCTTTTGCATCTTCCTTTGTTAGACTCTCTAAGTCACATTATTTTATGCCCTCTATTTGATTATTTTTTTCTTTTTTTTTCATGTGCAAATTTGTTCACCATTTTTAGGTGTTTTTATTTTATTAATTTTTTTTTTTTAATGAATAGTTTCTTCCTCATATTAAAAAAAATACAATAAAGTTTTTTTTAGCACTTCAGGATACAGGCTAATGTAGAAATTAGGTTACTTTATAATTGAGACCTAATAATGATGATTGCGATGTTCTAATTTGGAGGGATGATTATAATTTTAATTTCCAAGAACTTTAGAAAAATAATCACATCAAAAGGCTTTATGTTTTGAAAGTTATTGCAGTTTAAACTTTCTTGGAGACCTCTTAAGAATGTTTCAAAGTGAGATTTGAGGCACTACACAGCCTTTTACAAACCCAAAAAATATGGGACTAGAAAATTTGGTCCATATACATATAGAGTACTCAAAGATCTTTTTGAAAAGGTAAATGATTTGTCAATCAAAATCCCAGATCAAAAGTTATGCCCACCAAAAGTTGGACTACCATTTATGGATTCTTCTAATTTTGTATTGTGTTCTAACATATCTTCTAGAACCTTCTTCTTATGCAATGGATTGCAAATGGAATATTATAAAATGTGTTCCTAACCATAAACCTGGTTTGGGTTACTTAAGGGCATCTCTTTCATTGTAAACACAATTTTTTTGGAGTTTGGGAGAAGGTACTATGAGAAGGTTTTTTTTCTCTAGAATCTAATTATATTGTAAGCCCATAGAGCATATATTTGATTCTATTTTTCCTTTAATGAATGTAATAGTTTAATTTTTTTGATAATAATAGTATCCTTTCCTATTATGTTCATTTTTTCTTGGGTTGTGCCCTTATCAAGTGGTATCAAAGTAGGTGTTCTTGAGTGTATAGATAAAGCATCAATTGTGAGGTAGTTTGCAATAGGACCATGTTGTTATGGGTTTTGTGATAGTGAGAATATGTCTACATGAAGAGAGTGTGGTGGAAGGGCTAGAGGTTTTTCCACTAAGCTTGAAGTCCTCAAGAAAAAAATTCAAGCATTGCAAGAGGAGGTCCATGAGGGATGAATCTTTTTATAAGGGATAAAAGTGAGGAGGAAAATGAAGAAGGAAATGCTGTGTAGGATAGAGAAGCATAAGGAGAAGTCTTGAACCAAGTGGAGGAGAAGCATTTTAGGACCATTTCCAAGATGGGTAGAAGACCTAAACTTGACGTTAGCATATTTCTAGGAAATCTAAATCTAGATGAGTTGATTGATTGGATCAATGAACTAGAGGAATATTTTGAGGATGAGGATATTAAGGACCTTGATAGGGTTAAGTTTTGGAAGGCTAGACTGAAGGGCCCTACCAAAATCTCATGGCAAGAGATTTAGTTAGAGAGGAATAGAAGAGAGAAGGAGAAAATTATAAGATGAGATCAAATGTTGGACAAACTAAATAAGAAATTCATTCTTGTTGACTATGAGCTTGGTTAGTTCAAGTAGGTGCAAAGGTTAAGCAAGTGAGCAAACCTACCTAGGATATATGGAGGATTTTTAGTGACTCCTTATTAGGATGGGTCATGTAGAATCAAAAAAGGAGAAGGTCCCTTGTTACCTTAATGGGTTAAGACCTAGAATTCAAGAGGAGTTAACTCTGGTTAGAATGACCAACATTGAAGAGGCATCCTAGCTTTCCTTGCAAGTTGAGGAGAAGCTAAACAAAAAGTTTTATGGAAAGAAAAGAGGGTACAACCAAGGGGAAAGGGATGGTGGTAGGTCTTTCGGAGGCCAAAATGAGGACCAAAAGAAAAATGAAGAAGTGGGTACCAACTGAAACCAAAGGAATGAGGGATTCAACTACTCCTATGATCAAAACTTTGGATTCCAAAGAGGAAGAGGTGCAAGAAGTAGAAAAGTTTCAAGTAGATGAGATTTTCGTGGTATATGTTCTCACTACAATGAAGAAGGCCAACAAGCCTATGAGTTACCTTAACACAAAGGAAGGATAGATAAGAGAGTTGATGATCAAGAAAGGTTTTCTCATGTGGATGATCATGCCAAGTCATCACATTCAAATGATGTATAAAGAGGAGAGGTTCTAGTTAAAAAAAGGGTCTTTCTGAGTGGTGAGACTAAACCTAAACAAAGGAGGAATCTATTTTGTACCAAGTGAAATTGTAAGGGTAAATTTTGTGATGTGATTACTGATGGTGGGATAATACAACATTTGGGGTCAAATTGGGATGATAATTGGAAACAACAGTGTAATTTTTGTTGATATTCATGTTTTTCTTTTTGCAATTATCCTTAATGTCATCGCAATACTAACATTAGCATCGTAATTGTGATGCCTACGTGAGTATTTGAAAAAGAAAAAAGAAAATATGACATAAATCATTCCCCATTTGTTTTGATTATGGAGAGTTGAGTGAGAAAGAGGGTTGAGAACTCTGAAAGAGGGTGGACAGAAGTGAACATTTCTATGCCCTTATGATTGGTGCATTTTTTTGTTGTGATCTCTGTATTTTGTTGTTGTTATCTTACTTTGAAATTTTGTTGTTGTGATCTCTATAGTTCATTTCCATGCCCTTGTGATCTTTGCATTTCATTTTTGTGCCCTTGCTCTATGATTTTGTTGCCATGTAATTTTTTTTCCATATTGTGCCCTTGTGATCTTTGTGCCCTTGCTCTATGATTTTTTTGTCATGTCATGCCCTTGCTCTATGATTTTGTTGCCATGCCCTAGCTCTACCATTTTATTCATGGGCTATGTAAATCTTCATTTATTTTCCTTCTAAACATGTATCTCATTATATTTTCTTCTAAACATGTATATTTAGAGATCTTTTGTAAGGTTCTTATTACATCTTGGCACAATAGAAGAATTGATCCAATTGCATACATATTCTAGAATACAAATAATAAAACTATAAAACTAACTCAACCCATGCTAAGTGACTTACCTCAAGATCCTCCACAAAAATAATGCATACCAAGAAAAATTGGTAGATTTTGCAAGAAATTTTAGAAATACATATCATAGCAAATATTTTTAGAAAGAAACTAGCCATAACCTAGTAAATTGGGTCTAGTTTCTTTTAGCTAGGTTGATTACAATTTCCTATAGAATTGTCATTAGATTAGGTACAATAAAACAAACAATTAGTTGTTCCCATCTAGGAAAATCAAATACATTTTTCCATGGTATTTCTTCAAGCTACATTATAGTATGGTATTTCTATAAGCCACATTTTGTATGAATATTACTCATACAACCAATCAATTCCAAAAAAATTAGTCTCTCGAGGCCTCTTGCCGAATTGTTCATGTGCTTGTCTATACTTACATATTGTGCATATTCTACAATCATTGTATTCCATGTAATTATCACTCCACTTTTTATCCATCTCATGGGATGACCTATCTATTGACACATTGCAACAAATGATTCATGCCTCCCTTCACTATGGTGCCTTTGTGAGCTTTCTCCATTCCATATGAGTATGATGTCCTCTAGCTCTAAGATGATGACTGCCAATGTTTGACTTTTCAATAAAAGTTTAGATAATCTTTTTAACAAATATCATGGTAGCATTCTATCAAACTATTCACATGCTTTGTTTATTCTACCCAATTGATGAGTTGTCACTAAGAAGTGTTGTTAGATAAGAAGCTTCAAATTTATTTTTATTCCTCACATATCATTTTGTAGATATTGGCTTATTATCAAGTTTCTATATTCACCCTTTCATATGGATTATTTTGAAGCTGATTTGTATTTTTTTAATGCTCAATATTTCATGGCTTGGCATGAAACTTCAATTTAGAAACCCAATTTGTGAGGTGGTGATTAAGAGACTCCAAATCTCCCCCGCTAAATATTTTGGCAATATTCTATATGGGTTGTCATTGAAGAGGACAAGTCACAAAAGTTGTGAAAGCTATCCAATAATTTTATAGGAATGTTCTTTGACTGCGGGCTGAAAATTGAATTATTTTGTCAAATGGTTCATATGCATTGTGATTCTTGTTACATTCTTGTCTAGAGAAACCTTTACAGATTTGAAACACCAAGTTTACAACAAGCATGAAACACCAATCTCTAAAATCATGTAGTGTCCTCTCGGGTTGGGAATATGATTTTTTGTTCTCTTGAACATCACCACAATAGATATTAAAGAATCATCATCTTCAAAACAACATGAAATAAGGTGACACCAAGTAGCATGTATTAAAACCAATTCTAACATAGATTACCTTGAAGTAAATTATGATGAATCTCCACTAAATACATTTGATTAAACATTTGGCATCCCTCTTTATTGAATTGCAACTTAACAAGCATTTGGTATATCTATGATTTTTATGATATGAAAAATAAGCCATGTGAAGCAAGGTTAGGTGGTGTGAGTTGGAAATGGGGCATAGATCATGGCATAACTCTTAAGGCTCTGAATCACCAACACCATATGGTCATGTATGTGCAAGTATTGAATAGAGAGACACCATATGCCTTCCCATGTGGTGATACTGAGTCATTTAGACATGATATACTATAGGCTAGATAATGAAGCTTAGATTAGATTATCATTTATATTCCTCAAAAATTGAAGCTCACCAAACAATAAGCTTCAACTTCATTTGTGTATGATCACTGAATAAGATGAATCATGCACATTATCCCTTACCGTGTAAAAAATTCAATTCATTGAGAGGTACACGTTGTTGTCTAGGGCACAAAAATCAGCAAAAAAATGGTTTGGGGCGGTTCATCTTTCAATGCTCCTAGGAATTTGTGGTAGCTATTTTCACTATTGGAAGAATAAATTTAGTGAAGAGTTGAGTGTAAGGAGTTGAAGAAGAAATTTTTTCTTCTATTTAAATGCCATAATCATGAGGTTCCCATTTTTTAACACAATTGTTGAATTGTATATTGTCTTTGATGTTACACAAAATGTCATATCTTTACTAGTTAGTTTCTATCAAAATCACTTGAGCGATGAAGATAGTTTCTAGTGTCTATTGAGCATTCTAGTGTTTACCAAGTTTAGAAGATAGTCTCTACTCAATTAACTCAGACACCAGAGAGAAGTTTGCAGAAGCTTAGTGTTAACCGAGATCACTCAGTTAACAAAGAAATGTTGGTATGGTACTAGTGTTAACCAAGCTTACTTGGCTACCAAAGGAAGTTTACAAAATTATAGTGTTAACTGAGATCACTTAGTTAACATAGGAAAACCATTTTAGAGTTAGTGTATACAAATTTGGGTTGGCTAAAGAAGGATTTTCTTATTTTTGCATTTTGAGTATTATGGATTTGTTTATTGGTTCTAGTCAAATGAAGAGATGAAAATTAATTATTCTAAGTTGTATTCAATCCAACCTAACAATGTATATGATATAGGTATAAGGTCAAATTGAGAATCGAATGCATGAGAATGTGTGGAACATAAGAAGATGCTTAGAGGAAGAAAATTGGAAGGATAAGAAGAATAGATCCTTGTTGGGATGTAAAGGTTAATCTAATTAGAAAGGATCGAGTATTTAAGCTAGAATTGATATCTGAATAAACAAAGATAGTTGCATCACCAATTAGGTCAAGTCATTGTTACTCTCTGCCTATTGTAGTAGTGAATCAAAATCTCTTAATAGAGTTAGCCTAAAGTTATTTGTAAATCCTCTTCTAAGGTAGCACTTCAAGATTGAAGTGTTTAAAGACCTCTAACAAGGCCACTCCTAACATGGTGATTAAATCCTCTAATAGGGTCACACCCAATGGTGTGTTTTGTAATCTTTCATAGGGCTAGCTCCTAGTAGGGCTCACTTTAGAAGAGTGAAACATAGTAACTAGTTGTAATTGGTGGTTTTTCAAAAATTGGGTTTCCATGTTAAATCTTGGTGTCACTTGTGTTTATGCTATTTATTTTATGTGCATGCAACTAAGTTAATTAAGGTTAATCACACTTTAATATCATAAGATCTAAATGTTTAGTATTTACCAAGTTATAGTTGATATTTTAGTACTTGTCGAGTGACCATAAATTGTTAGTGTTAACCGGGTGCCTCTGTGTTAATTGAGTGACAACAATATGTTTGTATTTTGATTTGTATTGAGATCTAAAGGATATGAGATTTATTTTAGTGGGAATTGATTAAGCCATTCCCTCTCAGTTACTTCTCTTATATTTCTAACAATTGGTATCAGAGCTTTTGGTGCTTGTAGAGGAAGTTTCAAGAACCTAAGCTAAAGATCAAGATGTCTTCTAGAAGAGAGATTATCAAGTTGAACAAAGGTAACTTCAAGGTATGACAAGAACTTATGAACCTACATCTAGAGACAATTAGTGATTCAAGTCTAAAATATTTGAACACCAAGTATGTATCACCTACTACAACTTTGTCTATTGAGGAGATTGCTAAAAAGAAGAATCATAACATAATGATGATTGGCATTACATCTACCCATAATTATGTTGAATTTGACGAGGTCAAAGATTATGGTTATTGGAAATCTGATTGAAAATCTCATTGTTGAAGATCAAAGAGGGAGATTGTTACAAAGAAAGAAGATTGTTGTTTTCAATCATTGTTTTGTCATTGATGTCAAATCTACTATTTGTAGGGATGATATTTTCTTATAAGATCCAAGTACTATCACTTAGTTGATTGATGAAGAGGATTTGATCAACAAGATGTAACAAGAGCACCTAAGGGAAAGGTTGAGTTATCATATCGTAATGAAGTAAAAGGATCAGTTAAGACAATGGTTAAATGATGTATTGATAACATACTCAAAGATACAGAGGTTTCTCACACTTAGAAACATTGGAGGAAGAAGTTGTAACAAGGTGGAATGCAAAGGTTAAACTAAGATCATTAGTAGGTGCCAACCAAGTTAGTTGAAGCTGAGAAAATTCCTAGTTGGATCCGAGTAATAGAAAATTATAGTGTGTGCTGAGTGATCTTTAGGTGCCAAGTGAAGATTAGGTGCCAAGCATCAGAAAATCTTAGTTGGTACCGAGTGATCTTCAACTGTCAAGCATCAAGAAAAACACAGTTGATGCTTAGTAAAATAGTATATGCCAAGCACCAGTATTTCAATAGTGCCAAGCTGTTACATTATTTTAAATGACAAAGATTCACCAAATGAAAGCCAACAAAGTAGTTGTCTTGAATTTTTTGAATGAGTTGGAAGATAAGGATGATGAGTTGGTGGCACAGAATCCTATGTAAATAGTTTTTGGGTAAATTCTAAAGGATTATTCAAGAATTTTCTAGAGGAAACAAAATATGGGTTAGATGCAATGAATCTTACCTAATCCATACAAATTAAAATTAAAGGATGGAAGAATCAAGTGAAAAAATGAACTCTATGACTTTTATTTAAGGAGTCATAGACCAAGAAGCAAAGAGCTGCTGATATTGTTGTTGTTGAAGAGCCAAATCTACAAAGTAGTTGGAAGGGTGTCAAGGAGAAGACATCTAGGAGAAGGAAAAGCATAGAGGCTTTGCTTCTATAAGTGGTCATGAAGAGATGATTGCATTGGTACATTGAGCATGGAGAATCAAGGTGACTAAGCTTGAAAGGAGGGAAAGCTATCAAGAGTTGTAGAGATTGAAGGGTAGACAAGAGTATGAGCTGAGAAGTGATATGAGATCTACAAGATAAGTTGTATGTTGTAGTCAAGTCAAGATTTTCTAATACTCTCTAGCAATTTTATTAGTTCTGAACATCCTATGGACATAGGTTGGTTTAATAGCCATTTGTAAACCCTTTAACAGGGTGATATTCCTAGTGAATGTTCTAAAGTCCTCTAACAAGGTCCAGTTGTAACAAGGTGGTCAAATCCTCGAACAAGGTCACATTTGATAGTGTGTTGTAAGCCTTTAACAGGGTAGGCCTTTCATAGGGAATCACTTCAGAAGAGTGAGAATTGAGTAGTATGTTACTGGTGGTTTTTCCCAAATTGGGTTTTCATGTAAATCACTATGTTATGTGTTGATTTCTTATGTGTTATACTTTCATGTTGATTTACAGTAACTTGCTAATTAAAAAAGTTAAAGCTTGGATGAATGAATAGTTGAATGGCCTCACTATACTTAGTGAAAAGTTTGAATAAGACATTTGGACCTTGAATAACTAATTCACACACCCCCCCCCTCAATTATTCTAAAGCATTTCTAACAATCGTACTACTCATTAAATGTGGGTCAAGATGGATTATATCTATGGAGGTGATGATAATGTGACAAGAACCAATATAGAAAGCTTAAGAGATTACTTTAGCTAGATGAAGATGAGAGAGCATGAAAACATTACAAAATACAAAAAAAGAATTAAAGCTAGTTCTAGTGCAATCAGAGCATCTGGAGGGAAAATTGATGATGTCATAGTGGTCAACAAGGTACTCATATCCCTTTTTCCTAAGTATACAATTAGAGTATCATCTATTTAGGAAATAAGATGTGATCCCAAGAATGACACAACATTGGATGCACTAGTAGGATGATTGACAACTTTTGAGTTGGATAATGATGACAACTATGTTCCTATCTCTAGAAGCATAGAGTTTGCATTTGAAGCCAAGATTTAACTCAAAAAGAAAGGTGGAAAATCTAAAGGAAAACAATCTAAAAATGAATAAGAAGATAGTTTTGACCATATACTTGAAGTCATTAAAGCCCTTCTTGCAAGAAGATATCCCAAAGCCAAAGAAAAGTACAAAGCTTAAATTCCTCTAATCTATTTTTCTTGTAAAGAAGGTTGGTCACATTGTTGCAAGGTGTTAAAATAGAGAAGGAAAATAAGAAAAGAAAATCATTAAGTACAATGGTAGGAAGGATTTCAAAAACTACAAGGACTATAAGGATAAAGGTAAGAAGTCCTATTTCATGGCTAAAGATTTTGATAGTAGTGATGATGATGAAATGGTTTATATTTTTGTTAAAGATGAACCATATGAATTAGATGATAAGATGGCATTTATTTCTCATGTTAGTAAAAATGATACATGGATTATTGATAGTGGTTGTTCTCACCATATCATTGGTGATAAAACAAAGTTTGAACATATGGAACACTATGATGGTGGGAGTGTTAGATTTGAAAATAATAAACATTGTGGTATAAAAGGAAAAGATTGTATTTCACTAGACAATGAACTCATATGTAACAATTCCTAGTGGGTTGAAGGATTCAAGCATAATCTACTGAGTGTGGAATAGTTGAATAACATTGGATTCAAGTAGACTTCATGAATAGGAAGGTCAAGCTACTAGATTGAAAAGGAAATCTAGTTGGGTCTACTAATCAAACAAAAGATAATTTATTCTACCTAGATCTAAGTGAAAGTTCACATTTCATTTCGCAAGTAGAAGAAATATGGTTATGGCATAAAAGATTGTTTCATGTGAACTTTGATAACTTGATCAAGATAAGAAAGAAAAAAAGAGTTAGAGGTATTCCTAGTCTAAGGAAACCTGATATGGGCATGCTAAAAAATTATCAAATTGGAAAGATGGGAAAGAAAAGGTTCAAAAGAAAGAACTATCATTCTAAAGAAGTTTTGGAGATGGATCATAGAGATCTTTGTGGAACTATTGTCATAGAGAGCTATAATGGAGATAAGTATTCCATTTTATTTGTTGAAGATTATTCTAGAATGATGACAATAATGTATTTGAAAGATATGTCTAAAGATTTTCAAAAGTTCAAATGGTATATGGCTAGAGTTGAGAAAGAAACATGAAGGAACTAAAGTGTTTAAGGTTAGATAGAGGAGGAGAATTCATCTCAAATGATTTCAATGAATTCAACACTAAAAAAGGAATCAAAAGACAAGTATTAGCCCCTGGTACACTTTAGCAAAATGGTATAGCAGAAAGAAAGAATAAATTTATCATGGATTGGGCAAGAACCCTGATGATAGAAAAGAATGTTGCAATCAAATACTAGAAGGAAACAATCAATATGATAGTTCATACCTTAAATAGAGTACAATTGAAGAAAGACTCAAATTAGACTCCTTATAAATTATGGTATGGCTATAAACCCAGTGTAAGTTACTTGAAAGTATTTTGTAGTAAATTTTATATCTTGAAGGAGTCTAGGAAAGGTAAATTTGATGAAGGCATATTCCTAGGATACTCCAAAAAAAGTAAAGCATACAAATGTTTGAATCTAACTACTCATAAGATCATATAAAGTATACATGTGAAGATTGATGAGTTTGTAGATAATAGTGAAGAAGAGAGCAACAAAGAACTTGAAGACTACAAAAATTTTGTTTACTTTGAGCTTGATACATTGCCTAATCTAATTGGAAGTCAACAAAATTCACCTCCCAAGTCCCCAAAATATCCAAAGGCATTCGAGTTGCAACCAATGCAACTTGGTTCATAGTCTGAAGGACCCCAGTCACACTCAGAAGTAACCAAGTTGTAGCTAGTGAAACTTGATTCAGAGTTAGAAGGACCCGAGTCACAGATAGTAGGACCCGAGCATGATGAAAAAAATCATGGTGAGGCAAGTGAAATAAAATCTAAATCCAAATTACCTATACTTACAAGATATGTCAGAAGGCACCATGCACCTGAGCAAATCATTGGAGACAAGTTACAAGGTACAATGTCAAGAAAAAAATTGAAAGGTACATGTTTGCTTACTGAATTTGAACCTAGAACTATTAAGCATGCTTAATGAAAGTTGGATTGAAGCAATGAATGAAGAGGTTGAGGAAAAAAAAAGGAACACAACTTGAACGATAGAGAAGTTAAAAGAAACAAAGAAAGGTTAGTTTTAAAAGGTTACTCTCAAGAGGAAGGTATTGATTATGGTGAAACATTTACTCCTAATGTAAGATTAGAATGTATTAGGATTCTACTTGCTTATGTTGCACATAAAGGATTCAAAATGTATCAAATGGATGTGAAATTTGCATTCTTGAATGAAATACTAGAAGAAGAAGTCTACATTGAGAAACCTAAAGGTTTTGTAGATCCTAGAAAAAAGGATATGGTTTGTAAAGTGCACAAAGTATTATGTATCTCAAAAAAGCTCCCAAATCTCAATTGATAGTAGAGGCAGAATATTTTGTGACAATAGTCAATTGTTCCAATATTCTTTGGTTCAAGTAACTGTTGGCAAGTATGAAGATACAAATCAAGGATCTAGTGGTTATCTTCTGTGAAAACACTAGTACAATTAATATATCAAAGAATCCTATGATGAATACCAAGACCAAGTACACTGCAATAAAATATCATTTTCTCATAGAATTGGTGCAAGAAAAAGAGATGAGATTGAAATATGTGAATATTAAAGAACAAATTATAGACATATTCACCAAACCATTACCTATGGATTATTTTTTTGTATTTAAGAGGTAAGCTAGGGGTTATTCCCCTATATGAAGCTCACTAAAACAACATTTAGTGATATATCAATTGAGTATTTTTGAAGATCAGTCAAGTTGATGTAGTAATAAAAGGGAAGATTGCATATGAATATGTACATCAGGTACATTAATCTTTCCTAAATATTGTCTTTGGCATAAGCTACCAAAGAGGGAGAGTTTGATTATAGTGCCTCTCCCATTTGACTTCTATAAGTCATCCTAATCGATGCAAAATTGTTGATCTCTCCTTGAGAAGGGATCATGATTGGAACCATGAGTGGTCTACACCCTTGAGGTGGTGGTATTTAGGTTACTATATTAGTTGCTTTGATTATGATTATAGCTGATTTATGAGATTATGATGTGTTTTATGGTTCACTGAGGTTTGTGCCAGTGGTTACCAAGATTGATGTGGTATCATGATGTTGTTCTATTATTACCCTAAGATGTATGTAAAGATTGTATTGTGTACTATTACCATACTACATTGGACTAGGTTTTGGTAGCAGTGGTTAGTCATGTTTATGACTATGTTCACTTATGTGTTTTAGGCACCTTTTCATGTTCTTTAAACAATCATTATTAAATGATTAAATAATTAGAAATGGTTTTTCCATGTTGGATTCATTGGTTATGTGTTGTAGATATTTACCTTGTTATATTTTAATCCGAGAGATACTTGTTACTTATGTTATGTTTACTTTTTAGATTACCTAAGGGTCAGATGTCATACCTTGATTTAGTATCATAGATGTTAGACTACTAGGTTGTTTATTTGATCACATTTCATGATGATCCTATTTTGAAATGACAATGTGTTTAATGATGATATCTAGTTATTCACTATTTGGACATATCTTTGATTATGTTCTGTGATGGATTTAATGCTATGGTTATTTACTTCATTCCTTTGTTGTTAGGCTTTATGCAAATGCCAATGATGTAAATGGATAATTTTAGTATAATTAAATAAATGGTTAAATTAGGTATGTAATACATTTATTGCTTTGGCTATGTTGCTATATGCAATTGCACTTGATCACATTGTTTAGTGTGCATGATTTATATCCCTGGCAGTGGCACATGGAGTTAGTGATTCGACCATTCATATTTTACCAATGTCATCCCTATATGGTCAATGTATCCTTATTTTAATTGTTTAACAAATAATTTCTATGATTATTAAACCTGAACTCATTTGTATTATGTGATTAGACTAGTGAGTGTGTCTATACATTTAGAGGTTCACTTTGTCTCGAAAGTTGTTAAGGAAATTTTTGTAATTTTGGGGTTTTTAGGCTTTATTTTATTTTATTTTAATTTCTAGTAGCTTTGCAATAGATGAATTCTTATTACTAGGAACAACCTATTTTCATTTGGGTTGATTCAAGGTTTAACTAGGTTGGCTAGTTATTTTCCCTAATTGATTATTAACTTGAAAAGTGAATAAGTATCCAAAAAAGAATTTAATTCCTCACTTCTCACTTTTGAATTAGAAATTTTAAGAGTAAAACCCAAAATTCTTTTCATGAGGATTTACTATTTTGTTTTTTGTGGGAGCTACAGGTGTGGGATTGTCATAAGGTTGGTCTCGTTGGATCTAGCATGGGGAGACCTTGGATTGCCATGATTTCTAGCTACTTCTACTAGGTTTTTATTTTATGGTTCAAATTTTCATTTTGTCCCATTTCACTATGAGGTAGGGCTCTCCTATTTTATTATTTCTACTCCATTTCAACTTTTTTTTGGTATTCACTTGTTAGGATGTTGAGAACTAGTATTCTCCTCCATTTCTGTTTGTTGGTTCTACCTAGTTGCTCGGGTATGAGAATTTCCCTATTTTCTAAGATGAGGGTTTGGAGTTTTGCACCATTATGCTAGCCATTTTTGCATATGGACTCCAAACGTAGATTTTATTTGATATTTTTGGCTTTTGTGCCCTAAGACTAAATGGGTTTTAGTTTCAAAGTTTTTGAATTTTGAGGTTTTTTTGCCTCAATTTGCATGCCACATAGTTTTCTTAGCATGATGTTGGTTGTGGACTTGGATTATTCATAGGATGTTAGTTAGACCATTGTTGCACTTTTATATTTTCTTTGGGAT
Organism: Cupressus sempervirens; assembly: GCA_028749045.1. NCBI lineage: Eukaryota > Viridiplantae > Streptophyta > Pinopsida > Cupressales > Cupressaceae > Cupressus > Cupressus sempervirens. The sequence continues at coordinate 52,609,280 of CM053790.1, read as the reverse complement.
GTGTGCCACATCCATACTCCTAAATTTATGTTTGGTTGAGTGATTTTATACTTGGTGTTATTATTTCTTTTGGACCCTTGTTGTTTCGTGGACACTATGATTCATGTAGAATCCATATTCTTAGATTGAGGTTAGTTGAGTGAGTTCTTGATGTTGGTCTTGTTGCATTATTGGGATTCATGGAGAATCCATACTCCTAGATTGAGGTTGGTTGAGTGAGTTCATGATGTATGGTTTGGAGTTCATGTAGAATCCATCCTCCTGAATTGTTTTTGGTTGAGTGATGTTTTTCTTGTGTTCTCATTCAATCCTTGTGTTATGATCTTCATGATGGTGGTGGGACACACATGAGTACATGTGCACACATTTTTTGGGTGACTTGCAAGGCCAAATCTTTTGTGGTACTTTTAGGAGTTATGATCATTGGGGTTGGGTCAAGAATTTGCATGCCTATGGGTAATCATCATTGGATGAGTATGGGTAGGGTAGGGTAGCATATGGAGGGGCTTCTATCTCACAACCTAGTGTCAATTTCTCAGTTGGCGAAGGAATTTTTATGTAAGTGATATCTAAATAAAAATGTGTGTGGTAATACAATTTAAGATAATTAAAATATGGATTGTGTGCCTTTCATTGGGAAGTTGATGCCTCCATGACTATGTGCCTTCTGTTGGGAAGTTGATGCTGCCTAGAATTTGTGCCTTCCATTGGGTAGAGCAGCTACCAATATTGGCTTCAAATTGATGTTACTAAGTGACTCTCCATGATGTCAGCCCCTACATAGTAGCCATTAAGTGTGTTATCAAAACCTTTAGTTTATGCATTATCTATGTTCTTGGTTTTAGTCATCATAATGTTTGGCATCAGTGTTAGCCATAGACATTTGCTTTATGTGTGTTTGTGGGTGAATCATTATCTCCATCAGCATGGTGGGAGTGGACCTATAGGTTCCATGTAGTTGGGAGGTGTAGTTACCTATACCACTATTGGGGACTGGTGTACAGAGATGGTCTCTTGTCCTAGTGCCATCATTGCTGGATGTTTTCACTTGGTACTTCAGGTTTTTGAGTATACTTTCTTGCGATTTATGCTTTTATTAGAATTCTTTTATATCATGTTTAGATGATGTTAATTATTAATGCAATTCCTTATTATGATGATTAGCACATGATAGATGATGTTATCTATTTTGTAGGATTAGCTCATTCTTTACTTCTAGCATATTATATTTCCTTATTCTTATGTTGTAGCACATTTTGTTAGTGACATCCTCATAAGAATGAACTGACGATTTGGTTGGTAGTTTGGGATGTTACACATGGGGGATGGCTAGGGCCCATAATGGTCTTATGATCTTATTGTGGTTGGGAGGAACTACATACTTAGTTTGGTTATTCAGTTATTGCAATGTTATTTCTATACATTACAATGTTGCTTCTATACATTGTGATGTTGCTTTTAGTATGATCTTTTACTGCTATGGTTTAGATTAAATAGATGTTCCTCTTTCTTTTTTCATGGCATCATGTTGTTTATGCACTCGAGTGTTCATTCCTTGATTTATGTGAATTTGATACTCCCTGGTGTGATGGAAATTTATTTCCTATCCTTTTATGTTTATGTTTTCTAGATTACTAGTTTGTATCCTCACATGAGAATGCAAATGTTCATGTGATGTGTTGAATTTCCTCGCATGTCTTGTGGTGAATCCTTGTGCAAAACCCCACACTAGTGCATTACATTTGACTACTAATCCTAGCATGTCCTCGTCTAAGATGGTGTTCCCTATGTGGCTCCATGTACTTTGTAATGCCCTGCCAAGGGATCCAAAGAATTTCACTAAGTTTACCGAACGAATTTTTTTTTTAAACATGAAAGATAAACCATTCACAAATTATACATAGTAACAGAAGCAATAACGATGGTACAAGTGAAAGTAAAACTATTCATAACATTCGTAGAAGTAATAGTAACATCCAACTGAAAGTAAACATAACATAACATAATAGATTAAATTCTTTAAAGATCCCTTAATGTTGAATTACTTCTAATAATAACTTATTCATCTAACATTACATCCTTAACAATGAAATAACAAGGATACATCCAATGTTCTTAAACCATATACAAGTGAACATTTTAGATTGTTCAATCATCCACTATACATGTTACAAGGTATGAAAAGCTTAAAAGAATAAACATCCATGTAAATAAAGTACATCATCATCCAATATTAATCCATGATGTAATAACATAATGAAACCATAACCATACATGATACATCATCATCATAAAGATATAAACATCCATCATAAAAGATAACCATATATCACAACATATTCTAACTAAGTGCATGGTTCCTCCCAACCGTAAATAGCATCATTAGACCATCGTGGATCCTAGCCATCCCTCCGTGCATAACATTCCAAAGCACCAAAGAGATCATTGGCTATAACATAGTAGGAATGTCACTCCTAACACATCCTACTAACAAAGTAAAGTATAAGATAACATCATCTAACATATGCAAATCATCAATGTAAGGAACATACCAGTAAATACATCCATCATAAGGTATATCATCTACCATAATGCTCCAAGAACATAATGAAGATAAATACCAACCAAGAATACTCCAGCCACGGTGTCTCAAGCAGAACTCAAATGATAGGAGTGAAAAATACTACCACCCGATCGCGTGGAACCTAAGTGGTCCACTCCCACCGTGCGTAGGAGATAATCTCAAGTCCCAAATAGGCTATCAAAATCACAAAGCATAAATCTCTATGAGTCCAGAAATCCTAAAAGTATACTAACTCAAAGGTTCCATTCACACAAAACTGACATCTAATTCCCAAAGGCACAACAATGACATGTAGGACTCTGCAAGCAGGGAAAGTGTCATCGCATTTATCTCGTACAAGTTACCCTGGTAGTTAGCTAAACTTCACAAGTCCATACAGATCTCATGCGGCCACTAGTATCCTCTCATACTGACAAGGCATACTACGGAATGCAAGGCCACAACCATGCGTCTCACTACTCCCATCCTAGCCTGTACAGGCACTCAAGGCATGGGCGAGAACATCAAAAAAATTATCTTTTTAGGTTCATTTAATCCCCATTTAGTGTATAAATGTTATCACTTATTAACCAAACTTACAATGAGTTACCCTGGCAGCCTCTTAGGGCCCCGACCCCCATTGCAAGCCACTTCCCGACACTACAAGTAGATTACCTACCCTAATGCTCATGGAATCATAAATCACCATAGTCCTGTACAAGTGACTGTAAAGAAATCCAAAAGATAATCCATAAAAAGTATCATCAAATATCCACAATAAGAATCATCAAATATCCATGATAAAATCATCAAATATGCATAAAAGCATCAAATCTCCATGAGCAACATCCATCGAAAATCATGACCACAACAGTTCTCTATTGGCAACTGAAGGCATCACTGATAATCATAAGTATCCATTGGTTCTCAATAACCAAAATATATCTCAAAATAATCACCATATCCATTGGTTCTTCAACAAGCAACAAAGAATATCTCAAAATCATACTGATTGAAGACTCCAAAATGGTTGAGTCAAACATGTCACAACATGACATCATCAAGAAATAAATCAACATTTCAGTCCCATCATGGCGGCTAGAAAGTAATCCAAGGATAATTGATCGATGACTCAAAAATGATTAGCTCAGGTATCTCATACACATACATCTCAGCTTCACACATGAAGACTGATGAACAAATACAAACATTTCATAGAGCATACGATCACATTACCATGGTTGAGCTTATAAAAATTGAGACCAAATAAGATCAACATGCCATCACATCTCATAACCCCCGAGCCTCTGGTAACAACCTAGGACTGGTCAACACTAGTCAACCCAAAAACCCAAAACAAGAAGCATATAGAATACACGATGCAAACACATGTTTTGGTTTATTAATATCTTATGGTTGAATCAAGTGTAGAGTTTCATTTTCCATTTTCAAATGTAGGGGTTTCAGTTTATCTGTTTGCAAGTATACTTTCAAGTGTCTTAAGTTTCATCATTTGACCTACAAGTCAACCCAATTGTTCCCCGATAGCATTATCCTCCCATTATTAAGAATTACATTCTAAGAATAACTTAAGAATAACTATTTACTAATTAAACTAATCATCATTGACCTTAATTAAATTGTTCTCTATTTTAACCATGATCCATATTCTAATTGATTAACTCTTCTTTTAAGGTTACTTCAACTTCAAGGATCATTATTCATTATAAGAACCAATTACTAGTCTTCGAATAAACTTTATTAAAATGATCAATTAAATCATTCAATTAACATAGGTACGCAATCCTTTACTTTTATCATTCTAATAGTTTAAAACTCAATTAAATATCTCTAACACTTAAGCCTCTTAATTATAATCATTATAATAATTAAATTGTCACTAATAACCGTTAAAGTATCTAAGTCATTATTCAAGTCATTAGAATAAGACTTATCAACTTCGATATAGATAATCTACAATTTCATTTAAAGAATTATACCAATTAAATCTCCATTACATATCTTAATTATTAATTAAATCTAATTAACTCTCATTAATTGATTTAATTAATAATTGTATAACCATAGGAACGTTCTAATTAACATCAGTTGACTAATAACTAACTAGAATTCTGTAAGTTAAAAGTCAACTATAATTCAATACTCAAATGATCATATTAATAATTCAATAATAATAATTGAAAATCTTAATAATAATTCTATATGACCACATTCGTCATCTGTCAAAGAATACCAACATTCCCTTGACAAATTCGTATTATCATTAATCTTTTCAAATAAGACTCTATCGCACAACTTAATTATTAATATCATAGAAAAAAATCAATTATACTTCAACTCTAAAAACTAATATCCTTTCAAAACTTTGATCAATAAATAATCTACGCTAGATTAAATCTAATCGAGCTATTTACACCATTATTTATTAATAGTTTGTTAGACCCAACAAGCATTAATAAATAATAAACTCATCCAAACTATTATTAATTGATCTTAAAGAAACCTTACAAATTTCATTGGTTGATATTTAACTGATTCTTAGCACAATTAAGGTATACCAATAAGTTATCTAATAATTCAAAGGTATTAACAATAACATAACAATTCGAAACATAGCAATATTATAATGGTGTTATAATGTAATAATGACTCCTTGTCAAGTACACCCTAATCCAATATCATTAAAGCCTCTTAATTTTAAATCAACATAATATAGATTATCCTTTCTTAATCATTTAATAATACAATGAATTAAAAGTCAACCATTTCTAATCCCTAAATATTCAAATAGTCCATATCTCTTTCCATCAGTTCTATCTACAATCGTTTCTATTAAAATCTTCCATTAATTTATTTAGTAATATTATATATACACATATATATAATAATTAATATCCAATACTTCACAATAATTGCAAAGTCGAATTACAATATTAACTATATATATATATGCATACATTTATACACATATATATATACATCTGATAATATCGAATTACAAATAATATTATATAACCCAACTTAATATCTATACATGCCAAGCTCTTTAAAAATCGTTGGGAGAGTGTTTTGTTTAAGCGAATTCATAATCGCTATGGCACGGGCAAGCCGTGTGGCCCTGCCCTCTGACGCAGGGCCTACGACGACAGTCGCAGTACTTGCGTCAGCAGGTACTAGTCGACCGCTGGCGCCAACTAACGAAGGCAGGTGGGGGCAGGGGGTGGATAAATCCGCCCCTCCCCAAATTTATTTGTATTAATTTTTTTTATAAAACGTTTCCAATGACGTCGTTTAAGATACGCGATTTGATTTTTTAAAATGTATTTTGACTGTGATTTATAATGTGTTTACATATATATGTGTGTGTGTGTGTGTGTGTGTGTGTGTATCCGTATAGGTATAAATATATATATATATATATATATATATATATATATATATATATATATATATATATATGTATATATGTATATATGCACATATATATATATCTAGTTTGCCATTCATCATTACTACAACATGTATGTAGTTATTATATATTTAAATAAAACACATATATAACCTTCACATACGAAGAGCTTTCAAATTTCTTAGATTAAGAATTTTTCTTTTTAAAATAATTGTTTTCTAAACATATCCTTTAATTCCATCCAATAGGTTAAACTATAAATCATCATCTTCTTCTTCTTTTTTCTTTTTCCAAATTGATTCTATTTCGTGCCCAAACCCGATTCAGATCTAATTTCTTTCCTAAATTGGATCTAGGGTTCTTCTATTGTTTTCTTCTCAAACAAATAAATACATATCTAGATTTCGATTCAAATTGCAAATTCACTCATGGAATATAATTAGAAACATATAACAAACATGATGAAAACAAGAAGAGAAATGGTGCAAAGAGCATATGCAAATATCACGAGTGCACCTGGACACTAATGCTAATCCGCCATGCCTCAGAAGTCCATAGAAAATCCCTTCCTTCTCCATCATCCGCGATTCCTTCAAGATCCAAGCCAATCGAATCCTCCAAGTGACTAGAAGTGCTAGAAGAAGCATGGAGGCATATAGAAGCATATGAGCATGAAGAAGAATATGAGCTTGTAGCTTGTAGCTTCCATTTAGCTTCCATTCAGCTTTTATTTAAGCTTGTACAAACACACTAGGAGAGCCTCTATTTAAAGGCCTCTAAGAAGCATCTAGGGTGTCTCTAGAAACAACTAGAAGATAAGCATGACAACCAAGCATGGGTCTTCTCCAACCTTCTAGATGAGTCTTAAGGTTGTAGACACCATGTGCTCAAATAAAATGCTAACTTCTAAGTGTAGACAACTTGTGCATTCTTAGAGTGCAAACTCCAGTATTGTCTACATGACAACTCTTGAGAATTTGCCAACTCCTATGTGAGCAAATATTAAAATAATGCACATTAATTAATATAATATTTACTTTTACTCTTTCCAATTTAATTTATTAATTTATTAAATCTCATGCACTAACTTTAATAATTTTACTTTTCAATCTTAATATATTTATATTTTAATCACATGAAATCTAGAATCTTTTAATAATTAAAAATATATTTTCCACTTTTAAATTTCATTTTCCAAAACTTAATTGCTAAAATATTTATTAGCTTTAATAATAATATTATTTACTCATTTACTTAAAAATGAGCTCCAATAAATATTGTCACATTCCAAATTTAAACTTTTAACTTTTATTTTCACATTTAATTATTTTATTTAATTAATTTTCCAATTAATTAAGTAAAATAAATATTAAAATATCATATTAATTTTCCATTTAATTAAATCATCAATTAAATCTTTTAATTAGGCTTAATTAATAGAAAATACATCAAAGACTCACAAGGTAAAAATATGAAAAACCCATCATATACAAAATACATACAAAATCAAACCAAAGGTTTAAATCATGAATTACGTTATCCAACATATTCGGAGGGTACTCAACTTAGATACTTGTCCTAATTTTCCAATTAGAACAAATGGCTTAAGGGGTTTAGATTTGGACTTGAGAATTTATCTCCCCTCTCTTATCATTGAGATAATGTGATAGGGCACGCTCATCCTGGCAATTCAGGGAAGTCGATACCCAGTACCTGCAACTTGCATAAAAACCACGCATGTACAAGCACAATATATATACTAAACGAAACAGGCAATGGCAGGAAGTGGTGCATCGTGTAGATCCCGACTAGTAGGTGACTACGACTCCCTTCCTTAACCACATCAGACACACCATACAAAAGCAAACACGCAAAGCAACACACACACCATACACATGCAAGTATGGGGTAAGTATCCATAATAAAACACATATGATAATAAATCATCTTACTAATCATCATTAATAACTGAAAGCAATGTAATAATCATCATCAACAATTGCGAACACTAAAAATAATCATCATACATACATGAAATGTAGAGTCTAAGTAATCTCATCACATAATAAACTAAATCCATAGCACAATATCTGATAATCCCAACAGAATGTTGCTAACCAAAAACATAAAAATAGTCTTAAAAGAGTTTAGCAACGATAACAAAATGCGAACTAGGGGCAGACACTACATACTTTCTCATGCAAATAGGTGCTTCCTCACATGAGACTATCAGTTGTTATTCTCTCACACAAAAAATAGAAGGCATCTCCCCTATTTTTTAGAGAATGCAATTTGGACTTTATAGTACCCTTTAGGAATGGTAGTGGTTCCATGATTTGACAAGTCAAAGATTTTGTGTTATGATGTTGTCTTTGTTTTTATTTCTTGACTTTGTGTGTGTCAGTTCAGTAGTGGCATTGGTGATTTGTTGGTTGTCGTGATTGTGGTTAAGTATTCTATTGTGATCTTTGTGATCCATATATGATATTTTCATGTGCATTCATACTTGTAAAAAAGATATATTGGCTTGTATTGAATCCTTGTTCTAAGGATCTCTGGGTGGGGCATTACATTGATCATGTCATATATCAAAGAACTTTGTTTTGTAATAAGTTAGATATCAAAGAGGTAGAATTTGGTATTTTTTTGAATGTTTGAAGATGTCAAAGAGGGATAACTTATGCAAAAAATTTATGAAGGGAGGGTTTGATGAATTTGCTGATAGAGGGAGAAATTGAAATCAAAGAATCATTCCAAAGGGAGAGATTGATGTAAGAGGCAGCTCACATAGATAGAGGGAGTTTTCATGGTTGAGACTCATAATCAAACTAAGGATATTATGGTTACTTTTACTTTTCTCTAAAAATTTCATTATATTTTGTATATTGTGTTTCCATCAATGTCAAAGAGGGAGATTGTTGAAAATAATTATTCAATTGTATATTGTCTTTGATGTTACACAAAATGTCATATCCTTACTAGTTAGTGTTTTTCAAGCTCACTCAGATGATGAAGACAATTTCCTATGTCTGTCAAGCATTCCAGTGTTTATTGAGTTTAGAAGATAGTGTCTACTAAGTTTACTTGGGCACCAAAGATAGGTTCCCAAAAGTTTAGTGTTAATCGAGCTCACTTGGTTAACAGAGGAAGTTGGTATGGAACTAGTGTTAATTGAACTCACTTAGTTTCCAAAGGAATTTTACAAAGTTGTAGTGTTAACTGAGCTCACTTGGTTAACACAAGAAAATCATTTTAGAGTTAGTGTCTATTGAGTTGGGTTGGCTAACAAAAGATTTTCTTATTTTGGCATATTGAGTTTTATGGATTTGTTTATTAATTCTAGCTGATTGAAGATATGAACATTAATTTTTTTAAAGTTGTATTCAATCTAAATTGAAAATATATATGATATAAGTATAAGGTCAAGTTGAGAATTGAATGTGTGAGAATGTGTGGAAGATAAGAATATGCTTAGAGGAAGCCAATTGGAAGGATAAGTAGAATATCCTTGTCAGGTTGCAAAGATTAATTTGATAAGAAAGGATTGAGTATTCAAGTCAGAATTGATATCTAAATCAATAAGGATAGTTTCATAAGAAATTAGTTCAATTCATTATTACTCTCTAACCCTTGTAGTAGTGAATCAAAATATCTTAATAGAGTTACCCTAACACTTATTTGTAAATCCTCTAACAAGGTGGCATTTCTAGATTGAAGTGTCTAAAAACCTCTGACAAATCCACTCCTAATAGGATGATTAAATCATCTAATAGGATCACACCTAATAATGTGTTTTGTAACCTTTAACATGGCTGGCTCCTAACAGGGCTCACTCTAGAAGAGTGAAAAATAGTAACTAGTTGCAATTGGTGTTATTTTCCCAAATTGGGTTTTTATGATAAATCTTTGTGTCACTTATGTTCATGCTATTTCTTTTATGTATATGTAGCTAAGTTAGTTAAGGTTAATCACACTTTCGTATCATAAGATCTAAATGTTTAGTATTTATCAAGTTACATTTCATATTTTAGTACTTACTAAGTGGCAGTAAATTGTTAGTGTTAATCGAGTGCTTTTGTGTGAACTGAGTGACAACAATAATTTAGTTTTAGAAAAGTTTGTGATTTTATTTTTATGACATCTAAGGGATATTGGATTTATTTTTGTGGTATCTGATTCACCCCTCCCCTCTTAGTTACTGCTCTTATATTTTGAATAATTGGTATCAAAGCTTTTGGTGCTTGCAAGGAAGGTGTCAAGGACCTAAGCTAAAGATCATGATGTCTTATAGAAGAGAGATTCCCAATTTGAACAAAGATAACTTTGAGTCATGATAGGAACTTATGAAGGTACATATGGAAACCATTAGTGATTCAAGTATGAAATATTTGAACACCAAGTATGTAGTACCTACTAGAAATTTTTCTATTGAGGAGATTGTTGAAAAAAGAATCATAACATAATGATGATTGACATTACATCTACCCTTAATTATGATGAATTTGATGAGGTCAAAGATTGTGCTATTGCTCATGAAATGTGGGTCAAGATGAAATATCTATGGAGGTGATGATAATGTGAGGAGATCCAAAGAAAAAATCTTATGAGGTTAGTTTGATCAGATGAAGATGAGAGAGGATGAAAACATTACAAAATATAGTGAAAGACTTAAAGCTAGTATTAGTGCAATCAGAGCCTCTGGAGGGAAAATTGATGATGTCATAGTGGTCAACAAGGTACTCAGAACTCTTCTTCCTATCTATGCAATTAGAGTATCAGTTATTCAAGAGATGAGCTATAATCCCAAGAATGACATAGCTTTGGATGCACTAGTAGGAAGGTTGACAACTTTTGAGTTGGATAACTATGAAAATTATGGTCCTAACTCTAGAAACATTGAGTTTGCATTTGAAGCTAAGATTTCAATCAAAAAGAAAGGTGGAAAATCTAAAGGAAAACAATTTGAAAGTGAAGAAGGTGACATTTTTGACAATGATCTTGAAGTCATTGAAGCTATGTTTACAAGAAGATATTCCAAAGCCAAAGGAAAGTACAAAGGTTAAATTCCTCTAATCTATTTTTCTTATGAAGAAGTTAGTCGCATTGCTACATGGTGTACAAATAGAGAAGGCAAAGAAGAAAAGTAAAGAAATAAGTACAAAGGAAAGAAGGATTTCAAAAACTACAAGGACTACAAGGATAAAGGTAAGAAGTCATGTTTCATGGCTAAAGATTTTGATAGTAGTCATGAGGATGAAATGATTTACATTTTTGTAAAAGATGATGAAGATGATAAGATTGTACTTATTTCTCATGTTAGTAATAATGATATGTGGATTATTGAGAGTGGTTGTTCTCACCATATGACTGGTGATAAAACATAGTTTAAACATATGGAACACTATGATAGTGGGAGTGTTAGATTTGGAAATAAGGAACCTTGTTGTATAAAAGGAAAAGGTTGTATTTCACTAACCAATTAACTCAAATTTTACAATGCCTAGTGGGTTGAAGGATTGAAGCATAATCTATTAAGTGTGGTAGAGTTGAATAACATTGGATTCAAGATAGAGCTGATAAATGGTAAGGCCAAGTTGTTGGATGGAAAAGGAAATCTAGTTGGGTCTGGTAATCAAACAGAAGGTAATTTATTCTGCCTAGATCTAAGTGAAAGTCCATGTTTCATTGCTCAAGTAGAAAAAATATAGTTATGGCATAAAAGGTTGTGTCATGTGAACTTTGATAACCTAATCAATATATGAAAAAACAAAAGAGTTAGAGGTATCCCTAGTTTGAGGAAACCTAATATGGGCATGTCCAAAAATTGTCAAATTACAAAGATGGGAAAGAAAAGTTTCAAAAGTAAGAACTATCATTCTGAAGAAGTCTTAGAGCTGGTTCATACAAACCTTGGTTGACCTATTGGCATAGAGAGCTATACTGGATATAAGTATTTCATTTTATTTTTTGATGATTATTCTAGGATGATGATAGCAATGTATTTGAAAGATAAGTCTGAAGCTTTTTAAAAGTTCAAGTGGTAACTAGCTAGAGTTGAGAAAGAAACAAGAAAGAAAATAAAGTGTTTAAGGTTAGATAGAGGAGGATAATTCATCTCAAGTGAATTCTAAAAATTTTCCACTTAGAAAGGATTAAAAAAATAAGTATCAACCCCTACTACACCTTGGCAAAATGGTATAGCAAAAACAAGGAACAAATCTATCATGGATTGTGCAAGAACCTTGATGATAGAAAATAATGTTGGAATCAAATACTAGAAGGAAGTAATCAATATTGTAGTTCATACCTTAAATAGAGTGCTATTGAATAAAGACTCAAATCAGACTCCTTATGAACTATGGTATAGCTATAAACCCAATGTAAGTTACTTGAAAGTATTTGGTAGTAAATGTTAAATCTTGAAGGAGACTAGGAAATATAAATTTGATGAAGGCGTATTCCTAGGATACTCCAATAGAAGTAAAGGATACAAATGTTTGAATCTAACTACTCATAAGATCATAGAAAGTTCATGTGTGAAGATTGATGAGTTTTCATAAAAGAGTGAAGAAGAGAGAAACAAAGAACCCAAAGACTACAAAAGGTTTGTTTAATTTGAACTTGATACATAGCCTAATCCAATTGGAAGTCATCTAACTACACCGCTCGAGTACCCAAAATCTCTAGAAGCGCCCAAGTTATAGCTACTACAACCCAAGTCATAGTCTAAAGGATCCAAGTTACAATTAGAAGAAATTGAGTTGCATCCAGTGTAAGCTAAGTTAGAGTTTAAAGGACCAAAGTCAAGAACATTAGGACTTGAGCATGATGCCAAAAATCATGGTGAGGAGAGTGAAACAAGAGTTGGAAGGACCCAAGTCATGGACAATGGAACCATACACCTAAGAAAATTATTGGAGACAAGTTAGAAGGTACAATGACAAGGAACAAATTGAAAGGTACACATTTTCTTACTAAATTTGAACCTAGAACTGTTCAAGATTCTTTAGATAATGAAAGTTGGATTGAAGAAATGAATTAAGAGATTGATAAAATAGAAAGGAATAAGACTTGGACACTTGTTCCTAGGCCCAAGGATAAGAATGTAATTTTCACAAAATGGTTATTCATAAATAAGTTGAATGAAGATGAAGAGGTTTCAAGGAATAAACAAAGGTTAGTTTGAAAATGTTATTCTCAAGAGGAAGGTATTTATTATGGTGGAGATTTTTCTCCTATTGAGAGATTAGAAGGTGTTAGGACTCTACTTGCTTATTTTGCACATAAAATATTCAAAGTATATCAGATGGATGTAAAATTTGCATTCTTAAATAGAGTTTTAGAAGAAGAAGTCTACATTGAGCAACTTGAAGGTTTTGTAGATCCTACCAAAAAAGATATAGTTTGTAAAATTCATAAATAATTATATGGTCTCAGAAAAGCTCCTAGAACTTGGTATGAAACACTTCACAATTATTTGATGAAGATTGATTTTCAAAGGACAAATGATAACAATAGTCTATGCATCAAAGAAGGACTAGAGAAGGAAATATTGCTAAAAGAAATCTTCATACATGATATACTATTTACTCGTTATGATAAATTATGTATATCTTTTTATAAATAAATTAGTAAGGAATTTGAGATGTCAATGTTTGAAGAGATCAAATTCTTTGTTGGTTTGTAGATTCAATAGGAGAAAGATGGTAGCTACATTACTCAATCAAAGTATATCAAGTAGTCACTGAAGAATTTTGAGATGGAGGATTCAAGACTAGTTGGAACACCTATGTCTACTAGACATAAGCTTTCCAAAAATGATGATTCCAAGGAGGTAGATCATACCACATATAGATCCATGATTTGGAAACTTCACTATGTAGTTCATGCTAGGCCTGATATTGCTCTTGTAGTTGGTATAATGGCAAAAATTTCAACTAATCCTAAAGAAAATTATATGATGGAAATAAAAATAATCATGAGGTATCTAAAGGCTACTAAAGGTTATGGATAATGGTGTAAGAAAGGTGGAAAATTTGATTTGAAAGCCTTTACTGATGTAGATTGTGTAAGATGTATTGATAACAAAAAGAGCATCATTGGTGGAGCATTCTTTCTTGGTAAGAGACTAGTATCTTGGACAAGTAAGAAGAAGAATTACATCACTCAGTCTAAAATAGAGGCAAAATATGTTGCAATAGTAATCAATTGTTCCAATATTGTTTGGTTCAAGAAATTGTTGGTAGATATGAAGGTAGAAATCAAGGATCTAGTGGTTATCTTTTGTGATAACACTAGTACAATTAATATATCAAAGAATCTTGTGATGCCAAACACAATACAATAAAATATTATTTTCTAAGAGAATTGGTGCAAGACAAAGAGGTGAGATTGGAATATTTGAATACTAAAGAACAAATTCTAGACATATTCACCCAACCATTACGTAAAGATGCATTTTTGTCTCTAACAAGTAAGCTAGGGTTTATTCACCTATCTAAAACTCACTAAAACAACATTTAGTGATGCATCAAATGAGTATTCTTGAAGATCAGTCAAGTTGATGTAGTATTGAAAGGGTAGATTGCATATGAATCTATACATCAAGTACATTGATATTCATTGAATATTGTCTTTGGAATAAGAAATCAAAGAGGATCATATATTAGAGAAACATTTTTGCAATAAGTTAGATATCAAAGAGGGAGAATTTTCTATTTTTCTAAATATTTGAAGATGTCAAAGAGGGGGAACTTATGTAGAAATTTTGTGAAGGGAGAGTTTGATGAAGAGTAAACTTGAAGAGTTTGCTGACAGAGAGAAAAACTAAAATCAAAGAATCATTCTAGAGGGAGAGATTGATGTAAGAGGTAGCTTACACTAATAGAGGTAGTTCTCATGGTTTAGAATCAGAATAAAACTAAGGATATTGTCCTTTTATTTTTCTCTAAATTTTTTGTTATATTATGACATTTTGTATTGCCATCAATGCAAAATAGAGAGATTGTTGAAAATAATTGTTCAATTGTATATTGTCTTTGATGTTATAAAAAATGTCATATATTTACTAGTCAATGTCTATTGAGCTCACTTA
>CM053790.1:52259193-52589193 GCA_028749045.1 Cupressus sempervirens | reverse complement strand
AAGTAAGTGATAGTGCTTGAAACATATAAGAAATTTTCTTACAAGCATGTAGTGGATTTGACATCAGTGACAAAACAATGATTGAGACACACAATCTTCTTCAACAATGTTTCTACTTAAATGATCTTTTCAATCATATATAAACAATCTCCCTCTTTAACATTAATGGCAAACCAAACTAATTAACTAGTGAAACAAATGATAAAAATATTGTTCCATCAAATTAACTAGGTTAAAATAGTAAGAAAATACCAAAAACAAAGTTTGTGAATAAAAATTCTCCTTCTATCAGTGGCTCCTTCTTTTGGTTAGGTTACAAAATAAAACTCCCTGTAAGTTTCTTTTTTATCTACATCTCTTCTTTCATGGATAATAAAAATATCGGAATATCTCTCTCTTTTTGTTCTAATCCTTCCTCTGATTGCTTTCTACTTTCTTCCTCTTTCTTTCTTTTAGTCTTATGATCTTTTGATAATGTGCTCTCTCCATTGTTCCTCTTGCAGTGATCAATTTAATGTACTTTCTCCCTCTTTGACAATGATTCCAAAGACATATACTCAACACTTGGAATCTTTTATATATGCAGACATAGGCTTTTGCAAGCTCTTCAATTTTCTCCCTTCGTCACATTTCTTGTGCTGATTTGTAATTCTAGGTCTATAATTGGGTATGTGCAGGATCATGGTGTGCCAAAAAGTGGCGATCTGAAAAATATGTACTTCTAAAATGCCTCAAAGAATTTCAAAATCTATTCCCACTTTTTTCCCACCCATCTTGATACTAAATGAAAATAATTAATACCTTTATAATTCCTACTATATCTTTCAATACCAACCTTATTTGGTCATCTTTAAAACATCTCAAAAATGTGTTTTTGGCATGTTCTTATGTGTTTTTTACTTCAAGCATGTAGCTGACGACTTTTTTTAAACAAAAATTTGATGTAATGAAAAGGGTTTCTTAAAAATGTTCTTAGCTTTTCATAAATGTAAGTTTTGTCAAATTACGAGTTTAGTAAGTAATTATTACTTATTTTCTAATGGAGTTAGCTACAAAGTGCTAATTAACATACTGGTTAAAAATAGCTATAACTTTCAAATAGTATAAGATTTGTGAAATCCAAAAGATGCATCACATTCTATGCTTCGACTAGTATAAGAAAAAAAAAAAAAAAACTTAATTTTGATTTTTTTTGAACTAGTTAAGGTGGTCAGACACGAGAGTTTTTTAATTCTAAAAACAGTATAGTAGAAAATTCATAATTAATTATTTATTTGGAATAAAAATTTCCAAAAATATGTGTCACATCCAAGCATGAGTCTACTTTTTATATCTAAAATTATATTTAAAAATATTATCATTTGATTATGATTAAGGTGGTTAGACATACACCTACTTTTTATTTTCACCCTGAAATTTTTGTAGTACTGCATTAAAATCCAAACTTTTGACCAATCAAATAATTTTTTCTCCAGATAAGGTCTTGTAGTTTAGAAACTATATTCAATTTCCTACAGATTATTTTCTTACAACTTTTTGATATAAAGTATAGAACCACTTTAAAATTATGTTTCAAGTTGACATAACCCTGATTTGCTGATTTTTCACTGCCACTTAAGGCCATAGTTTGGTACACCATGATCCTGCACATACCCAATTACTTTAGGTAATTCCTAAAGTAAGATCCGTTGCATCAATTTGTATGAAATGAATGTCATCTTATTTGATATAGGGTACTCCCTCTATTTTTTTTTACATAGCCTTTGATAGGAAGGTATCACCCCTAGCTTACCTCTTAGATACTCATAAGCACCCTTAGGTAATGATTTGGTGAAGATATTAGCAATTTTCTCCTTTGTGTTAATATATTCTGTCTTCACCTCTTTATCTTGAACCAACACCCTTACATAATGATACTTTATTGTAATGTGCTTTGTCTTTGTATGCATTATAGGATCATTTGATATATTTATAGCACTTGTATTGTCACAATAAAGTGTCACTAGTTTAGTAATTTCTTCCTTCATTCCCTGAAGTAGTTGTTTGATCCATACAATGTTTGTGCAACTAATAGCAGCAACAACATATTTTGCTTCAGTAGTAGATTAGGAAGTACAACTCTACTTCTTGCTAGTCCATGTAACAAGTCTTCTACCTAAGAAGAATGCTTCTCCATTGGTGCTCTTTCTATCATAACTATTTCTAGCCCAAGCAGCGTCAGTTTAGGCTTTTAGTTCAAACTTTTCATTCTTATTATAGTATAGACTATACTATTATGTTACTTTCAACTATCTCATTATCCTTTAAATGGCCATCAAATGATTCTCTCTGCGTTTAGTAGAGAATCTAGAAACTATCCCCACAACTAATACAATATCAGGTTGATTGTGTACTACATATTATAATTTTCCAATCATGGATCTGTATAATGTTTGATTGACCTCAGTTGAATCATCATTCTTTGATAGCTTGAGTGTTGTTACCATAGGTGTACTTACTAGTTTTGAATCCTCAAGTCCAAATGTCTTCAATATTTCCTTGACATATTTTGACTGAGTGATATATACACCATATTTCATTTGATAGACTTGTAATCCCACAAAGAATCTGATCTCACCAAACATTGACATTTCGAACTCTTGCTTCATCTGATTTACAAAATCTTTACACAAAGCTTCCTATCCTCAAATATTATGTCATCAACAAATATTTTAGATAACAATATATCTTTTTCTTTGTTTGTCTTCATATACAAATTGTTGTTATCATTTATTCTTTAAAATCCAATCTTAACAAGATAAGTATGAAGTCTTTCATACCATGCTCTTGGTGCTTGTTTCAATCCATATAGGGCTTTGTGTAATCTACATACCATGTTCTTATTATTTTTATCTACAAATCCTTCTGGTTGTTCTATGTAGACCTCTTCTTCTAATATTCCATTTAGAAATGTAGACTTGACATCCATCTAATAAACTTTGAAATTTTTGTATGTAGCATAAGCAAGCATAATTCTTACTCCTTCCATTCTTGTAACAAGGGAAAATGTTTCACCATAGTCAATTTATTTTTCTTGTGCATACCCTTTGCAAACTAGTCTTGCTTTGTTTCTTATCACTTCACTATTCTCATCTAACTTGTTTACCCATTTTGTGCCAATCACATTCTTTTCTTCTGGTCTAGGAACTAGACTCCAAGTCTTGTTCTTTTCTATCTACTAAATTTCTTCTTCCATAGCCTTGTACCAATCATCATCGTTTAATGCATCTTTCACTATCTTAGGTTCCTTTATGCTTAAGAAACATGATTCACCTCTCAAAATATTTCTTGTCATTAGCCTTGCATATTTGTCTCCAATGATTTGATTTGAAAGGTGGTGTCTTTTGACATATTTGATTAGTTTAGGCTCAGTTCTTGTGGCTGCATTCTATCTCTCAGCTTTAGTATCACTATGTGCATATCTGGTAGGTGTTTTAGCATCTCTTTCATGTGTGCCAATCTCAGAGTCAAATTGTGCATTCTCCTCATTCTACAACTTGGCATTTGAATGCAACTTGGCATTTACAAGATGTGACTTGGTAGTTGTTGAGACTTGCTATTGGTTTGCTACATGATTTGTAGCATCTTCTTAAGTAGGCATTCCTTCATAGTAGCATGCAAATGATTTATGTGCTTCTAGTTCTTTTGTAGATTTAGCCTCATGTGCTTCTATAAACTCATCAAAATTCACATTTTCAATTTCCACAATTTTTTTAGTGTTAGTATTTAAACATTTGTAAGCTTTACTGCTTGTGGAGTAACCAAGGAATATACCTTCTTCAATCTTTGGATCAAACTTTCTACGTCTAACATTTTTAAGAATATAGTATTTTCTTCCAAATACCTTAAAATGTTTCACATTAGGTGAATGACCATGCTATAGTTCAAAAGGTGTTGAGTGAGTACCTTTCTTCACTTGCACATAGTTCAAGGTGTATATAGTAGTTCTTACAGCTTCTCTCTAGTATTTTAGAAAAAAAAATTTCTCCATCATGAGTGTTCTAGCACAGTTCATTATAGACTTATTTCTTCTTTCAACAATTCCATTTTGTGGAGGGGTCCTAGGTGTAGATGTCTGTCTCTTGATTCCTCTGTCATTGCAGAACATCTCAAACTCATGTGAAGTGAATTCACCTCCTCTGTCTAATCTCAAGCATTTCAAAATCTTACCTATTTATTTTTCAACTCTTTCCAAGTACCATTTAAACATTTGAAAAGCATCTAACTTTTGTTTTAGAAACATGGTTGTCATCATTCTAGAGCAATCATCAACAAACAACATTATATACTTATCTCCTTTGTAAGTTTGCACTTCAATAGGTCCACACAACAGTATGAAAAATTTCAATTATTTCCTTAGAGGTATAAGGTTTACTTTTAAAGATTGACTTTGTCATCTTGCCTAGCTAACATTGTTTGCACATTATATTTTCTAGTTTCTTAAACTTAGGAAAACCTCTAACTCTTTTCATGTTGTTGATACTAATTAGATTATCAAAGTTAACATGACATAACCTCTTGTGCCAAAGCCATACATCATAAAATTTTGCAACAAGAGAAGTAGCATCTTCTATATCCAAATAGAACAAATTACTCCTAGTTTGATCACCTTTTCCAATCAAGTTTCCATTTGTATCAAATATGTTGGCTGATTTATTTTAAAACTCAACTTTGCACCCCAAATTATTCAATTGTGACACACTTAAAAAGTTATAATTTAATCTTTCAACATAATAAGAATTGTCACATGAAATTTTGTCTATGAGTTTGATAGACCCTTTTCCTTTAATCAATTATGGTGCATCGTTACCGAATCTTAAACTATTTCCATCATAACATGCTAAGGAAATGAATTTACTTTTTTCTCTAGTCATTTGATGTAAGCATCCACTATCAATGATCCATTTGTAATTCTTGTTCACACAAGTCATAAGTGCAGTTGCCTCATCCTCATCTGATTCATCCTTCATTGCAACATATATCATTTCATCATCATTTTCATCAGAGTCATGTTCATCAGCAATGTAGCACGACTTCTTGCTTTTATCTCTGTAGTCTCTTCCATCATCGTCTCTTCTATTTTTGTGTGTGTTCCCTTCTCTGAAGTTCTTCTTTTGTGTACATCTTGCTACAATATGACCAACTTCATTTCAATTAAAAAATATATTTGAATTTACCTTTTCCTCTATGAAATCTTCTTGCTAGCAATGCTTCCAATTGTTCAATGTCTTCCTCATCTATATTATTGTCACTGGATGCATACTTTATATTTCTTTTCTTCTTCTTTTCCTTCACCTCCTCAGAATCCTTCAGTAACAATTTTTCTTTAAAAGCTGATTCAATACTTTCTAGTCTATAGTTGTCAAAATTAGATATCTCAAAAGCAGTGAATCTTTCTACCAGACCTTCAAGGGTTAATCATTTCTTGGCATACATCTTAACTCTTGAATTTTAGACACTCTAATGGCATACACAGGAAACAATGTTCTCAAGACTTTACTTAGCATAATATCATCATCTATTTTACCAATAGCACCTTTTATTACACTAACAACTTCTTTTACTCTAGAAACATATTGAGCAATATTTTCACCTTCTTCCATTCTCATGTCATCAAATTTACCTCTGAGGCTCTCTGATTTGGCTCTTTGAACATTTTTGTCTCCTCCATAGATGTTGCTAGGGCATCCCACATCTACTTTGCACTTTTAAGGTCTTTAATATCATCAAACTCAACATAGCTTAGGGTAGAGGCAATCTCCAACATCACCTAATTGTGTTCTTTCTTTTTCTTCAAATCTTTAGCAGTTAGGGCTCCTATTGGATCCACATGTTCTACTAAAATGCAAGATTGTGCATAATCTCCATGTCCTCCAAGGTGTAGCTTCATCAAAATTTGGCATGCAAAGAAGTTACCTCTATTGAGCTTGGGTACCCCTCTTTTTGACATCTTGATCTTTGTGCTCCTAGTACCTTAAAACTAGTATTTAATGCATGTAGTGGTTAGTTGTTGACAACATGTGAGTTTGTTCCCTTCTAACATGTTCCACCTTTTTGTGGATGCTTGGTTGTCAACCTTATATTCTACCACTTTCCAACTTGTTCTACAAGCTTCCTTGAGGCCTTTATAAGTGGTCTCTCTCTCATTGTAAAATCATCCATTCACATAGCAATTTCATTTTCCTATTGTGAAATATTTTCTCTTGCATTGTTTGCTCCAAGCTCTTGCTCCTTTGGTTTCTCTTCAGCAAGCTATTTGCATGTAGGTGATCTTGATGACTATGGAGTTGGATTTCATCAACTCCTACAAAGAATTCATCCTCTTTCAGCTTTCTTTCTTAGTATGCCATTACAGACTTCTTCTCTTGGGTCACTTCATGAAGCAAACCCCTTTCCTTCTCCTTGTTAGATTTTTGCATCAAAACTCTCCCACCTCTTTGCTTCATGACTACACATCCCTACATATAAGAAATTAGAACACTTTTCCCACTCATTATCCATCACCAAAATTAGGGTTTTCGATCGATTAGGTAGGATACAATGTATCTATCCCATATCTTGTCTTTTCAAAAAAAAATTTCTAGAATCCATTTAAATTCACCTCCAAAATGGTTTATATAAGATTCTATGCCACCAGCTTATCAATCTTATCTTCACACTGATTCACAAGTTCCAAGAGAACAAACTTATCAATTTTTATTTGGTGAATCTTCGATCTTTTTCATAATGTAGTGGCTTGGCATTATCAGTTTGTTAATGCTCAGCACATACTATGTTACTCGACATCTATTATAAAATCAGTAGGCATCAATTGGATTTTAGTGGTGCTCGACATCAACTAAAAATTGCTCAACATCAACTAACTTGCTTAGCATGTACTAACTTGCTCAACATCCACTAGAATTTTCTTTCACTTGTCTCCAACTGACTTTTTTCTCAACTTGCACTAACTTTTCTCTCACCTTCAATCATCTTGTTAAAGCTTAGCAAATTAACTTTTTTCAACCTTATTCTTCTAAACTTTCTAAGTGTAGCCAATCATTTTGTAACCTCGAGTAGATTATCAATACATTATGTCATCATTGTCTTAACTGATTCTTGCACTTCAATACATAATCATAATTCAACCTTTCCTCTAGGTAGTTTTGTTACATCTAGTTGATCAAATCCTCCTCATCAATCAACTAAATGATAGTGCTTGAAACATATAAGCAATTGTCTTACCAACATGGAGTAGGTTTGACATCAATGAAAAAATAATGATTGAGATACACCATCTTCTTCGACAATCTTTCTACTCAAATGACCTTTTCAATCATATATCAATAACCTTAACAAATTCACTATTTCCTTTTAGATACATTCTAATCCACCATGAACCAACAAGAAGTTAACTTTGAATAATTTAAGAAATAGTACCACCAAAAAATGAGTGGCCCATACACTTTACAAACAAAATTTCTCACTACATGATGCATTTAAGGTAAAAATGAAGTTTCGAGTGAATCTAATTATTTTCAAAATGGAAAGCCCAAAAATGTTGTTTGGCCAATTTACAAATAGAAATTTATTTTGAAATATAGCAAAAATAAATCTTGCAATTACCAAATTCTAAAATATAACCCACCATACCATATTATGAGTCAATGGAAAACTAAAATATAAAACCTTTTACTTCTTCGTAACATGTCTATAGAAAGATAAAATAATTCTCTACCTACTAAATTGTACAAAATAATATCTAAAGGATCTCGGAGGCTAGTGCAAACATTCTCTAACTATTATGTTTTTATAATTATTGACTTAAAAATCAGATTTATTACTATCTTCCTCTTTCCTTTTACCTATCACCCTCAAAATCTCTACTCGAATTACTTCTTTCTTCCATTATCTCAACCTTGCTAGGCTTTGTATCATCTTGATATTTTACAAAGGTATGGTGCTTACTAGTTCTATGATTAGAATTTTTTTTTCATATCCTTGTACTTGTATTTTCCCTTTGCATCATATATAATATCATTGTGTTCAGTACCTCCATAAATCTCATTCCTCTAATCAGAACCTTTCATAAAATGTCTATTATATTTCTCTAAATTCATTCCAGTATTTCTATAGTTTTTGTTTTCACTATCATGGTCATGATCATATCTTCTCCTTTTCTCCCTTTTTTTCAGTACCCTCTCAAATGATTCATTGTTTGAATCTCTTTTCTTATGGTCTTTAGTCATAGATTTTATGCCATTATCACTATGATTCATTGATCTAGTTGTTGGTTAGCTGGGCTAATTACAATTTTTTGTAGAACTGTCATCAGATCGGGCATGATAAAATGAACAATCAACTATTCCTAGCTAGCAAGACCAAATATAGTTTTCCAAGGTGATAAAATTGCATATTTAGATGCATCACTTAAATGTCAGGCACGAAGCACATTCCCCAACTTATAATGAATGGTTTGATATAAATGTTCCATATGCTGTCCCAATAATGGAAGCCAAGGATTTAACTGTCCATCTATTGATATGCTCTCCTTGTGAGGATCCCAAGTATCTATTGCTACTGTTAATTTGGGCATCACTATGTGATCCAAAATGTTATGAAAACTCCTCCCATGTCTCCAAAAACTGTAACACAGGTTTAGGGTCCCTTGGCTCCTAGGAATTTGTAGCATCTATTCTCACTACTGGAAGAGTAACTTCAATGTAAAGAGTTAAAGAAGCAAGTTCTGCTTCTATGTATATATGTATGTATGTATGTATGTATATATATATATATATATATATATACAGACCAAGAAAAATGAGCAGAGTTAATGTCATTTTTAATGGGCATTATATTTCCCCTACACACACATATATACATATATATACACATATTACCCATTAACTCTGCATTATTTGTGTGCAAGTTATTGAAGCTAGTCACCTAGCATGGGTTGAGTGATTTTTATTGTTTTATTATTTGGATTTTGGAATATGTATATAGTTGGATCAATTTTTCTATAGTGCTAAAATGTAGAAAGTACCTTAAAAAAAATTTCTCTATATATACATACATAAAGTGAAATTCATTGATATTCCTTATATTTCTAAACATAAATTTCTTATCAACATCAATATTTACATCAACCATCTTATTTACTTTTGAATCTAGTAACTTTAAATTTTGCAATCATAATAGAAAAAACATGGAATGTGTGACATTGGAGAGAGTGCTTTCCTAACAAATATTTTTGTAAAATTCAACTTTGATTATGAACATTATTGGGATACTACAACCCTCTTACCCATATAACTAGTTTTCCTTTTATTTTTATCAGTTTCATAGAATTTCTGCCACAAATCTGTTGCTATTGCAATAGATAGGTTCAATGGCTAGCTATCAAACCCACAATATTATTGTCACATAAATGTCACACGTGTGATGATGTCTCTGACATATAGCCCTCATAATTGTGATGGTGTATTGCCCTATCTGGCTTCAATATATGACAATTTTAGGTATCATAGTTGTGACAAAAGCCCTTACCATTGCAAGTTGTGATGAAAAAAGTTTGATGCCCATCCAATAGGAGCCAATTCTTATTGGTGTTACTTGGGAAATGGGTGACCATCATAATTGTGATGACTTTCCATCATAATTTAGGCCCAAATGTAGTAGTGGGAGTACTAACAACTAGGTGTCAAAGGAGATAGTCTTAAAGTTAAAGCTCAAGAGGAAGAAATATCCCCATCCATATTAGATTTCATGGGTGTAGGATGATCATAAGGTCCTAGTTAGTGAACAATTCTTGGTGAAGTTCAAGATTAGGAGTTAACATGATGAGGTTCTTTGTGACATCATTTAGATTGATGTATGCCATTTTTTGTTGGGAAGGTCATTGTAGTATGATAGGCATGATATACATGATGGTCATGCAAACACTTATTCTCTGATGAAGGATGGTATTCATCACAAGTTGAAGCCCTTGATAAAGGAAAATAAAAAGGTATGTAGTAGTGCTAGTGTATGTACTGCTGATAGAATAGAATTTATGGATGACTTGAAATATCAATAAATATGTTATGCTTTAATTCTTAGAAATAATAAGGAAGGTAGTATTGAAGTTCCAGTTGAAGTATTAGGTCTATTAATTCAGTATGGAGATACCATATCTAATAATATCCTAGAAGGGTTTCATTATTAAGGAAAATTATTCATCATATAGATTTAGTCGTAGGAGTTAGTTTTCCTAACAAGGTTTCTCATAGGATGACTCATACTAAGACTAGGGATTTGAACAAATAAGTTCATGAGCTATTGAGGAAAGGTCTAATTTAGGGGAGCCCGATTCTATGTGTGAAGTAACTTCATTACTGGCACCAAGGAAGGATAAAGAGTAGAGGATGTGTACAGACTCTTAGGCTATGAACAAGATAACCATCAAGTACCAATTTCCTCTTCCAAGGAATGATGATCTTTTGGACTACTTGTGTGGATCTCAATACCTCACAAAGATAGATCTCAAGAGTGGCTATCACTAGATACAAATAAAAGAGGGAGACGAGTGGGATAGTACATTCATGACCAAGGAGGGTCTATATGAGTGGTTAGTCATGCCCTTTGGACTGACCAATGTGTCAAGCACCTTCATGCAACTTATGAATGAGGTACTAAAGAAAACTTTGGGAAAAAGAATTATTGTCTATTTGGATGATATTTTGATTTAAAATTTGCATGTTTGTAGTGTCTTTGAGAGGTTGATGGAAGACAAATTATTGATTAATTTGAAGAAGTGTAGCTTTCTAAAAAATGAGTTAGTCTAATTGGAGATTTTTGTATCAATTGAAGATCTCAAAATTGACCTAGAGAAGGTGAAGGTCATCCTAGAATGGCCTACTCTAAGGCCTTCCACTAAGGTGAGGTTATTCCATGGTTTGGATAGTTTTTAGATGAAATTCATCAAGAATTTCAGTCGTATTTATGCACCCCTTATCAAAATAATGAGAGGGGATATAATGGAGTTCAAGTAGACTATATGAGAAGCAAGTGGTTTTGAGTTGGTGAAGAAGAAGGTGACATAGTAATCTATGTTCACACTTCCAAATTTTAACAAAATCTCCAAGTGGATTGTGATACTAGAGGTAGTGTCATTGGAGTTGTATTGAGCGAGGAAGGTAATCCTATTGCATATTTTAGTAAGAAATTAAATGATGCAAAGAAGAACTATTATGTTTATGATCAAGAGTTCTATGCAATAGTTCAAGATTTAAAGAAATGGAGGAATTATTTGTTGCCAAAAGAATTTTTTTTGTATACTAATCATTAGACATTTTAGTACTTAAATAAACAAGGTAAATTAAATTGGAGACATTTGAAATGGATAGAGTTCTTGCAAAGCTATACATTTGTATTGAAACATATAAGTGAAAGGTCTAATAGGGTTGTAGATGAATTAAGTAGGAGACAATTATTACTGATAGAAATGTAGATTGAAGTGGTTGTATTTAATGAACTCAAGGCATTGTACCGTAAGTGTCCTAATTTTGTAGAATCTTGGAAGGCATTTAAGGAACCTATTACTGTAGATAGGACTAGGTGGTTGGATTATATGATCCAAGATGGTATGTTGTTCAAAGGTAGTCAGTTGTTCAATCCAAGGAGTTCCATGAGGGAGAACTTGATTAAGGAGAAACCTATAAGAGGGATGACAAGATAGTTTGATTGAGACAAGACCATAGCCATTGTAAGTGAATATTATTTCTAGTCTTAGTTATTATAGGATTTGAAGAAGTTTGCGCTGAGTTGTTGAGTTTGTAAAAAAACTAATGGTGTTCGTCAAAATACTAGATTATATTAGCCATTGCATGCTTCATCAAGGCCTTGGGAAGATATAAGCATGGGTTTTGTTCTTGGGTTACAAAGGTCACAACAAGGTAATGAATCTATATTTGTGGTGGTTCATGGGGTTTTTGAATATGGTTCATTTCATTCCTTGTCATAAGACCCATGGTGCAGTGCATATTGTCAATTTTTTTTTTCAAAGAGGTGGTGAGGCTACATGGTCTCCCAAAAAAGTATTTTCTCTGGTGGAGATACAAAATTTTTGGGGTATTTTTGGAGGAATTTGTAGAAGAATTTGAAGATAGAGTTTAATTTCATTTATGTACATAATCCATAGACTAATGAACATAGGTAGTGAATAGAAATCTAGGAAATTTTTTGAGGTGTTAAGTAGGAGATAAGCCCAAGGGATAGGATTTGATTCTATGACAAGCATAATTTTTTTATAATAATTTTGTCAATAGGAGTACTAGTAGATCACCATTCAATGTGGTGTATGGGAGTCGTCCATTAAATACACCTAAGTCGAGGAAAACTAGAGTAAGGAGAGAGGACTAGACTTGAGGTAGAAGACTTTGTCGAACATGTCAAGAACCTAGATGAGGAGGTCCGTGCACATATTACATAAGGAATTCCAAGTTGGGGATCTAGTTATGTTGAACTTGAGGAAAGAACAATTTTGAGTAGGCACCCATAATAGGTTGAAGATGAAGCAATTTGCTCCCTGAAAGATTTTGAAGAAACATGATTCAGAGAATGCATATGAAGTAGAGTTGCTAAATGGGATTCATACTTCCCTTGTTTTCAATATTGTTGACTAAACAAAATATTATGAAGATGATGAGAGGAAAAGTTGATACTAGAGCCATGTCCCATTCCTACTTCCAAGGAGGACATTGAATAAAGTATAGAGAGTTGTGTAGGGTAGAGTCCAAAAATATGCAGCATGAGGAGTGCCTAGTTGTTAGGATTAAACAACAAACAAAAATAACAATTACATGCAAATATAACCAATAACAAAAAATAATAGATCACACAAAAAAGAAGACAAGCCAACAAGATTTAATGTGGTTCACCCAATCAATAGGCTATCCACCAAAAAGAAAGTTTGATGTTATTATGATCTAATGATTACAACCTAATTACAATCCATAATTCCTTACAGCTCAATACGGATGCAAGAACCAATTTTCACATCACCACAATAAAACAACCCCTAACCCTAAGCCCTTTTATACAAGTATTTCTATACTTCTTTATTGTTACAACACATTAGCCATATGTTAGCCACAATTTTGATGACAACATAATTTTTTTTCAGGGCGATGCCCTAAACCCCAAAGAATTTATGAAGTATGTACAATACTTTCTTGATCAAGCACAAAAAACTAACAATCTCCCACTTGGTGAATGGTCAAGCTCCACACTAAACAAAAATATCCCACTTGGAGACTAATCCTATAGCTATACCGCTACCACATGGGGCTCCCATTAGATCAAACCACCCTGGACTATACTATTATTTTATTCATGTTCAGTGTAGAAGACCAACCGAAGCAGAAGTGGAGTTCAGCTTCTCCCTTGTTACTACCTTTGTAGACATATCTACTGGATTGTCATCTATATGTATATTATCCAACTTTAACTATCCATCTTCCAAAACTAACCAAATGAAATGGTACCACAATTGTATGTGTTTGGTCTTTGAATGCAGAGCTGAATTCTTTGCAAGATGAATGACACTTTAAATATCTATAAAAAAAAAATTATTCCTCTAAGGGTGTCACAATTCTTCCAAGAAGAACTAAAGCCATATCATCTCCTTGGGTACCTTTGTAGTAGCTACATACTCTGCCTTTGTAGTAGATAAAGCATTAACTTTCTGTAACCTAAAAACCCAGCTCATGGCTACCCCATCAATAGTAAAGACATAACTTGTAGTACTCTACCTAGTATCAATATCCCCTGCCAAATCTAAGTCAAGATAGCCCTATAAATTAGTAGTAGAGCCCCCAAGGTGTAAACACTTATTAGATGTTCCTCTTAAATATCAGAGAATCCATTTGATAACATTCCAATGCTCAATTCCTAGATAACTCATATAACTGCTAACGACTCCCACTGCATGTGCAATATATAGCCTAGTACATACCATAGTGTTGGTAAGTAGAAATATTCTTTTGAATTATAACTCTTGAATGCCCAAATTTGGAACAATATCTAATTACAAATAGTTGAAAAGTCACTTGTGGATGAATGGGCTTTTCTCTGAATTGGTAGGCATAGCTCCCTAGAATAGATTTGTAATGAATTATGTTCTTCTCCTAAACTAATTTGAGGTATGTTCTTGACTTGATAAAAGAAGAGGTATAATCAAGCTAGACCCAAATAGAAATTAACTCAAGAAAATAATTTTTTTTGAATATCAAAACAAGTTTATGCATTCACACATCTTATGAATTCACAAAGGTTAACTGAATAATGGCTAGTACTAAACTAAGTTAATTTAAATTTGAACTATAATTAATAACTAGAAATGCTAAAGGGGTTTCTCTTTGAACAAAAAATGACACTACCTATCACATTCATTCATTGCTTTAGAATAGGGGAGTGAAACTCTATTCTTTCCTCATTTTGACTCAAACAAAAGAGAAAATGTAACACAAAATCAAACAAAAATTGGAATAGAAAATAATTGATATAAACTACCATTCAATTGTCTCTACAAAAAAAAGTACTTCACACCAAAAAAAATTTGGCCATTCATTAATCTTTCAATCTCATACATATATAATTTTGAGAGGACAATTACAATGTAAGTTTAATTGGTTCATCTTCTCAAAAACAAAAAATGGCGAGGCACCAATTTGTCATCAGGTGAACTATTTCTAGATCTTGCCCAAGTATGGACAAGGTTTCTTGCTTGTTAACTCTTGTCAATGTAGACCCAGAGTGGATAGCGAGAGATACAATATCTTTAGTGGAAGTGTTCTCATTTTTCCTTTTCCTTTTTCTCTCTAGAGAATCCTCCAACTAGGAGTCAATAGCTATCACCTTGGAGGCCATCCTGAGTGATTCTATACTGAGCATCTTCCTATTAGCTAGGGTGACTATCGTAGGAGCTGAAGAGAAAGGATTCTTTGGATCTCGAGAGATGATCTTAGAGGAACTTTGACCTTTTTCCATCTCCTAAGTCTACTATCTATATTGAAGACCCACTTGTTTGCAAAGTGTAGCACTTGCTAGTGGAATGAAACAATGATGAGGGGAGGGAACTAGTGTAGTGTGGGAAGAAAGAATTGGAGAAACATGGGGTACTGGAACTGGTGTGACATGGGGAGATGGAATTGAGGAGGTCATGCTACCCTTTGGCTCCTAGGTCTTCTTTTCTTAAGTATGAGTCTAGGTTCCAATGATTGGGAGGGAACCATCACAACGGGTCTTGGCAATGGGGAAATTCTTGTTTGGAGTTGATCAACTCCACCTGATGGTTGAGTTGGCCCTTGAGTGCTAGCTACTGTTATGCCTAGTGTGGCACACTAAGATGAGGAAGGTGTTGCATCTTTTGGAGAAGCTTGAGTGCTACACCATTACTCTGGCTCCTCTTGGTTGTCCACTCAACCCATTTCCTTGTTCTATTCATGATCCTGGCCATCATGATATCAAAATTCTCCTCAACATCTACATAATGTAGTCAAATATGTATTGCTATACATATTTTGGCCATCGTCCTCCAAGCCTTCTACATCAAAGTTGATACCGTATGTTTTGATTTGGTCCAATATGAGCCTAGAAAAAGCATGATCTCTACTTTTGAGCTCATTTCTATAGTTTTCCTAATAATCTTCAACAATAGTAACATGTTTGATCAATCTCTAAATTTGTAACGCATATCTTGCATACCCATTTGGGTCACACATAGGTCTTACAACCTCATATTCTTCTAATTAATATTTAGTTTTGAATGCTTTGAGCATATTTTTAGCATCAGAACGAGACTCACAAATGAAAGCCCCAACCTTCATAGGGAATTCATACCCTTTCTTCTTCAGGCTTGCAGTTAGTACATTCACCTAGATCACCTGCCTCACAATCTCTATTAGCACAATCATATCAATTGGATACCTAGATAACTTCAAAGGAAATCCATCGGAAGCTGCAAGATGCAAATATGAAAAGGATGAGAACTTGATAAAATAGCTACTAAATTGACTGATGGTTGCCATTTCCTCTAGGCTAAACCTCCTCTTTGGGCATCCTTGGAGGTTCCTGCAAATTCTCATTGTAAATGGGTCGTTAACTTTGACATATTTTGCATAGCTATTCTACAATTGTAAGCATGGATAGAATTCATAGATTTTCACATCATCAGGGATGTTCTCTATTGTGGGAAGGCTTGGCCACAATTTTAGTGAAGCTAACATATAAATCAAGAAAGAAGACATGTAAAAGGTTTGGTAAAAAATTGTGGTGCTAAGGGCTTTGGACAGATGCTCACTTACCTCATAGGCCCAATCAACATATTGTGTATCTAAACAGACAATTTGTACTAGAAAGAAATATTTTTCAACAAAATTAAGTTCTTCTACCTGACCTTTCAATCTATGCAAGAGATCTAGAATTTCCACAATCTTGGGCTTGAGATCAATGCCGAATAGAGTTTTAGGAACCTTACTCTTAGCACCTTGTGGCTTTTGGAACCAGGACCTCATAATTTCTTTTCTCCACACTATTTTCTTGAAGGAGAACTTAGACATTGCCTCTCCTACTATCAACTTAGAGAACTCTTCCCATTCTGGAACAGAGACAATTTATCATAGTTTACCTATCAATAGAGATTAGAACTAAATGATTAGGTAGCAAAATTTTTTCGGTATCTAGGTTGTAGTGATTTATGCATTCAAAAATTAACTTAGGAGCTTGAACTGCCACCAAAAATCCAGATGCTTCCACATACCCACTTCCTCTAAGCTTGTCAATTATAGGGTGAATTGGCTCCGACCTCAGCCTCCATTGAAAATCTTGCATTTCAAAGAAATGGAGTGAGGTATTTGTGAAACTCTGCAATGTGGATTTGATCCCATTAAGTTAGTCAAACCTAACAAACCTGGTTGCCATTTTATCTAAAGTAGAAGTGGATCAAAACCTTAAAATTGAAGGAAGCATAGAGGATAGAATTCTCAAGTATAAGAGGTTTGAAAATGTTGTGCAATTCAACAACATAAAAATTCAAGAAAAAGTAGTAATTTGAAATATTGTTATGTTTCTCTCTCTATATAGAAATCCTAATCCACTTGTTAATCTCTAAGATCCATGCCACATGAATGAAATAAAGGATAAATCCATTGGATTAGTAAATGTGAGAATTTATAATGGAATTTTCCATGTGTTTTCACTATTTTCATTGGCCCAATGGTAACTTTCCTTTATTGCATACTTACCTTCCTCTTTTAAACCTAATTCTAGAGAATTAAGAATGGAGTACTTTGTAACAAAATATTTGCTGAACTAGATTTTGCTCACTACACTTCTCCAACTATGATTATCTTGTTTCCATTGTCATCTTAAGATGTCTTACATGCAATTTGTGTACCAAATTTTCTTACAAAGTTGATTTCTTCATGAATGCAAAAAATCACCTTCATGGGTCAAAAGCCTGCCAAGGAGAAGGCGATCTTCAGTTTTCTACTCAAGCTTTGTTTACCTTCTAACTCTTGGGTTAGCCTTTTCTCTTAGTTTAGAAAACCAAAAAAGGACTACGAGGATCAAAAGAGGGCCCACTTCTTCATTTTTTTCCCTTTACAAATGCCTTTAGCAGAAAATTGACTTCATGGGTCGAAAGCCCACCGAGGAGAAGTCATTTTAGAGCGTTTTTCTTAAGGTGATTATGAGCACCATGATGAATCCTGAATGTTGTCCAAGGTAGAATACTATGAGGAGAGTAAGGCTTATCCACATAATAACTCATTCTCTTCTTGTTTTAATCCATAAACCATATTTATTAACCTCTACAAAAAATCACCTTCATAGGTCGAAAACCCACCGAAGCCAATGCAATGTTCAATTCTTTGCAAGCTTCATTTTTTTATGTTTAAATCATGATAATCTACAAACAAGTCCATTCTCGAAAGTAACTTTTTGAAAATATTTATGAAACACAAGAATATCCATCGAATTAGGTACTAAGCTACCCATACGACATCAAGGAGAAACCCACCTGGCCATGAAATGTGAGATAAAGGAAAGATGGGAAATCTAATGGAGAATATTTTCACCTAAGGAGGAAAGACTAGACTTATACATACCCAGACTAAACTAAGACACAATCTTTTCCACTTTTGCAAAATAAGTATAGGATCAAAAGTGGGGCAATAGCTGGCTCTGATTGGGGACTTGTGTAGAGCATACCCAAGCAAGGAACTCAAAATCTCTAGTTTCACAAAGACGATAAAGGTGACAACACAACATAACAAAAATGAGGAAAAGAAAAAGAAAACAAAAGCAGCAAAAGAAGACTAACTAGGAAACATGAAAAGAAACTAGACCTAAGTATAATACAATACAAGGGTTACTTGTTCTCAATTTACAATTTGATAAAGCTTCAGATCCTGACCATTAAAGGTTAGGGATAGTACTTCACCATCTTCATAAGCCAATTTGAAAGAATTATTCTCAAATGCTTGATGAATTTTGAATGGACCTTACCACAAGGTGTCAAACTTCTTATGCATACCTTTTTGAGCACTTTGCTTATCCTAGAGTAATACACTATTTCCTACCATGAATTTCTATGGTCTAGCCTTCTTATCAAATAGACCCTTCACCCAAATCTAATGTTGTGTGATGTGATCCACCATTTCTTTTCTTTCTTCTTCAAGTTTACTTAGATACAAAATTCTCTTCTCTAGACCATCTTTGTAGATATCATCCTTGATCACTGTTATGAGTTTCTTTTGTAGCCAATTCTAAAGGTAATGGTATATTAGCTTCAACTCCATACACTAATCCAAAAGGAGATATACCAATTTCCCTTTTAGTTGTCACCATGTCTACCCATAGTGCCTCATGAATTTTCTAGTGCCAAGTCTTTTGATTGTCTGACACCAACTTCTTAATAATATTTATCAAATTCTTGTTACTAGACTCGGCTTGACCATTTCATTGTGGGAAATAATTAGATGAGTGACTAATAGTAATTCCATACTATTGGTAAATATATTGTCCTTTCAATAATTTTAATAAATTTTCTCCATGCCCAAAGTTCAGAAATTACAAATGCCCACAACAGTTAAGAAAATCTCATATTATTTGACTTTCTCTCTGAATTTTTAAAAGTACAACTCCCTTGTTAGATTTACAATGAATTCAAATTATCTTTTCACTTTTACTTGAAAGCACCTAAGGATCTCTCAACTACTCCTAGGTAGTGAGGTAAAGAATTAACTCCAAAACTCAAAGTCACACACGCTAAATACATATACATATATAGGAAACCTATTTCAAAAAATTCAATAACACCATGAATTTATATCAACCATTTAAACACCTTAATTGAAGTGAACTTATTGTAAGAAAAACAATCAAATATCTTAAATGAATAAACCAAAATTAAAAAAGTAATAATGGCCCACACACTTTGAACACAAAGTTTTCAAGATGAATTCAAGATGATATGTGTGTGTGTGTGTGTGTGTTATAAACCTTCTGCATGCACATAGTCATTTAAAAGAAAAAACATCAATATAATATTCTTTGATTGCTATATAAAAGTATCTACTTTAGTAGAGTTTCTAGCTATCTACTTTCTATCTATTGATAATCACTAAACCAGTTCAATGCCCCAACATTTATAGTTTTTTCATACAAATCTGAAAGGCCTCCATCTAAAGCCAGCCATTTTGGTTAAAACAAGAAATAGTTACAAAACAAGAAAGTAGTTTAAAAACGAGGGCCAAGAACTAACTGAAAGTAATAGTTTAGTTCAAGAGTCATCACCAGTTTTCTTCTCCTCACCAATGGTCTAACGTACTAGCTTCCAGCTTTGAAAGCTATTCATAAATTCTTGCATCACATGGGAGTGTGGATTCTTTAGGCTCAACAATTGGGCTCTACACATAGCCTTCTACCATTTGAATTCCTTTATCTATAAACTCTAAAGCAACATCAAGTTCTTATTGAGACACAACATTGATTCAATACTTGCCAATGCAGTGAAATCATTGGTACTTGGCAATTCACTATCCCTAATTTGTTCCACGGTTTCATTGAAGCTCTTTGTTAATGTCTCGACATACATGTTCTCATCGTCAAATTGTAGGATCCTTTTTGGATTAACTACCTTCATATCCTTGAGGAGTTTTTTGTGCATTTCATTAATTCTACTTTCTATGCCTTGCACTTCCTTAATTGTTTCTTTGTAAACCAACTTCTTCCAGCCCATGTTGTTCTTCATAATGAACAACATGTAGGGATCCACATTTTTCATTGGGTTTTCATTTAGGAACTTGATGACCCTAAACCTCTCAACTTCAGCCACTTGAAAAACAACTGCTTGACATCGACCTAGCTCTATTTCCCAAATTGGAACTAAGGTTTGTATCTCTCCTAGCAATGATTCTCCCTCAGCATAAACATTAACAAATTTAGAAATAAATTTTTTACCCTCTTTCACAATAGCATACACCTAGTCCTTCATGGCATCAGCTAGTAGCCTACTCATTTGTATTTGCTTCATTGATTGTTAATTTCTCATAAAATTAGGATCAAAGGGTTGTAGAGCTTCAACAATTGGCAATGCACCAAGGTTCATCAGTGAATCGATATATGTAGCCATTGTGGTTACCATGCCTTTTAGCTCCTTTTTCTCTTTACTATCTTTTTTAGACTATGTCAACATATGATCAACAGAGAATTTAAAGAAGTGGTTACCGATACTTTTGTTAATAGTTCCCAATTCAATAGAGGTAACCTTGAAGTGCTCATCATCAATATCCCCTGATTCCATCTTCTGCTTGTAGGTAGCTATTTTAGCAATGATCTTTCTAGTTACCTGGTCCTTCGTGAGGTGAATGTCTATTTTCAGCTTCTTTACCTTTGGACCTCTAGCTGCATATTTAGTGATGATGTCTTTCATTGGTGTAGATACTTGTTGAAAATTTATTTTCTTGCTGATTGTGTTAGATAGCCAAGAAGGAATAGCAAGGCTTATGACCATTGATTGTGCATCTCTAGTAGGAGTCAGGAATTTGGGCTGATCTACCTTAGGAGCTTCAATGAATTGAACATCACCATCCACATCATTTGAGGAATTGAGTCCATCATTCAAATCTTTCCATTGAGTTGACATTCTCTCTTTTTGAATATAACGTTTCTTCAAGGCTTCAGACTTAGACTGAGATCTAGTCATTGGAGCTATAGTTTTCAAATGAAGGGGCATCTTCTTCTATTTATCTTGAACCAATGTATTACTTGTAGCAAGAGAAAGTGGGGCATCAGATGAAGATGGTTAAAAAAAAGAAATTTTCCCTAAAGAGGGTTCATTGATAATTACCTTGATCTTTCTCTTTAACTAGTCATCTATGAAGGTAAGGATAAGTCTAGCCCTTAGGTTGATATCATCTTCTTCATCTTTATTCCAATCTACAGCTAGAGACTTTGGTTCACTAAATTCATGCCAACTAGGTTCAAATATATCTGAGCCATTCTCAATGACTCCTTCTATTTTGAACTTCAGCTTGAAGGAATCTATTTGTTGCGAAGTCAACCTTGAATGATCTTTCCTTAGAACTTCTCCTTCATTCCTACAAACTTGCCATCTATCTTCTAGCTGTGGGATTGCTAGGGAGTGAACTTCAAGACCGAGAATCTAGACTGCATATCCTTTACTGTCAAAGTTCCTTTTGCTATGATAAGAGCTCAAATTGAACCTAATAAAATTAATTCCAATAATAGAAGCATTGGTCATGCTACCACAAATCAATGAACCCAGCTTAATAGGGAAAGTTGTTTCCCAATCCTCTTGTGGTAAATTATCTTTTAAAATAGAGAAAAGTTGCATGCATACCTTGGCCAATACAAAATAGTCAAAAGAATATTGTGGAAACTTTATAGGTTCTTCTTCAAATCCACCTATCCTCAAGTAAGTGAACATAGGGAACTATATGAAGTGACTTCCATATTGTCGAATTAACCTTTTGGCTTCAGGAGACAACCGAGGCATAGGCACTTCCTTCAGAGACATATAAACCCTTTCCATTAGCAGGTCATGAAATTTCCTAAAATCTTCCAAGACTCTATCATTTTGTAGCAGAGGGAAATGCTAAAAAACTATCATTTCTTCACTCCATACTCCATGAGGAAGAGGGGTGAGATCACAAGTACAGGCAATGTAGTAAGTTAAATAGGAAGCCATATAAAAATCTTCTCAAAATTCCTTAGCACATTTGAGTTGAGACCTCATTGAACCGGCAATAATCTCTACCCAATCCATCCATTGTTCACCCTTCAAAATGATTTATATATACCTATATATCCATTCTTCAAAAAGGAGTACATTAGCCGAACGTTTTACCCTATGCAATAACACCACTAGATCATGAATATGGGGCTTTATGTGATCTTTAGTGATGACCTTGGGTAGTTTGGAACCTCCACCATACATGGTTTCATCCATTTCCTAGCCATGGTATTGCAGAATTGATTTGGGGTCTCTTGGTACTCAGCCTAGGCTTGAACAGGGGAGAATGTAGCATAGGTATTTTTTGGCAAACATAATGCATAGGCAATAGTGTCTCTTGAAATTATGAGTATCACGTTGCCATTTTTACTTACAATACTCTTACTTTTGACATCATAGTGGTCAATACAGACTTGTAGAAGTTCAAGACTCACAAACGCTAGGGGAAATGTAGCATCCTCAATTAATTCACTAGTTAGGACTTCCATACACCCATTCACCTCATTAGCATATTCAAGAAAATTTTCTTGTAAATTCTCCAACTTGACCCCTTGAAAATTTGTATCACAAATGACTAGCCTTCTACATTCTAAACATGTGACATTACCGAAGAAATGCAATAAAGATCTCATTCTTAGTCAAATAATAAGGCTTTAAAAATATAGAGATTGTAGAACAAAACAAGAATTGCTAAGCTCTCACCTATATTCTACAGAAAAATCAACAATTTTCTCTATCTCCCTTAATAGCTTCTTCTCCACACTTTAAACTCCTCACATGATAATCAAAAAAAGAAAGCCAAGAAAGTTTTAAAAAGAAAGTACTTACACGTAGAAGTACAGGCCCATAATACAACATTAATGACACATCACTCCCTATTAACACTAGCACGTTTAAAAGCCTTGTTGTATAAACTCTCCATTTAATAATTTCCTTTTTGGATGGATTGGTAATTATTAGTTTTAATGCAAAAACTGATTCCTTTTTTGGCTAAAGATTTCCCACTTTCCCCATAATGATGACTTTCTACATTGGGAATAGAAATGTCCTTTTACTCATTGCTCTCTAACATGACCATCAATTGCCTTGCGAGATGACGGTGTGTTGTATGCTAGACTTTAATATTGCCAACACACCTTTGATTTTGAAAAAATTGAATTACTTCAAACTAAGGTTCAAAGTGGTTCAAAGTGATTCAAAAATAGATCTCTACCAAGTTGACACATATCACCTACTAGAAAAAAAAATTGTTAATAAACACCTTTGGTTGAACTGCTTTGAACTACTTTGAACTGAGGTTCAAAATGATTCAAAGTGGTTCAAGGGAAGAGATATCAACCAAGGACCAAAAGGGACTTCAAACAATCACTTTGGGAGATAGTGAATAGGCGAAGTGACAAGGGGAAGACTTAAACAAAGAGATAGGCAAAGTTGAAGGAAAGACCTTTGAAAAATGGCAACTCAAAAACTCTCAACACATACTCAAAGAAAAAATTAGTAATCTCAATTGAAGAAAAGTAGGTTGCATTATCCATAAATAATTTGATAGGAACACCAAATCTGACCAGTACATTCTCCTTAATGAATTGACACACTACTTTACAAGTAGTTTTCTTGGTCACTTTAGCCTCCACCCACTTAGTGAAGTAGTCAGTTGTAGTTATCACATACTAGTGACCAACACTCGATGTCAAGTTAATAGGGCCAATAAAATCAAGATCCAATTGTCGAAAGGGTCCTTCAATGATGATAGTTCTTAATGATAAAGTAGCCAATTGAGGACATCCGACAGATATCTTACATTTTTCACACTCTGCCACCTAGGAATAGGCATCTTTGAACATCTTATGCCAATAATAGAAATATCTCAATATTTTGAAAGCTGTGACTAATGATGAAAAATGTCCTCCACAAGCTTCATCATGAAATGTTTTCAACAAATTTTCTTGTTGTTGTTTGTCTACACATCTGAGAAAAGTGCCATCAATAACCTTTTCAAAAAAATTTCCATCCCAAATTATGTACTTAGCTACTTTCAACTTAAGATCTCTTCTTTGTCTTGCGTTTAAGCCTTCCAGACATTCTCCATAAGTTATCAGATAGGTAATATTTTCAAACCATGAATCATGAAGACCTACTACCAACACTAGTTTCTTTTCTTTTGATTCTTCTGATTCTTCAATGATCTTATTTTCTATAATTGCTTTATGCAATGCATTACCCCTTACTAGCTTGGTAGGCTTAATTTCTATATCATATTCTTGTGTCTTTTCTATCCATGCTCCTTTGACATTGCAACCTACATCTTCCTATGTTAACACACTTTTCATAGCTACATTTGGTAGAAAATTGATAGAGTGAGAATGCAAGATATAGAATTGAAAATTCTTGAGTGCTTTGACTACTGCACAAGTGTGCTTCTGAATCTATGAATACTTCAATTCATGATTTTTCAAAGGTATGCTCATGAAAGCTATTGGGGCTTGTACCCCTTCATCATTGTCTTGCATAAGTATTGTCGATAAAGTATGTTCAGAAGCATAATAGTGAATAAGGAAATCTCACTTATAATTCAGGTGACTCACCACTGGGGCATTAGCAATGGTAGGTTTTATATTTTGAAAGGCTTTCTTTCCTACCTCATTCCATTTGAAATTAGAATTTCCCTTCATCATATCCACAATATGTTTAT
This sequence comes from Cupressus sempervirens, assembly GCA_028749045.1. Lineage (NCBI taxonomy): Eukaryota > Viridiplantae > Streptophyta > Pinopsida > Cupressales > Cupressaceae > Cupressus > Cupressus sempervirens. The sequence goes on along the minus strand of CM053790.1, from coordinate 52,564,183 downwards.
TGGTTTCTACAAAATTTGGCACAAACTGTCTAAGGAAATTTACTTTCCCAAAGAATGACTTAACCTATGTTTTGTTTGGGGGAAGGCTCAATCTTTGAATGGCCTTTACTCATTTGAGGTCAATTTTAATGCCCTCTTGAGACACTATATGACCAAGGAGCTTTACCTCTATCACAAAGAAAACTAATTTCTTTGGATTAAGTGAGATTCCATGTTCTTGACATCTCTGTAGGGCATATGCACTGAGTTGTGGTGCCAAAAAGGTGACAAGGATTTTTTTTTCCTATTTTAAAAAGCGCGTACGCGCTAGCGCGCATGCGCTATGTCTTGGGCAACCCAAGCCATAGCGTGTGCACGCTATAGTGCATACGGGCTTTAAAAAAATAAAAAGTATATATGATGGGCTACAAACCCGTAGCCCATCATTTTCATCAGCATTTTCTTTTATGCCTACAGCGAGTAGCGCGTACGCAAGTTGAAGACTCAACATTTGCACCACCATTTTCCAAAATGCCTCCTCGTCGACAAAATCCAAGACCACAAGCACACCCACAACAACGCCGTAAGTGATATAAACCTAAATTTGCATTGTTTGATATATTTTTCATATTGTTTTGTAAGTTTTTTATATTCTTTTGTAGGGTTTTTACAAATTTCATTTAGATTTGTTTATTTATTTGAATTTCAATTGATTTTTTTATCAGGAAATGTTCATAATCAACCAAAAAATCCACAAGAACATCAAAACCCTCAAGAACCCCAAAACCAAAACCCTCCTCAAGAAGAAGAAAAAATTGCACAACCTGAACCAATTGCAAGACCTCCACCAGGCACACAAGAAAATATAAGAAATGAAATAGAGAGAGGCAAAACTGAATTAGAAGGAATCATTGCTCGGTTGAAAGAATCCGGAAAAACCAATCCAATGAGGGCTCAATTGGCATCATCCCTCGAATCCATTAACACTCAGATAGCCTCAGTTAGTGGTCAGTTAGATATTTGGCAGGATAAGAGGGATGAACAAAAAATATTTTATGCAAATAAATTGTCATATGAAGATGTTAGAAAAAAGGAAATACCAAAAGGTAGTATATGTGCATTATTTAGAAAACCTGATGAGCAAAATACTGTTAGAGAGGGTACTAAACGATTCCCCATCCATTGGTGCATACATGATGCTATTAGAAATAATTTTTGGGATAGATGGTGGATGGTTTTTGATGCCCCTCCTTGCAACAATCACGAGGCCCCCATGTATTTTTTGAAGAAATTATATTGTGAGTTTGTCCTTGGGGAGATCCCCAATTATTTTGATATGTTAGACTCCCAGGGTAGAGGTGGGGGGTCATCATTTGAGAGGCCAGGAGCACGTCGTGACCCTAATGTAGTTGGGAGAGTTGTGGTCCATCCACAGTGCGAGCATGTGATTATTCCTTCAGTTGTGAAGGAACATGTAGAGGCCAGCACTCTAGGGACCATTAATGATTTGACGCAGACCCTCATCCATTCCACAAGCCCATTAGTTGAGGGGGAGCCTTCTATACGTCATGGTCACATGTGCACTTCATGCGGATCCCTATGCACATTTGGCACTCATGTCGAAGATGGTGCAGATGATGGGCTTGTCACCAATTAGTTCTTGAACGAGACATTTGGCATTGCTACACAGGTAAATTACTAATTTGATCACATTTCATACGTATAGTGAATGATTAATTAATTATGATTTATAGACATTGTTCAAAATTTAGGGTCAAAGTGTTCCTGGGCCTAGCAGCGATCCTCCAGGCCCATTTTTTGTCCCTTTGACGAGTCTTGAGGTATGTATCAATTTAATCATTTTAATTAATACATATATTTATTACGTAATCATATTAAAGATTGACCAAAAAAAATATGCATGTGCATCAGTTCTCCATAGGACCCTCAACCTTTACCACAGACACAAAGCAGAGATATCATACGAGCTTCACACAGGTACAGTTGTTTCATGTTAATTTAATTCATTTGATTATATTTATTCCATGTTTCATGTTAGATATAATGTGTATTGTATGACATGTAGCTCATGATGTCGGACACACCTCCTCATCTGCGATAGTCTGTTGATAGTGGAGTGGCCGTAGCTGTGGCTAGCTCACAGCCACTAACAGAGGTATGAAGGAATTTTCTTCATTTTAGTTGTTGTTTATAATAGTTAATCTCAAAATTTCTAATGTTATTTATAATTGATTATATTTATTGAATTGTTGTAGGGTCTTGTCACACCTGATCATCCACGAGCATTTGAGGTGGACTTACAAAGTGACTATTTGTTGGTGGTAAAAAAATAATTGATTTTGTGAGTACATATATTTTATTTCAATGTATAATAAATATTGATTCATATCTACTTTCTTTGTATCAGTTGGACCTGGAGAAGAGCCTCAACAAGAGGTCAAGTGAGTGTGTCAGGAGGGCCCTGTCATCTCCACTATCTCCCTCCACATGACGGCAAAGGACGTCGAGAGACTTGTTTCCTTCCCCTGGTGGGAAGGAAAAGATGTTGTTGAGATATTTGATACATATATATATATAGAGAGACTTGTTTCCTTCCCCATGTATATATATAGGCATCTGAGAAACATATTCAATACACATTTGATGTACATATGACATTCTATGTTTGATGTATGACATTATTGGTTAATATATGATATGTTTGTTCATATACGACATTATTGGTTATCATAATATATTATGTGTTTGTTAATGTATATGACATTATTGGTTATCATTTTATATTATATGTTTGTTCATGTATGACGTTAAATTAGATATGTTTGTGTATGACATTAAATTAGATATGTGCATGTATGAAATTAAATTCAATTGCTAGAGAGTTGCCATTATGTCTACCAACTAGTAGATGTTCTTTTTTTCTTTATTAGTATTTCTCAAAAACTGCAAAGAAGCTATTTCTGGTGAATAGTTGTAAACAATTGTGATCATCGACTTCATGTACTCATGGCTTTGGCTGCGAACACTTGTAACTTTGGCTATAAGCATCCATGGCTTTGGCTATGTGCACTACTGGCTTTGACTATGAGCATTTATGGCTTTGGTTGTAGGCACAATATAGCCTTGGCTATAGGTTGTCTTTCTTGCTGCATGTCGCAGTTACCTTCAAGAATATCGTTAGTCTAAGATCATTACAATTAAAATACTATGACATAATACCTTGGAAATAATAGTCTTTAACCCATTACTTTATTTGTTAAAACATCATGTAGTATCTACTGTAGTCCTTGTACTCAAATATGTTTTCAAAAATACTTAGTATGGCAAAGAAATGTCTATGGAAAGCTTGTCAAATAGGATATTGAAGAACTAAACGTGGATAGTCATTAGTACCCATCAATAAGAACATGGACATCTTTCTCAAGCAAGCCATATGACATTAGCAAGTAATTTATAAATTTCCTTTGCAAATAACTAGAAGATGCTATGAATCTTAATACAGAGTTAATCATGAACTCATTATTCCATCCAAGAAGCATATATCACCCTAAGCCAATTAACTGATAGGATAAAAATTAATTCAATTTCAACAAAATTTTGAGTATAACAAGCATCTTAGGGATTCTTACAAGAATTAACACGATGTTCACAAGAGCATTACAAGTTCTTGTAATGCTATTTCACATATTGTAATCATATTCAGTTTTGAATGGCCATTTGTGTTACAAGCATAAATGTTCTTTAAGGTCTTTTAATTCTAGACATGAATTTTATTATGAAGCTTTTTTATGACAACCCACTCAATGCATATATTGTTGTTCCACATTGTGCTAATTTGACTTTCATTGGTTGATTTGGGTCTAGACATGACGTTATTCACTACCTTTTTTATATATTATTTTTTTGTAGTGATGTTCTAGCCTGAATGAATGTATTAATCATCGAATTTGTGAACCTTGGTCGAGATCCTTACAAATATATTTTCAAATTGGACCTCAAATAGTTTTCTCAGTCACCCCCTGTACATAGATACTAAAATTGCAGTTAATTACAAAATTAATACTGAATTGACACAAGTTTAATTGAGAAGTATTATGTACCTCAATAGGCTAGATTATTATTGACCGAGAAGCTTTATCTTAGAGCAGTTGGTTTCCTAAATCTTTAGCACAATGACATTCTTATGGAATGTGGAATTAGGTCTGCTAGCTAAGGAACGTTCTTTAAAAGGTAGAGGAAACTCAAGACTCATGTGTTTCCAATCAATATAAATGTTTAAATCACTTCTCTAATTTTTTCTATTTATGATCTTCTTAAAACTTAAATTTCTAAATGCATTGATGGGGAAATAAAGATCTTCTAGGAACTAAAGGTTAATCATGTTTAATACTTACAATTCTCTGTTTTTATCTAATAATTTAAAAAAGATTGTACAAGTGTTTTCAAAGAGCAACACTTGTCACTAACATCATAAGAAGGAATATCCAAGGAGACTTACCAATGATCCACCACCACCAAATTCAAGAGAAAACAAAATTCCACTACTAAAGAGATAGTAACAATAATCATCCCTAGTCTCTCCCTTATCACAAAATGATTACCAACAAAATTTGCATTTCCAATTGTGTCATGTGTGTTGAAGCGATAGTAACATTTTCACTCTCTTATCTAATGTCTCCCATTTTTAAAACTCCTGGGAAAGGGCAAGGCCATCTTCTCAATACTTCAAAATACAACGAGTTCCATTTTTTCACATATTGATAATTGTTGACTTAAAGTATAGTCGAAGTATTGATAGCCCATAGATATGCCCCATCAAAGATCACAACCATGTGGCATTTAGTGACCCTTAGGGACATTCTGGTTCAGCGTGCCTGAGAACATTCAAGCACTGAAGGGGATAGGAAGAGGTTGGGGATAGGGTTTACCTGGCCACCCGGAGCTAATGGAGCAAACAATTTGATCCCACGATGAAAGATGAGAGAGATTTGGCAGTTGGCAACTTTGTACTGGCCAACACTACAAGTTTCAGCATCACCCGAGATGGCATTGTAGAATGAAAATGGAATGTGATCTCCAAAAAGTGAGAGAGGTTATTGTAGGTCTCTGCAACACAGTCCTGTAGGAATTGGAATCTCATCCATATCTCGCATGAGCTCTGAGATATGCCCCATCAAAGATTGCAGCCCTGTGGTATTTAGTGACCCTTAGGAACATTCTGGTTCGGCGTGCCTGAGAATGTTTGAGCACTAAAGGGGACAAGAAAAGGTTGGAGATAGGGTTTACCAAGCCACTCGGAGCTAATGGAGTAGACAGTTTGATCCCACAACGAAAGATGAGAGAGATTTGGCAGTTGGCAACTTTGTACTGGCCAACACTACAAGTTTCAGCATCACCTAAGATGGCATTGTAAAATGAAAATAGAATGTGATCTTCAAAAAGTGAGAGAGGTTATTGTATCTCTCTGCAACATGGTCCTATAGGAATTGGAATCACATCCATACCTTACACAAGCTCCGAGATGTACCCCATCAAAGATTGCAACCCTATGGCATTTAGTGACCCTTAGGAACATTCTGGTTCAGCGTGCTTGAGAATGTTCGAGCATTGAAGGGGATAGGAAGAGGTTGGGGATAGGGTTTACCTGGCCACTTGGAGCTAATCGAGCAGACAGTTTGATCCCACAACGAAAGATGAGAGAGATTTGGCAGTTGGCAACTTTGTACTGGCTAACACTACAAGTTTCAGCATCACCTGAGATGGCATTGTAAAATGAAAACAGAATGTGATCTCCAAAAAGTGAGAGAGTTTATTGTAGTTCTTTGCAACACGGTCCTATAGGAATTGGAATCTCATCCATATCTCACACGAGCTCTGAGATATGCCCCGTCAAAGATAACAGCCCTATGGCATTTAGTGACCCTTAGGGACATTCGGGTTCAGCGTGCCTGAGAACATTCAAGCATTGAAGGGGATAAGACAAGGTTGGGGATAGGGTTTACCCAACCACTTAGAGCTAATGGAGCAGACAGTTTGATCCCACGATGAAAGATGAGAGAGATTTGGTAGTTGGCAACTTTGTACTGGCCAACACTACAAGTTTCAGCATCACCTGAGATGGCATTGTAAAATGAAAATAGAATGTGATCTACAAAAAGAGAGAGAGTTATTGTAGGTCTCCTCAACACGGTCTTGTAGGAACTAGAATCGCATCCATACCTCGCACGAGCTCCGAGATATGCCCCGTCAAAGATCATAGCCCTATGGCATTTAGTCACCCTTGGGGACATTCTGGATTGGCGTGCCTGAGAACATTTGAGCACTGAAGGGGATAGGAAAAGGTTGGGGATAGGTTTTATCCAGCCACTCAAAGCTAATGGAGCAGATAGTTTGATCCCATGACGAAAGGTGAGAGAGATTTGGCAGTTGGCAACTTTGTACTGGCCCACACTGCAAGTTTCAACATCACCTGAGATGGCATTGTAAAACAAAAATGGAGTGTGATCTCCAAAAAGTGAGAGAGGTTATTGTAGGTCTCTGCAACACAGTCCTGTAGGAACTAGAATCACATCCATACCTCACACGAGCTCCAAGATATGCCCTATCAAAGATCGCAGCCCTATGGAATTTAGTGACCCTTGGGGACATTCTAGATTGGCGTGCCTGAGAATGTTTGAGCACTAAAGGGGATAAGATGAGGTTGGGGATAGGGGTTACTTGGCCATGTGGAGCTAACGGAGCATACAGTTCAATCCCATGAGGAAAGGTGAGAGAGATTTGGCAGTTGGCAACTTTGTACTAGCCAACATTGCAAGTTTCAGCATCACTCGAGATGGCATCGTAAAATGAAAATGGAGTGTGATCTCCAAAAAGTGAGAGAGGTTATTGTAGGTCTCCAAAAAGAGTGTTTAAAAATGTAGAAATAGTGGGGGATCCTTTGTATGGTTTGGGAGTTTGACCGTTAAAACTAGAAATTGTCCTAGTAGTAAGTGCTAGTAACAGTTTTGAAATTTGATTGTTGAGTTTTGAGAAACCTCAAGTTTGGGATTTTTCTTGTTGGTTTGAGTCTATAATAACCATTTCCATCTGAAAAGTCGAGTGTTGAAACCATTTAAGAAGTATTTGCATAGTTTTCCCTAAAATTTGAGTGCATAAAAAGGGGTATGTGATTGCTCCCAAGGTGGATTTAGTGTTTTCTCCAAACAAGAGTTGCATTTTATGTTTTAATTCATCTAATATAACCAAAGTGAAGGTTTTTGAACCATTTTGGGGTTCTCGAGACGTTGCAAAGTAAGAGTTCTAGAAAGCCCTAGGGTAAAGGGGCTACAAAGGAGGGTTTTGTAAAAACCATTGTAAAGTTGATCATGAGACCAAAAAAATAGAAGAATCCTTGCATTTGAGTCGTGTCTTAAGACTTTTTTGGGTCATGGGAGTTCCAAAAGTCAAGGAATTGTGAGTTTCTTTGTAAATGGCCTCAAACTAGGCCTAGTTGGCAGACTGAAATAGCCATTTTGAGTGATATTTTACAAAACAAGTGTAGTTGGTTTTGGAGTATATTTTAGAGTGAGGAAAAGGGTATTTTAATCACCCAATAGTTTAGGAATTTTTGTGGAAAATTTTGGAGAAAACAACAAATTAGTGACTGGCAAGGGCTAGTTGGAACAAGCCTAGAAAAGGCAAAATTGAGAAAGTGTAAGAGATGAGTTGCTGAGAGTGTGCAAGGAGTTGGAACATGTTAGATGAGATGTTTTGAGATGATCCAAGGTGTTGAGTCCATGATATGATTCCAAGGACGATTTTTGGTACTTACATAGGGTGTTCCAACCAAGCTACAAATGCATAGGATAGGACCTTGTAAGGTACTTGCAAATTATGGTTCTAATGCTAACAAAATAGAACTCCCACCAAACTTGGAAATTTACCTTATCTTTAATGTCAAGGACTAAGTTCAATATAAAGGGCCTACATTCATAGAAGGACAAACAAAATCAAAGGTTGAAGAAGTCACTATCCCATTATAATCTCAGCCAAAAGCTGAAAAGGTTATGGATTCAAGAATCAAGAAGAAGACTAATCATGGCACCTATATGGAGCATCTTATCAAATGGAAGGATCAACTAGAATCTGAAGTAACATGGATAAATGAGAGTGATTTTGGAAAGAAAGGTATTCCTACGAAATTCCTTTAGATTTATCCACCATGAGTTCTTTGTCACATGGGGAGAATGGTGCAAGAGCACCTAGTGAGTTTGAAAATTTTGGCCTAATTGGGGCTCTAGACCTAGTAGGTCAAGTAAGAAAGAAAAGGACATCTACGACTTGGGTTGGTGAGTGGAGTCTTGTGATGATTAGGAGAGTTTGGAAATATCAAGTTGAGGACCATATAATAACCCTAGATATTGCATTGGGGTTTGTGTCCAATTTTTGCTAGTAGAGAGAAAATGCCTTCATTTGAATATTGGGGTGATTGAAGTTGACATAGTCAATTGGTGTGCATAGATCCTAGGGAAGGGGATAGTTGGGAGATATCCTCTTGGGAATAGGGTCAGGAAGAAACCCTATAGGATCAGAAGAAGTGATTGGTTAGTTTGGGCATAGTGGCCTAAACTAGCAGGGTGGGTCTCCTTACATTACTGTTGGTTAGAGAATTCCAATTTTTATTTGTTCAAGGCTAAGAGACATATAAAAAACTACATTTTCAATTATGATCTCAAGACCTGCATGGCAGTCCAAGTACATGGATGGATGATGAAATAATTATTCTTGAATTGGCTAGACCACTTTGTAAGAACAATTCCATGTGGGGTGTTTCTCTCAAAAAGGTGTCTTCTAGTATTTGATGATCATGGAATCCATATGACACGGAAAATAATTGATAAAGCAAAGAAGTTGGGCATAGATTGTGTGTCACTTGTAGCGTATACCATCTATGGGTGTCAATCATTGGATGTTAGTTTTTTCTACCATTAAAATCTTACTTAAAACATATTTGGAATGTGTGGTTGGCTAGTAACCCTCAAATCAATATTGGTCGTGAGGAGTTAGGAATGTTATCCAGCAAAGCCTCCAATTTGGCACTTACACCCGATAATATAATGAGTGGTTTCCATAGGATAGGGATATGGTCTTTGAATAGGGAGGTTTTAGTGAATGATATAGGCCTAAGAAAATGCTTCATTGTTGATGAGGATGGAAAATAGGGATCTAAACCACAACCCACAAGTAGTGGATTAGAAGAAACAACTACTTTAGATGATGCAAATATTGATGAAATGTAAAGTGAGGGGGAGGAAATCACTATTGAATCCTTCCTAAAAATAAATGGCTTATTAGATGAACCAATTAACACTTTGTTGAGGAGTTATGGACAAAATATGAAGGGACTAGGTACAATTGCACCTAAAAATACCCAACCAGAAAACCTGAACCAGCTAGTGGACTATTATAGGAGATAAAACCTTGAGCATACAAAAAACATTGATATTAGATTAAGCTTGCTAATGCAAGATTCACAACCAGATTGGTTGTAGGAGGTTGTCACAAACCTTGGGTAACCAAATACTTGTGGGGATGAAAATGTTTCCATTTTAATTCCATCGCCACCACATGTTGACCCCAAGGACATCATCTAATGCTTTGCAAATGGTGGCAACCATGATGAAATAAATAGTTAACAATTTTTTGAATAAATTACATGAAGAAGGGTGGCTGGCTGTTTGGAAATTTACTTATTTTTCTTCTCTCCCTCCTGTCATCCAAGAGCACATGCAATGAAAGAAAAATATCATCACAATAAGAAAATATGAAAAATATTGTTCTAGCTTTAAAAAAATTGGAGACATCAAAACATAAAATCTAGATTCTAAACAAATCAAAACATAAAATCTATGATTTAAACTAAATCTCATCACTTACGCATCATAACAATACGGTCCACCTTAGTCATGTGGACAGTCTTGGGGAAGAGGTTGCAACAATGTATTTGGATCTAGTTGATCACTCTTTCTCTCTCTCCCTCTCTCTGTATTCAATCTAATGAGCCAACTGGATCTGCTCGACATTTTAATGTCTCAAGTATTGCCTCATGGTCTAACTCGCGAACTTTTCAAAGATTCTTATTATGTGGTTTTCCACCATATTTTATCAAGTGGACATTTGATTCGACAACAAGATTTGAATAATGAAGAATCTTCCTCTCTGTTTGCCAATCCTCAAATAACCACAAGTTAGGGTTCTTCATAGAATATCGTTTAAGCCATGTGCCGGTTACAACCACCGCATCGACATGGTACTCTAAACCTTCACCATCTATAATCGAGTGATCCAATTTTTGTTTGGCTTGAACACAATGACACAAATAATAATCTATCCCTTCTTCATTGTCTTCAGGTGCAATAATAGCAAAAACATGGCCTACTCTGACAAATGTACAAAATGCGGTCATTAATTCAGAAAATACTTGCGTAAAAGTTATAAAGTTACATATTGAAATTACAAAGATATATAAATATATATATATTACCAGGTTGCACTAGATCAGACAAGCGGTCAAAGTCAATAGACGATTCCATCTGTACCATTTCCAATGCTTATGGGGCACGATAGGTGTTAATTGGGTCCAAAACCTGTATATCCCATTTGTCCACCCATTCAGTCGACTCACAGTCATCCCAATTTTCCTCTGCACATGATGGACAATAGCATGCCATTTTTCGTGTGTGGATACTCCATGAACCTGCATCAGAGCTTCTAAAAGAGTGCAACTCACTAGATCTTGTTAGTGTGCAACAATCTTGATATGGTGCAATGTTAGTATTATCTATCAACCAAAAAAATCTACGAACCATAGACTCACCTTCCTTACCTGGACCCATTGTAGCGTTACACCACTGGACGATGGATTTTGCATCTATCAATATTGCTCCATCTTTGTACTTTAGTTCTTCACGAGCTAAGGCTCTTTTGATGCATGTACCTGCACCATCGTGCTCTCCCTTTCCATGATCAGCCTCTATGAAATTCCACATGTATTGAATTCTACACAACTTGTGCATCCTACTCAACCAATACAACATCCGTGCATTCTTGAATTGAGATGCACAATTTTCTGACCAAATAATGTGTTGATGATATGTGATGCCCCTATTAGCCAAATCTCCATAAAATAGTTGAAAACAACCATGTACGAACTTCGTAGAATGTGATCGATCATCGGTGATGTAAAAATGGTACTCCCTCAAAATCTTCCTGTCATCCTCTATACTTGTAGGTGAATGCATGAATGTTATGTGAAGAAAATATGGAAACCTGTTGAGAAGTTTAATACTTTGCTTGCACCTCATTTTGTGGTTGTAGTGTGTAGTTCTCTACGAAATTTGTAACCAAAACAATGGTATCCAGTGGAAACGTATCCTTGTACAACTTGAATTTCAAATCTAGCCATCGAGCTCTATGGGTATGCCTTCCATACTCGTAAATAATGTTTTCACAAAAAAAATTCATGAACTCATACACTAGAATTTTTTCAATGACTAAATCACATCTTTTACCATGTTTCCCATCTTTTAGAGCATATGTCACTGTCTTAAATCTTCCGTAATCTACTATTTCATTTCCAATTGCATGTGTACTATCCATATGTTGACAAGTTGATAAAAGTTGCAAAGAACCACAAAATAAGCACGTACCATCCAAGCATGATGTCTTATAAAATTGTTGGCCGTCCCTTATTTCACATAAAATTTTGGATATGAATTCCCTTCAAGATCTTGGTGGCTCATTTATGTCACAATCCTGCAAAACAAACTGAGAATGCAAAATTACACATATATGCCTAAAAACATCAAAATGGTTAGAAAATTCAATATGTATCCTACAACAACAAGTTGTGTGTGTGTGATTTATCTTCACATAAAAAGGTTTACCCACCTCAAAAAATCTTTGACTTATTCGAATTTGAGGATACATACCAATAAATTTTGCAAAAAATTGTATCTGAGTAGTGTCCAAAAAATGTTTCGCATGTGGCTCGTGATTTTGGCTACCAATCCTCCTTCTTACAACATCTCTTTGATTAGGAGAAACACGTGTGTTATTTTTCCAAAAATCTTCGATCAATGATTTCAAGGCTTCACTAATTTCTTTATCCTTTCACAGTAGTCTACCGCTAAATCTCCATAACTCATTTTTTGTTGGATCTTCCAATCTCTCATGCCTTAGCATGGCTCTCCTTAGAGTACCTCTACCAATTTTTAATGTTTTGCTTGTCTTTCCCATGAGTCGAGCTTTCTTCATTTGGCTACTTACTATTGTCGATGTAAGTACTCGTCTTGCAATATTACTATCTTTGGTGTGTGATTTAGAACCCACTTTGTCATAAGCATTCATTAGATTCTTTACAATGTTTTTTTCATTTGAATCATCCATCATTCTTAGCCCAAGAATCTTCATGATAGGCCTAAATTTTAAATTCCTCATCATTTCAACAAATAATTGGCATTGACCTGTAATATTTAATTCATCAAAAAATCATCTCGACATACGATTAACTTTTCTTTGACAAGTACGCTTGCTAATCTTGTCAGGCATTGATTTCAAAATGTTACTATCAATATCAATCAAATATTTTGGTCTTCTAAAATGAATTCTAGAAGATGTTATAATCTCTTCAATTCTCTCAACATTTTAAACATCAACATAAGGTTGAGTGTATTGCATACCTTGAACTGAAGATGATCTGCCTTGGAAAAAATATGCAAAAGATGGAATATCACCTACTTGATGTGTTGATGTTGTGCCTTCAACATGACATGATGGAGTGTGTGTATCATCGGATCTACAAATCAGTGTCTCTTCAACATGAGAGGACGATATGACTTCAACATTGGAAGATGGTGTAGCAGACGATATCACTCCAACATTAGAAGATGGTGTAGCTTCACAATTCAATTGTCTTCTTGAGCGTAACAGTCTTATTCATTCTCTTTGTCTTTCCAATTCTTTCTCTTTGTTTCTTGGTACCGATGGTTCTTGATCCTCTTTGAAAGTCAATTCTTCATTATTACTTTGCAATTTTCTTTGCTCACGTAGTAATTTCATTTTATCTCTTTTAACTGCCAAATCTCTCTCGCTATCTTCATTTGTTTGATTTTTTGGTTTCTTCCTTGGCATGATGATGGTTTCTACATGTCAAATTATTCAAACATTTGAATTATTTAAAATGTGTAAATTACAAATTATTCAAATAAATATAAAAATTATAATTATTTGAATGAATACACAATATATATATAAAACAACTTGTCAAATTTCTAACCATTTCGAAATAACATTTCATTGAAACATACAAATTTCAATGAATTCACTATATATTAAACAACATGTCAAATTATAATCAAATTTGTATCTATATATCAACAAACAATATTTAAAATAGATTGCACTAACCTTTTCTATACAAGGAATATTCAAAAAGTCTTCAAATCATGTATCCAATGATTGAATTTGGTGTTTGCTAGCTTCCAAAGGTGTTTGCCACCTTGAAATAGTGTTTGTTAGCTTGAAATAGTGTTTTCCACCTTGAAAGAGTGTTTGCTGTGTTGAAACCTGCGATTTCTGTTGGGATAACAGAGTGTCGAATAGAACAAAAGCATAGAATGAATGAAACAGGCCCCAAAGTTACTTTTTGACCATTTTTAGGTGATTTCACATAGTGCGTATGCGCTATACATCACTCTCCACCCTCCCTACTCTCTCTCTCTCTCTCTCTCCCTAATCTCTCTCTCTTCCTACTCTCTCTCCCCTCTCCCATCCCCTACACACACTCTCTCTCTCCCCTCTCCCATCCTTTACTCTCTCTCGCTCTCCCTCTCCCACCGCCTACTCTCTCTGTCTCTCTCACCCTCTCTCCTCTCCCATCCCCTACTCTTTAGATCTATCACACACACTCCCATCCTCCCTCTCCCACTTCTTACTCTCTCTCTCTCTCACATCTGCTACTCTCTCTCTCCCATCCCCTAAACTCTCTCTTTTATAGATACACACTCCCATCCCCCTCTCTCTCTCCTCTCCCATCCCCTACTCTCTACTCTCTCTCTCTCCCATCCCCTATTCTCTCTCACACACTCTCTCCCATCCCCTACTCTCACTCTCTCTCTCTCTCCCATCCCATTCTCTCTCTCTGCCACCTCCTACTCTCTCTCACACTCTCTCCCATCTGCCCCTCTCTCCCATCTGCTACTCTCTCTCTCTCTTGGGCTGCTCTCTCTCTCTCTCTCTCTCTCTCCCCTCTCCCACCACCTACTATCTCTCTCTCTCTCTCCCTCTCTACTCTCTCTCTCATCCCCTACTCTTACTCTCTCTCTCTCTCCAATCCCCAACTCTCTCTCACACTCTCTCCCATCTCCAACTCTCTCTCACACTCTTTCTCATCCTTTCACTCTATCTCTCTCATCTCGTACTTTCTCTCTCTCTCTCTCTCTCTCTCTCTCTCTCTCTCTCTCTCTCTCTCTCTCTCTCTCTCTCTGCCAACTCCTACTCTCTCTCACACTCTTTCCCATCCTTTCACTCTGTCTCTCCCATCTCATACTCTCTCTTTTCCACCCCCTACTCTCTCTCACACTCTCACACTCTCTCCCATCCCCTACTCTCTCTCTTTCATAGACACACACACACACACACACACACACACACACACACACACACACACACACACACACACACACACACACATACACACTCCCATCCCCCCTCTCTCTTCTCTCCTATCCCCTACTCTCTAGATTTGTCACATGCACTCCTATCCCCCTCTCTCTATCTCCCTCTCCCTACTCTCTCACACTCTCTCCCATCCCCTACTCTCTCTCTCACACTCTCTCCCATCCCCTACTCTCTCTTACACACACTCCCATTTGCCCCTCTCTCCCATCCGCTACTCTCTCTCTCTCTCTTGGGCTACTCTCTCTCTCTCCTCTCCCATCCCTTACTCTCTAGATTGCTCACACGCACTCCCATCCCTCTCTCTCCTCCTCTCCCACTCCCTCTCCCACCACCTACTATCTCTCTCTCTCAAGTTCTCTCTCTCTCCCTCTCTACTCTCTCTCTCTCCCATCCCCTACTCTTACTCTCTCTCTCTCCAATCCCCAACTCTCTCTCACACTCTCTCCCATCCCCTACTCTCTCTGACATTCTCTCTCATCCTTTCACTCTGTCTCTCTCATCTCGTACTCTCTCTCTCTTTGGCACCTCCTACTCTCTCTCACACTCTTTCCCATCCTTTCACTTTGTCTCTCCCATCTTGTACTCTCTCTTTGCCACCCCCTACTCTCTCTCACACTCTCACACTCTCTCCTATCCCCTACTCTCTCTCTTTCACAGACACACACTCACACTTCCATCCCCCCTCTCTCTTCTCTCCCATCCCCTACTCTCTAGATTTGTCACACGCACTCTCATCCCTCTCTCTCCTCCTCTCCCACTCCCTCTCTTAAGTCACCTACTATCTCTCTCTCTCAAGTTCTCTCTCTCCCTCTCTACTCTCTCTCTCTCCCATCCCCTACTCTTACTCTCTCTCTCTCCAATTCCCAACTCTCTCTCACACTCTATCCCATCCCGTACTCTCTCTCTCTGCCGCCCCCTACTCTCTCTCTCACTCTCTCCCATCCTTTCACTCTATCTCTCCCATCCTTTCACTCTGTCTCTCCCATCCCGTACTCTCTCTCTGCCACCCCCTACTCTCTCTCACACTCTCACACTCTCTCCCATCCCCTACTCTCTCTCTTTCACAGACACACACTCTTATCCCCCCACTCTCTTCTCTCCCATCCCCTACTCTCTACATCTGTCATGCACACTCCCATCCCCCCTATCTCTCTCCCTCTCCCTCTCTTACCACCTACTAGTTCTCTCTCTCCCTCTCTACTCTCTCTCTCTCTCCCATCCCATCCCTTACTCTCGCTCTCTCTCTCTCCCATCCCCTACTCTCTCTCACACTCCCATCCCCTAATCTCACTCTCTCTCTCCCATCCCGTACGAGCTCTCTCCCCCACTACCTACTCTCTCTTACACTCTCACACTCTCTCCCATCCCCTACTCTGTCTCTCTTAGACACATTCTCATTCCCCCTCTCTCTCTCTCCCTTTCCCACTACCTACTTTCTCTCCCCCATCCCCTACTCTCTCTCTCCCCTCTCCCATCCCCTACTCTCTCTCTTTCATAGACACACACTCCCATCCCCCCCCTCTCTCTCTCCTCTCCCATCCCCTACTCTCTAGATTTGTCACACACACTCCCATCCCCCCTCTCTCTCCCTCTCCCACTCCCTCTTGCACCACCTACTATCTCTCTCTCTCTCAAGTACTCTCTTTCCCTCTTTACTTTCTCTCTCGCATCCCCTACTCTCACTCTCTCTCTTCCATCCCCTACTCTCTCTCACACTCTCTCCCATCCCCTACTCTCTCTCTCTCTCTCACCCCCATCCTATACAAGCTCTCTCTACCACCCCCTACTCTCTCTCAAACTCTCACACTCTCTCCCATCCCCAACTCTATCTCTCTTACACACTTCCATTCCCCCTCTCTCTCTCCCTCCCACTACCTCTCCCATCGCCTACTATCTCTCTCTCTCTCACTCTCTCCCTCTCTCTCTCATCCCCTACTCTCACTCTCTCTCTTTGCCACCCCTACTCTCTCACACTCTCTCCCATGCCCTACTTTCTCCCTTACAAACACTTCTATCCCCCTCTCTCTCCCTCTCTCACTCCCTCTGCCATTGCCTAATCTCTTTCTCTTCCATCCACCCTCTCTCTCCCTCTCCCACTCCCTCTGCCATTGCCTACTCTCTTTCTATCCCATCCCCTACTCTCTCTATCTCTCTCCCATCTCTCATTCCCTACTCTCTCTCTTTCACACACACCCATCCCCCCTCTCTCCTCTCCCATCCTCTACTTTTTCTCTCACTCGCTCTCCCTCTCCCACTGCCTTCTCTCTCTCTCTCTCTCTCTCTCTCTCTCTCTCTCTCTCTCTCTCTCTTTCTCTCTCTCCCTCTCTACTCTCTCTCTACTACCCCCTACCCTCTCTCACATTTTCACCCTCTCTCTCTTTCTCTCGTACACACATTTCCATCCCCCCTCTCTCTCTCCCTCTCCCACTCCCTCTCCCATCACCTACTCTCTCTTCCATCCCCTACTCTCTCTTCCATCCCCTACTCTCTCTCAAGATACTCTATCTTCCCCCTCTCCCATTCCCTACTCTCTCTCTTTCACACACATGCACTCCCATCCTCCTCTCTCTTGCTCTTCCTCTCCCACTCCGTCTCCCACCACCTACTCTCTCTCTCCCCCATCCCCTACTCTCAATATCTCTCTCCCAACTTGTACTCTCTCTCACACTTCCTCTCTCTCCCATCCCCTACTTTCAATCTCTCTCCCCCATCCCGTACTCTCTCTTTGCCACCTCTACTCTCTCTCTCACACTTCCTCTCTCTTGCATCTTGTAATCTCTTTGACACCCCTACTCTCTCACATTTCCTCTATCTCCCATCCTATACTCTCTCTGCCACCCCTACTCTTTCTCACTTCCTCTCTCCCCTCTCCCATCCCCTACTTTCTCTCTATCTCTCTCACACACACAAATAGCCATTCCCTTGCCCCACCCCCTGTAGTTCTGTCTTGGTTTTGGTTTGCAATTTAGGTCTCAATAGTGTGTGCGTACTACCTCAAATTCAATAGCATTTTAATAGCACGTCCGCGCTATAGGGGGCATGCGCTATTCAAATCTTTGCATTAAAACCAAGCCTAAGGCTTGGTTTTGCCTTGGAGATCCAACCCAAAGGTTTGGAGTTTATAAACAGGTCTGAGACGTGTTTTCCAGAAAACATATAAAAAATGATTGATTTTTCTTGTGTGCTCCTCTTCAAGATTCCTCGTGGTTGGGTATCGATAAGATCCAGTTACATAACATTATAGGTCTCTGTGTTAGCTATCTAACCATATAATTTATGTTTTAATTTGAACTATTTTAAGTCTTTCATCTATAATTTCTTTTGAATGTATGTTCATTTTTTGTCAAAAACCACCATGTACTAATTGGGCTATAGATTTTAGCTCATTCATCGAATTTTGTAACAACTTAGTTTTTTAGAAACTAGACTCCATTCTACACACTTTGAAAAAATGAAGTTTTGATTTTAGATTAGTTTTCAATCATTTATAGGGGGAGCACATAGACATTTCACGTCTTTGGGATGGGTCTAATTAAAAAATTCATTAAAAATAAATACAAATTATAAAATTACCTGAAAAATTTGGGATAAACTACATAGTGTTAGGTAACTTTTGACTAGAGCAATTAAAGAATTTCAAAAAAAAAGTTAAAATTTTAGGGGGGGCACACTTTGTACTATGTTATGTTTTTTTGGAATAAACTGTACCACTTTCTATGGCCCCCTTTTTTGAGGTCCTAAAACTAAACCATTTTGAAAAAAAATTAGTAGTTTAGAAACTAGATTCAAAGGACTACGACTTTTGTTTTTGTCATATCTTAAAATTTTGAGCATAACTATCTTCAAATTCTTGTTGAAGTCCAAAATTTTCTGATTTCAGGAAAAAGGTGTCCACTTATACCCCCCTTTTGGCACCACAACTTTGTGCACTTACCCTATAAGACTTTCTTTAAATCTTCCATGTGCTATTTTCTCTTTTTTGAAAACAAAGTGAGGTCATCCAGATATATAACTATAATTTGATCCTTTAAATCAACAAATGTTTTACTCATGCACCTTTGGAATGTGGCACTAGCATTAATAAGTCCAAAGGGCATTCTGTGATATGCAAATGTAACCCAAGGAGTGGTAAATGCCATCTTATGCTGGTCTTTCTCTTCTATCTTTACTTGATTGTAACCTAAAAATCCATCGAGCATAGACATCATTTCAGATCTAGCCATTGTTTTCAATAAGTAATCCATATTGGGAAGGACGAAATTATCCTTCAAAGACGCTTGGTTCAAATTGCAAAAATTAATGCAGATCATTATTTCTTCATTCTTCTTTCTAATTGGTACTATGCTTGCTATCCAAGTGAAGTGATGGATAGGATAGATAATTCTTGCTTTCAACATTTTATCCACCTCTCAAAAAATGGCATCTTTGACCTAAGGATTATAATTCCTTTATTTTTGTCAAAAAGGAACTGCATCAAGTTTGAGTGGAATTTGATGTTTTACCTTCCCACCTCAATAGCTTTTTAGAACTTCATAACTCCAAGCAAAAACATCCTTATATTCCATAAAGAGTTTTTTCACAACTTCCTTTTCTTCGAGCGAACAACATTGTCCAATATTGATCATTTTAGCATCATGAGTGTCTCTGATATTTACCCCTTCATATTCTCCAATGGTAGGTCCCCTTTCTACCCTCTTTTGCTTTATGTAGGAATCCTGTCTATTAAACAATTTTTCCAAGGCTACAAAGTATGGGGGAATGATATTACCTTGTTGAATTTTATGATTTTGATTCTTCTCAACATCAGAGCTTTCATGATTTTCATTCTTGGATTCATGTGCAGAACTAGATTTGTCATTTTCTAGGAATAGTTGTAAGCTTTTGTCATCTTCAAAAACTTGCCAGGACTCTACATTGTTTGGAGCAGAAGCTCGATACACAATTTCAATCTAGTATTTCTTATTCTTAAATTCTAGGTGGGGAAGTAGCAAAGAAGCAAAAAATACCAGAGAATCAGCTTTAGTGTTCATCTCCCTTGGCATTGCTTCAATAGAAAAAGAATCTAGACCTTCTATTTCATCCCAAACTTTGTTACTATAGTTCTTTAACTTGTAACTCTTCATAGAATATTGTCCCTTGATTTTCTTGACAATGAGTTCTCTATCACCCTGAGGTCTCAGGATCTGTACTCCTCTTTCTTTTTCTGATATTATCCCCAAGAATAGAGATTTATATTCTATAGTATTATTCATATTCCCAAATTCTAATTTGAAATCCAAGAGCTCATGTTCTCCCTCAGGGGGTATCAACACTACACCTATGCCAAACCCCAGGGAAGCACAACTTCCATCAAATTCAAGTGTCCATATTCCTGTTACATTGTTTTCCCCATTTAGAGTTCCTTTTCTTTGATCTTCATCCCTTTGTTCATCTAGAGCCTCTTCAAAAAATAACATGTAATTACCAAATTCTAGTTCTTGATAGAGGATCTGGGCCTTAGGTTCATCCAATTTTAGAATCATGAATTTCACCTTTTCTTCAGGTTCTAACTTAACTTTCTTATTCTCGATAGGTATGACTACTTGGGACCAATCCAACTTAATTTTTCCTAAGTCTCGGTAGAAACTCCTGCTTAAAAGAAGTCCATAGCTTGCTAGAATATCTACTACTAGGATAGTCAATAAGAGTTTCTTCTCTAGATGTGAGGCCAAGGCTACTTGAGCATCTTTGATTTTCCCAACCAAAGGGACTTTTTTGGCATCCATAGACTAACACCTCCCATGCACTTTAGTAAGATTGAGACCCAGGGCTTTAGCTATAGAATGTGGCATAACATTATCTGATGCACCTGAATCTATTATACAATTGTTGAGTTTACATCCATTAATATATAATGAGATATAAAAAGGGTAAGGTTTTTGCCTATGAGATGCTACTAAAATAGTAGAATCTTCTTGATTAAATAGACCAGACGTCAAGGTTTCATCTCCTTTCTCAATAGTCACACTATTATTCAAGTCTAATGTGTTCCCTTTACACAGATCTACCAGTCTCTTTAACTCAGAAGGGTGAGACTTAACTAAATGAAATAAAAAGGTATTTTGTCCTTACCCATTTTTGAAGTGTATACTTCTTGATCATTACATACATTACTTGCCAAAGGAATGGAATCATTCTTGTGAGCATGACTAGAGGATTGATTCTTCAGCCTTTGGCCCTAAATAAGCATTGTATATGAAGTTCCATCAATGGTTGCATAACATTCACCTTTTAGTTTAGAATCTGATTCATATTCTAAAAGTAAATTTCTAGAGTCACCATTTGAATACTAATCAAACTCTAAACAAGGAGTTGTAGTGTTCAATTCATTGGTAGATAATAATTGCATCATATGAGCAATCTTTGGACAACTCTCACTATCATGATCTGTGGTCAAGTGAAAGACACACATTTTTTCTTTCTTTGGTGCTACTTCAATCTACAACCTAGGTTGCAAGCCTGTGAGCTATGAATATTTTCCATCATTGTTCTTTCCTAGAAAATTTTGATAATTCTATTGATAAGAATTACTAAACCCACGTAATTGTCTTTTTCCTGCTATCAATTCATTCGACAATTTTTGAATCATCTCATCAGATGATGTAGTATTACTAGAATTTCCTTTAGTTTAAAGTTCTCACTTCCATTTTCCTGTATAAATCAAATCATCTTCAAATTCAATTGCCTTCTTTTGTACATTTGCTAAATCTGTGGGATGTGCTCTTCTCAAATCATAATTGACATTTGGAGGCATCACATTGATAAAGAAGGTTTTAAAATTATTAGTTGTAGGTCTATCAATAGTTGGAATTCTGTTAATAATCTTATTGAACTTGGCAACAAAATCTATCAGACTCAGTGGATTGCTTCTTTATTGAATTCAACTATGTTAATAAGGTATGTTCATCTTCTATAGTCTTGAACCTTGTCTCGAAGGCCATATGCCAATCAATTATCGAGCCATCATCTAGATGATAAAACTAGTCTGTTGCACCATCTACCAAGGTTTCCACAATTAATCTTATGGTGACATCCTCATGCCCAACACCTAAGATGTGAGTAGTTGTGAAGAAAGCTTTAATATGTTCATCTGTAGTAACCTTCCCATCTTCTAAGAATTTTAAGAAATTCTTCCTTGACCTAGCTAGGATGGGATAGTAAGCTGTTAGTACTAGTGAGCCTATTGTCGTGGCCCATGGAGCAACCATGATTGTTCTGGTAGTGTATGGCAGGAAATTAATAACTAGAAGAGTAGTAACTCTGTGCAGGGCCAATACCTAACAAGTAGAATGTGAGTACTAGTTTCCTAATTCCTAATAAGGGAAGGTGGTCTACTTTGACTTTTCTTTTTACCTTTGTTCTTTGGAATGTCTAAGATGGGAAAACCAAGCTCCATAAGTTTATCATTAATAGAGTCTTGCCCACCCTATTCCTTGGTACTTTTGAGGAACCTTATCTGTTCTAGGGTGTTGATCAGTTAATTTTGTCTTTGAGCTACTTGTCTCAATTTTCTTTCTACTCTTTGGATGTCCCTCCTTTGAACAACTCTTTCCAAAGCTTTAGCTTTTCTTTCCTCCTCTTAAAATATTTGACTACCATTCTTGTAATGTTTAGTGTTCCTCCTATGTCTCTAAACAAATGTATTTAGGGATGAAATTATGTCTTCTTGATCATCTTGAAAACCAAGATTAGGTTGGAGCACTGGAATAATGTTTTCATGAGGGAGTACCATTTTTCCTTATGACATAGGCTTTTTAGTCAAGTGACTATTCATATCCCCAGTAGAGTCACCAAAAATCTATTGGAAAATAGTTTTGTTCTTTTGAATTATAACTCTTGAATGCCCAAATTTGGAACAATATCTAATTACAAATAGTTGAAAAGACAGTTGTGGATGAATGGGCTTTTCTCTAAATTGGTAGTTACAACTCCCTAGAATAGATTTGCAATGAATTATGTTCTTCTTCTAAACTAATTTGGGGTGTTCTTGACCTGAGAACAAAAGAGGTATAACCAAGCCAGACATAAGTAGAATCTAACTCAAGCAAATAATTTTTTTTGAATATCAAAACAAGTTTATGTATTCACACATTTTATAAATTCACAAAGTTTAACTAAATAATGGCTAGTACTGAACTAAGTTAATTTGAATCTAAACTACAATTAATAAACTAGAAATGCTGAAGGGATTTCTTTTTGAACGAACAATGAAACTACATATCACATTCATTCATTGCTTTAAAGGGGAGTGAAACTCTATTCTTTCCTTGTTTTGACTCAAACAAAAGAGAAAATGTAAGACAACAGTGAATAGAAACTTGAATAGACAATAATTGATATAAAATACCATTCAATTGTCTCTACAACAAAAAGTACTTCACACCAAAAAATTTCCAGCTTTTCATTAATCTTTCAATCTCATACATTTACAATTTCAAGATGACTATTACAATGGAAGTTTAATTGGTTCATCTTATCAAAACTAACAAATGGCAAGGCACCAATTTTTTGTAGTATAATAATTACATAATAAAACAAAAAAGGAGGCAAAATGTGATTCACTTGGACTTCTTTCCTTTTTCTACTTTTTCTCTATAGGCCTTGGCAACAACTATGATTGGGATGAGCTCTTCATGGCTAGGCACATAGATATTGGTATACCTTAAGAGCCATTTAGAATGCTCTCTTGCCAACTCCTTTACAACATTTAGTTGATTTGGCAGTTACTCTTTGGCCATGTGTATGCATTGACTAAGTGCCTAGATTTCAGCAACCCCATCTTGACTATGAAAAGACATATCAGACAAACTATTCAGAAATCTAGAAAAGTTCTCCTTCATGACATTGATTCCAATGAGTTCTTTTCTTGGCCACTAGTCAATGAGTATGTATGTAATCCCCTCATAAGTTCAAATCCTTTGTCTTGTGTCTTCTTCACCTTATCCTCTATTTCTCTAAGTCTTTTCTCTGTGGATTGGATCATCTCAGTCGTAAAATGCATGCTTTGAAGCCACTCAATTAGAGGTTCATCTCCCTTTAACAAGATTTTTTCTTCAACCACTTCCTTGGCCTTCATCTGGATGATCATCCTCAAGAGGGAGATGCACTCATCACACTTCACCCTTTTTCAAGCTAGAATATTGCTATTTGATATAATGTTATCTTTTCCTATTTCCAACCTTAAGATAACATTACCAGTTTGCTCCACAATAGTGGCTTCTTCTAATTTGAGTTTCTCAATCCATTCTTTACCGATTTGGCCAAAATGCCTATCTTCTTGGAGTTGAGAGACAAGGGCCTAAACTTTAGTAGTAGTAGGGTTTTTAGTCACTGATACTCCAGAGATGGCTACTAATGGAGTGACTAACTATCTGATGAAGTTATTTAATTCTTCTATCTCAACCTTCATCTTAGTCTTAGACAACTTTAGACTTTCTAGCTACCCCTCGATCAAGTCATTGGTTGACTTCCATAAGCCAACTTTGGTGCATGCCTTTCTTTTCCAAGATCCAAAGAATGCAGAGTAAAATCTTTGGTCATCATGTTCTCAATCTGACCTCCTTTGTTGGGCATGGTGATCTCCATTGTTAGGTGACTTGTTTCTGGATCTTGCCCAAGTATGGACAAGGTTTTCTACTTCTTAACTCTTGTCAATGTAGACCCAAAGTGGATAGCAAGAGATATAGTATCTTTAGCAAAAGTGCTCTCATCTTTCCTTTTCCTTTTTCTCTCCAAAGTATCCTCCAACTAGGAGTTAATACCTATCACCTTGGAAGCCATCTTGAGTGATTCTATACTAAAAATCTTCCTCTTACCTAGGGTGACTATCATAGCAGCTACAAAAAAAGGATTCTTTGGATCCTAGGAGATGAGCTTAGAGGAACTTTGACCTTTATCCACTTCTAGATTTTTCTTTACTGCTTCATCTGACTTAGGAGACTCACTACTACTGCTCTTTGAATCTCTTAAGTCTACTATCTATATTGAAGACCGACTTGGTTGTAGAAATGTAGCACTTGTTGGTTGAACAAGACTATGATGAGGAGAGGGAATTGGAGTAGTGTGGGGAGAGGGAATTGGAGAAACATGGAGTGATGGAATTGGTGTGACATGGGGAGATGGAATTTAGGTATCCATGCTACCCTTTGGCTCCTCCATCTTCTTTTCTTCAGTACCAGTCTAGGTTCCAATGACTCGGAGGGAACCATCTTGATAGGTCTTGGAAATGGGGACATTCTTTTTTTGAGGTTGATCACCCCCATTTGATGGTTTAGTTAGAACTTGAGTGGCAGCTATTGTTATGCCTAGTGTAGCACTCTGAGATGAGGAAGGTGTTGTAGCTACTGGAGAAGCTTGAGTGGTTTTACCTTTACTCTAGCTCCTCTTGGTTGTCCACTCAACCCATTTACCCATTCTCTTGATGATCCTAGCCATCATGATATCAAAATTATCCTCAACATCTACATATGGCTCGATACTAATAGGAACCCCCCTTAACTTAGTCAAATATGTATTGCTATACATATTTTGGCCATCATCCTCCAAGCCTTCTACATCAAAGTTCATACCATATGTTTTGATTTTGCTCCACTATGAGCCTAGGAAAAGCATGATCTCTACTTTTGAGGTCATCTCCATAGTCCACCCAATAATCTTCAATAGTAGTAACATGTTTGATCATGCTGCCAATTTGCAACACATCTCTTGCATACCCATTTGGGTCTAACATAGGTCTTATGACCTCATATGCTTCTAATTGATATTTAGTCTCAAATGCTTTGAGCTTATTTTTAGCATCAGAGCAAAACTCAAAACTATAAGCCCGAACCTTCATAAGGAATTCATATCCTTTCTTCTTCAAGCTTGCACTCAACATGTTCACTTGGATCATCTGCCTCACGATCTCTATTGACACAATCATATCGCTCAGATACTTGGGCAGCTTCAAAGGAAATCCATCAAAATATACGAGATGAAAATATAAAAAAGATCAGAACTAGATAAAATAGCTACCAAACTAACTGATGGCCACCATTGCCTCTAGGTTGAACCTCCTCTCTGAGGATCCTTAGAGTTCCCTACAAATTCTCATTGTAAATGCCTCATTAACTTTGACATATTCTACATAGCTATTCTACAATTGTAAGCATGGATAGAATTCATAGCTATTCACATCATTAGAGAAGTTCTCTATTCTAGGAAGTCCTACCCATAATTGTTGAGAAGCTAACACATAAATTAGGAAAGAAGACATGTAAAAGGTGTTGTAAAACTCTGTAATGTTAAGGGCTCTGGAAAGATGCTCACTTACCTCATAGGCCCAATCAACATATTGTGTATCTAAATAAAAATTATTTGTACCAGAAAGAAATATTGTTCAAAAAAATTAAGTGCTTCTACCTCACCTTTCAATCTATGCAAGAGAACTAGAATGTCCACAATCTCAGGATTTAGATCAGTGCCAAATAGAGTTTTAGGAACCTTACTCTTAGCGCCCTGTGGCTTTTGGAACTAGGACCTCACAATTTCTTTTCTCCACACCATTTTCTTCAAGGAGAACTCAAAGATTGCTCCTCCTACTATCAACTTAGAGAATTATTCCTGTTTTAGAACTTGGAGACAATTTACCATAGTTTTCCTATTAATAGAGATTAGAACTTAATGATCAAGTAGTAAAATTTGTCTACTATCTAGGTTGTAGTGATTTATGCATTCAACAATTAACTCAGGAGCTTGAATTGCTACTAGAAACCCAAATGCTTCCACTAACCCACTTACTCAGAGTTTCTTACTTATAGGGTGAATTGGCTTCAATCTCATCCTCCATTGAAAATCTTGCATGTCATAGAAATGGAGCGAGGTATCTATGAAACTTTGCAATGTGGATTTGATCCCATTAATTTCATCAAACCTAGCAAATCTAGTTGCCATTTTATCTGAGGTAGAAGTGGATCAAAACCTTGAAATTGAAGAAAGTGCAGAGCATAGAATTTGCAAGTATAAGAGATTTGAAAATCTTGTGCAATTCAATAGCATAACAATTTAAGAAAAAGAAGAAATTTTAAAAACTAGTATGTTTCTCTCTATATAGAAATCCTAATCCACCTGTTAATCTTCAAGATCTAGGCCATACGAACGAAATAAAGGATAAATGTATTGGATTAGTAAATGCAAGAATTTTTAATAGACTTTTCCATGATTTTTCACTATTTCCATTGGCCCAATGGTAACTTTCCTTTATTACATACCTTCTCATTTTTCACCTAATTTTAGAGAATTAAGAATGGAGTACTCTGTAAGGAAATATTGACTCAGCTAGATTTTGCTCACTACACTTCTCCAACTATTATTAGCTTGTTTCCATTGTCATCTTAATGTTTCTTACATGCAATTTGTGTACCCAATTTTCTTACAAATTCAATTTCTTCATGAATGTAGAATATCACCTTTATGGGTTGAAAGCCCGTCGAGGAGAAGGCAATCTTTAGTTTTTCACTCAAGCTTTGTTTACCTTCTAATTCTTGGGTTATCCTTTTCTTTGAGTTTGAAAAACCATAAAAGGTCTATTTGGATCAAAAGAAGGTCCACTTCTTCATTTTTTCCCTATACAAATGGCTTTAGTGGAAAATTGACTTCTTGGGTTGAAAGCCCACCGAGGAGAAGTCATTTTAGAGTTTTTCGCTTAATGTGATTCTGAGCACCATGATGAATCCTAAATGTTGTCCAAGGAAAAATACTATGGTGAAAGTAAGGCTTATCCATAGAACAACTCATTCTCTTCTTGTTTTAATCCGTATACCACATTTATTAACCTTTGCAAAAAATTACCTTCACAGGTCAAAAACCCACCAAGGAAAAGGAAATATTTGATTCTCCACAAGCTTCATTTTTTTATGTGTAAATCATGATAAGATGTGAACAAGCCCATCCTCAAAAGTAACTTTCTAAAAATCTTTATGAAACACAAGAATCTCCATCGAATTATGTACTAAACTACTCATACGACATCAAGGAGAAACCCACCCAGTTGTGAAATGTGAGAGAAAGGAAAGATGGGAAATTCAATGAAGAATCTTTTCACCTAAGGAGGAAAGACTAAACTTAGACATACCCAGACCAGACTAAGACAAAAAATCTATTTCACTTTTACAAAATGAGTATAGGGTCAAAAGTAGGGCAACAAATCACATACATCAAGCTTCCTACAACTCAAGCATAGCATACCTTGGATGTCTTATCCTCCTCTTCTTGTATCTTAGGAAAAAACTCCTTAGTCAACTTCAAGTGACTAGGTAAAGGTGTGCTAACATCTTTAGCATTCTCCATAGAGAAACATTGCAACACCTTCTCAACATAATTAGCTTGAGATAGCATCTATCTTCTATTTTTTCTACCTCTACAAATCTTCATAACAAGGATTTTTTTTTTGTTTCTCAAATCCTTCATAGCAAATGCATGTGCTAATTGTGTTGGACCTAGCTACAAGCATATCATCAACATATAAACATAAAATAATATAGTTGTCATCATCCAACCTCTTAAAATAAACATAATGATCTGAATGACACCTATTGTATCCATGCTCATGCATAAAATTGCCAAATTTTAGATACCATTGCTGAGGTGCTTGCTTCAAGCCATATAAACTTTTCTTCAATTTTCACACAAAGTTCTTACCTTTGACAACAAAACCCTATGGCCGAACCATATATAAATATTCATCTAAATCACCATGAAGGAAGGTTGTTTTAACATCAAGCTACTCTAAATGCAAATCTTTAGTAGCCACAAGACTTAAAACAGTACAGATAGAAGTCATCTTAACAATAGGAGAAAATATCTCATCAAAATCAATGCCCTCTTTCTGTGAAAATCCTTTCACAACTAACCTAGCTTTAAATCTTTTCTTATCTCCTTCCTCTTCTTCCAACCTATAAACCCACTTATTCTGTAACACTATTTTACCTACAGGAAACTTGAATAAATCCCATGTCTTACTCTTCAGCAAAGAGTCCATTTCATCTTTCATTGTAGACTCCCATTGAATCTTAGTATCCACCTACACAGCTTCATCATAACATTCAGGTTCACCAGCATCAGTAAGTAAAATTGAATACAAAGAGGGAGAGAATATTTTTGGAGGCCTAATTTTCCTTGTTGACCATCTAACATTCACTGGTGTGTGTGGTATTTTTTGTTGCGGTTGTTGCACATCATGAGGAATGGTTGAAACGTCAACTTTTGGAGTATCATCTAGCACTACATAATACTCTTCTTTCTTCTCATGTTACTACAATAGATCTTTGTACAATACTTTGTCATTGAATATGATATCCCTACTTCTTAAAATATTATGATTTTCAAAATCCCATAGCCTATAACCAAATTCGTTAATGCCATATCCAAAAAATACACATTTCTTTGACTTAGTTTCTAGCTTGGTTCTATTTTGAGAATCTATGTGAGCAAATGCTTCATAGCCAAAGGTTTTGAGAAAAGAATAACTCACTTTCTTACTAGTCCATGCTTCCTTTAGAATACCATAGCCCAAAGGAGTAGAGTGACGTCTATTAATAAAATACTCAGTAGTATTGACAACCTCCACCCACATGTGTAAGGGCAACCAAGCATACAACCTCATGCTCCTTGCATGCTCCATTATAGTCCTGTTCATGCATTCAACCACTCCATTTTCATGTGGATTCCCTAGAACATTTTTCTATCTATGAATACCATTAGTGGAGCAATAATCTTCAAATTCATGACTGCAATACTCGCCACCATTATTAGATTTGAGACATTTTAATTTCTTAACAGTCTCATTTTCAACCAAGCATTTCCATTTTTTAAAAGTTTGAATTACGTCACATTTCTATCTAAGGAAATAAACCCATACATTTCTAGTTGCATCATTAATAAATGTAACATAATAATTAGAGCCACCAAAGGAAGATACTTGAGCTGGTCCCCATACATCTATATGCACAAGCTCTAATTTCTCCTTTTTTGTTTTCCTTCTCATTCTATACAAAACTCACTCTCTTTTGTTTTCCATACACAAAACTTTTACAGAAATCCATATTAACACATTTAGGACTTGGTAAAACTTTATTTGAATGAAGTACTTTCATAGCTATCTCACTCATGTGCCCAAGTCTATTGTGCCACATCATTGTATCAAAATCTAAAACAATTATTTGTTCTCCCTGCTCAACTATAGTAATTGTTCCTAAACATTTATTTTTCTCTAAAACAATTAAAGTAGAAGGAACAATATGACTTGTACAAAGATATAAGGTGCCTAATTTCACACCTTTTTATTCTAGTGTAGTGCTTGCCCCTATGTTACATTTTTCTATCATTGTCAAATTCTTTTAGGACAGTTTTATGTTGATGATTATTCGTGGCATTGTTTTGAGATTATCAGATATTGCTTTTACATTCAGTTTATTATATGATAAGATTACTTGGTACTTTATATTTCATGTATGCATGATGATTATTCAATGATTTCAGTTATTGATGATGATTAGATAGATGGTTTATTCTGTGTATTTTCTTATGGATACTTACCCCATACTTGCATGTGTATGGTATGCGTGTTTGTTTTCTTTATGTATGGCATTTTTGATGAGGTTAAGGAAGGGGGTCGTAGTCACCTACTAGTTGGGATCTACATGATGCACCACTTCTTGCCATTGTCTATTTAGCTTGGTATATATTGTGTATGTACTTACGATCAGGTAGCAGGCCGCACAGCCTGATCTCACGGCACTGTCGTGGATATAAATGCAGTGCTCAAACAAATAAAACCATGCCCTTCTAAACTTTGTTTAGATTTTTATATTAAAATATTATTAGTCATTTTAAATGTTAATAAATAGTTATTAACATTATTAATAATAAATTTGTGAAGTTATTAACAATAATTTTGTAATATTATTAATATTTGATAATAAAATTTTAACACTACTTTCCTATTAATTTAATAACGTGATTTTTACTATCATATTAAAGAATTTAAATATGGTTTATTTTTAATTAATAAAATTATTGATAGTTTTATTAGTTATTGATAACAAATAATGGTTGAGATAACAATATAAGTATTGAGCTTGTTAATCATTAATTAATAGTTGAAATAAATTAATTATTGATTGAATCTGGTTGTGGATTTATTAATACGATTGGTTATATAATTAATCTTAATTGAATACAATTTTAAATAAGAGTATTTAGTTAATGGAAATTATATTGCTATTGAAATTATAAATGAAATTGGTCTTTTTTTATGAAATTGATGGGTATTTCATTTTAAATCAATAAATATTATGTTAGATAAATAATTATCCTTAGAGTAATTTACGAAAATTGTAAATTCGAAAGAGATAAGTATTATGCTGATGATTTGGACAATGGGAGATGCTTCTTGAAATTAAGGAAGTTTTATTTAATTGATTTTAGTAGTAGTGCGAATGATTTTATTATAAGTCCATGGGGACTAATTTAACAATTTAGTTAAGTAAATAAATATTTTTTGATTATCTTATAAAATTGTTTTAAAATAATGCAGGGATAATTCTCTATCTTAATCGAGGGGATAAATGGGTTGAATTGTAGATTAAATAATGAATCTTATACTCTTGAAATATACTTGAAACAAAATCTGAAACATCATATTTGGCTTAACCATGTGATTTTGAAAGAAAACTAAAATATGTATTTGTATCTTGTTCTTTATGCTATCCATGTTTGGGGTTTGGGTGGTCCTAGAATGTTGACCAGTTAAGACATCTACCAGAGGCTTGGGAGTTATGTGAATGTGATGGCATGTTGATGTTATTTGATCTTGATCTTTCTAAACCCAACTATGATAATGTGATGGTATCCTCTATGAGATGTTTGTATTTACTAATTGTTATTGCTTTCCAGTCTTCTTGTGTGAAGCTGAGGTGTATGTATTTGAGATACTTGACTTAACTATTTTTGAGTCATCGATCAGTTATACTTCGACTACTTTCCAGTTGCCTTGATGGGATTGAAGTGTTTGTTTTGATCTTGATGATGTCATGTTGTGACATGTTTTGACTTGACCATTTTGGAGTCTTCGATCAGTATTACTTTGAGATACTTTCTAGTTGCTCATTGAGAACCGATGGATATTATGATTATCATTGGATGCTTTTCAATTGCTCATGGCAAACTAATGTAATTATTTTTTATTATCTTTATGATGCTTTCTAGTCGCTTGTAGAGGATTGAGGTGATTTTTTGATTTGTGATTTCATGAGCCTAGGGTAGGTTATCTACTTGTAGTAGCTTGCAATGGGGGCTAGGGCCCTAAGTGGTTGCTAGGGTAACTCATTGTAAGTTATTTAATAAGTGAAAACATTTACACTAAATAAGGATTAAAATGAACCTAATAAGATAATTTTATGATCTTGCCCATGCCTCGAGTGCTAGTATAGGCTAGGATGGGAGTAGAGAGAATGCTTGGTTGCAACCTTGCATTCTGTAGTATGTCTCATCAGTATGAGAGGATACTAGTGGCTGCATAGGGATCACTAGGGGGCTCGGGTCTATTGAGAGACTACTAGCATAACTCTAGCATGATTTATGAGATGACACTTTCCCACTTACATAGTAGATTCCTACATGTCTTTATTGTACCTCTAGGATTAGATGTCAGTTTATGTTGGAACCTTTGAGTTAGCATACTTTTAGGATTCTTGGACTTAGAGAGTATTTGTGTTGTGTGATTTGATATCTTTTTTGGGACTTGAGATTATCTCCTTAGCATAGTGGGAGTGGGTCATTTAGGTTCCACACAAACGAGTGGTAGTGCTTTTTCACTCTTACCATTTGAGATCCATCTGTAGACACCATAGTTGGAGCATTCTTTGTTGGTATTTATCTTCATTCAGTTCTTGGATCTTATGATGGATGTTATTTACTGGTATGTTTCTCTATATTGATGATTATCATGTGATAGATGATGTTATCTAATTTTTAGGATCCTCTTATGCTTAATCTTTGTATGTTAGATTTCTTTATGCGTATATTGTAGCATATTAGGTTTCTTTATGCATATGTTGTAGTATGTTTAGGAGGGACATCCCTATTACTATAGTATCGATGATCTCTTTGATGGCTTGGGATGTTACGTGTGGGGGATGGCTAGGGCCCACGATGGTCTAATGATGCTATTGATGGTTGGGAGGAACCGTACACTTAGGTTAATTGTGTTTTTTGATGGATGGATGTATCATGTATGTTAATGGTTTTCAATGAGGATGATGTATCTTTATTTTTACATATGTATATTCTTTTAAGCTTTTCATATCCTATGACAAGTATAGAGGATGATTGAGCATTCCGAATTTTATTTGCCAAGAGGCATTTAGAACAAATGTATATCATGGACTCTAGACCTTTAATTATTCTTTAATGTGGATGTGGCAGTTATTAGATGTAGTATTAATTAGATTAAATGTGACTTAACATCTTGGGATCCTTAAGGAATGTAACCTGTTATGTATGCTTATGTATGCTTTTAGTTGTATGTATGTTATTGTTTCTGCTACTATGTGTTGATTTCAATGGTTTATCTTTCATGATTAAAAAAAATTGGTTGGAAAACTTAGTAAAAATTTAGGTTAATTCTTTTGGATCCCTTGGCAAGGTGTTACATCTGGTATCAAAGCTCGAGTTTCTACATTGGGAGCTTCGGGTTTATTGGAGTGCCACTAGTTGTTAACTAGTTGAATAAAACAAAAACTCTACAC
The DNA here is from genome assembly GCA_028749045.1 of Cupressus sempervirens. Taxonomy (NCBI): domain Eukaryota; kingdom Viridiplantae; phylum Streptophyta; class Pinopsida; order Cupressales; family Cupressaceae; genus Cupressus; species Cupressus sempervirens. Next base: position 52,530,641 of record CM053790.1, on the reverse strand, counting down.
TATCATGTGTATCTCCTTCAAACTAAAAATTGAAACTAGGTGAATTGAAACAAAGTTCAAACTATTACTTGCATATTTTTCATGCTTCAACACTTAGGTTTCAAAACTGAAATTATATCGAAACCTAAACATGGGCAAAACTAAAAATTGAAACTTATTCTGTCTTCAAAACATGTATCTTTCATCTATGCTTTAAGGTAGTATGCCTTTGATCGTCTTTGTAAGCATTATGTTGATCCTTTGTTTGGAGTGTTTAGCGAATCTATTTCAGCATTTGTTAAAAGAATGAATGTTGGATCAATGTGGTTTTCGGTTTACTATTAAACTAGAATCATATTGCTTTAAGTGTGTTGTAGTGTCCTCACTGGAATCATAACCTCCTACATGGGGAAAGGCTTCAATGGGACCCACATAGTGAGTTTATTAGTAGTATCATCCATTTAGACTTCCAAGAGTAAGCCTAATCCTAGGGGGGGTGGATGTAGTGCCTACCCTAGTTCACATTTTTGCTATCATTTTCGAACTCTTTTAGGGCTAGTTTTATGTTGATGATTATTAGTAACATTATTTTGAGATTATCAAATATTGTTTCAGATTCAGTTTATTATATGATGAGATTACTTAGTACTTTATATTTCATTTTTGCATGATGATTATTCAGTAATTCCAGTTATTGATGATGATTAGTTATACGGTTTATCATCATACTTGTTTTCTTATGGATACTTACCCCATACTTACATGTGTATGGTGTGGGTGTTTGTTTTCTTTCTGTATGGCATTTTTGATGTGGTTAAGGAAAGGAGTCGTAGTCACCTGCTAGTCAGGGTATACACGATGCAGCACTTCTTGCCATTGCCTGTTTAGCTTAGTATATATTGTGCTTGTACATGCATGGATTTTATGTAGGTTGCAGGTACCAGGTATTGACTTCCATGAATTTCCAGGATGAGCGTACCCTATCACATTATCTCAATGGTAAGAGAGGGGAGATAAATCCTCAAGTCCAAATCCCAAGCCTTTGAGCCATTTGTCCTAATTGAAAATCAGGACAAGTATCTGAGTCAAGTACCCTCTGAATACGTCGGATGATGTAATTCATGATATTAACCCTTTTGGTTTGATTTTGTATGTGTTTTGCTATGATGGGTTTTTTGTATTTTATTTTATGAGCCTTTGGTGTTATTTTCTATTAATTAAGTCTGATTATGAGATTTAATTAATGATTTAATTTAATGGAAAATTAATATGATATTTTAATATTTATTTTATTTAATTAGTTGGGAAATTAATTAAATAAAAATAATTAAATTTGAAGATAAAAGTTATAAGTTTAAAGTTGGAACGTGATAATATTAATTTAATTTAATAGTAATATATTTAGAGTTAATTTTTAAATAAATGTTAAATAATATTATTATTTAAGTTAATAAATATTTTATCAATTAAGTTTCGAAAATAAATTTAAAAGTGGAAAAGAAATTAATTTATTAAAATTTCATGAACACATGATAAGTGCATGAGATTTAAAATTAATAAATTAATTTAAATAAAAATAAAAATAAATAAAGCGAATATTAAATAAAGTAATGTGCATTATTTTAATATTTATTCACATAGGAGTATGCGAACTCTTATAAGTTGTCATGTTGACAACACAGGAGTTCACACGCTAATTATGCATGTGTTGTCTACACTTAGGAGTTAGCATATTATTTGAGCACATGGTGTCTACAACATTCTAGACACCTCATCGTGTTTATCTTGTTATCATGGAAATTATGTGCTTAGTTGTCATGCTTATCTCCTAGTTCTTTCTAGACACATTCTAGACGCATCTTAGAGGCCTTTGTATATAAAATCTCCTAGTGTGTATGGAAAAGCTCATATGCTTCGACATGCTCATATGCTACTACATGCTTATATATGCTTTTACATGCTTCTAGTCACTTGGGGGTTCAATTTTTGGAGGAATTGTGAATGTTGGAGAAGGAAGGAATTTTTCGATAGGAAAGGGATCTAAGAGGAGGAGCTTCTCTATGATTTTATGAGGCATAGCGAATTAGCATCAGTGTCCAGGTAGGCACTCGTGATTATTTCGCATACTCTATTATGCTTGTCTCTCTCCTATCTTCATCGTGTCTACTAAATGACTGTTTGGATAATTCTTGTGATGAATGTTTTGTATTGTGGAATTTAGACATGCATTTTGATTCTTGCTTTGTGTGAAGAAATCTAGGAAGAAACCCAATTGGAAAACCCTCATTCCATTGAGGAAAGAAATTAGTTTTAAATCAGGTTTGGGTTTAAATTAGTTTGGAATTGAGAAATTAGATTTGGGAAGGGTTTGACTTTGAAAATGAAATCCTTAGAAAATTCAAATAAGTTGATAGTGAATCTCATATCAAACTATATTGCAAATTATACTTAAAAAAAAGGGGAACATTGTATATGCCATCAGATTAATGCTTGGTTTGATATTAAAATATATATATATATATATATATATATATATATATATATATATATATATATATATATATATATATATATATATATATATATATATATATATATATATATATATATATATATATATATATATATATATATATATAATCCTGGAATGCGAATGAATTTTACTGAACGAAACAAAATTTAAATTGAAATGTATTATATATATTTGGGGAGCTAGTAATAACGTTGTTATAAATATTAGATAAATAAAAATAATTTTTTTAAAAAAAACATATATAAAATGGGGGGCTGGCTATACCACTACACTCCCCATCCCTTATATTCTCGGTGGTGGCATACTACAAGTCTACAAGGTACCTGCATACCTACAATCGGGTAGTAGGCCACACAATCGGATCTCATGGCATTGTCATGGATATAAATGCAACACTCAAACAAATAAAATCATTCCCTTCTAAACTTTGTTTAGATTTTTATATTAAAATATTATTAGTTTTTTAGGTCTAATGATGCTCTTGACGGTTGGGAGGAACCGCGCACTTAGTTAGTTATCTTTTACAATAGTTGTTATGTCTTTATTGATGGATGGATGTATCATGTATGTTAATGGTTTCATTTACTTTATTGTACTTGTATCATGGATTATATGAGGATGATGTATCTGTATTTTTATATATGTTTATTCTTTTAAGCTTTTCATACCCTTTGACATGTATAGTAGATGATTGAGCATTCTGAATAGGAATTTGGAACAAATTTATGTTATGAACTGTGGATCTTTAATTATATTTCTTTCATGTGGATGTGGTAGTTGTTAGACTTAGTATTAATGAGATTAAATGTGACTCGCCGTCTTGGGATCCTTAAGGAATGTAACCTGTTACATATGCTTATGTATGTATGTTATTTCTTCTGCTACTATGTGTTGATGTTAATGGTTCATCTTTAATGTAAAAAAAAAATTTGGTTGGCAAACTTAGTAAAATTTAGGTTAATTCTTTTGGATCCCTTGGTGGGGCATTACATCTAGTATCAGAACTTGAGTTTCTACATTGGGAGCTTTGGATATATTGAAATGCCACTAGTTGTTAACTAGTTGACCAAAAATGAAAACTTTGAACTATCATGTGTATCTCTTTCAAACTAAAACTTGAAACTATAGGTGAGTTGAAATAGGACTTAAACTATTACTTGTATATTTTTCATACTTCAACACTTAAGCTTCAAAAGTGAAATTATATGCAAACCTAAACATGGGCAAAACTGAAAATTGAAACTTATTATATTTTAAAAACATGTATCTTTTATCTATGTTTTAAGGTAGTATGCCTTTGATTATTTTTGTGAGAATTATGTTGCTCTTTTTTAGAGTGTTTAGGAGATATATTTCAGTAGTTGTTAAAAGAGCGAATGTTGGATCAATGTATTTTTTGGTTTACTATTAAACCATAATCATATTGCTTTAAGTGTGTTGTAATGTTCTCAGTAGAATCATATCCTCCTACAAGGGGAATGGGTTCAATGGGACTTGCATAGTGAGCTCTTTAGTATTATCATTCATATAGGCTTCCAAGAGTAAGCCTAATTCTAGGGGGGTTGGATGTAGTGCCTACCCCTACATTAAATTTTTCTATCATTGTTGAACTCTTTTAGGACAATTTTATGTTGATGATTATCAGTGGCATTGTTTTGAGATTATAAAATATTGCTTTTACATTTAGTTTATTATATGATGAGATTACTTGGTACTTTATATTTCATGTATGCATGATGATTATTCAGTGATTTTAGTTATTGATGATGATTAGATAGATGGTTTATTCTATGTGTTTTCTTATGGATACTTACCCCATACTTTCATGTGTATGGTGTGCGTATTTGTTTTCTTTATGTATGGCATTTCTGATGTGGTTAAGGAAGGGAGTCATAGTCACCTACTAGTTAGGATCTACACGATGCACCACTTCCTACCATTTCCTGTTTAGCTTAGTATATATCATGTATGTACATGCATGAGTTTTATGTAGGTTGCAGGTACTAGGTATTGACTTCCTTGAATTGTCAGGATGAGCGTACCCTATCACATTATCTCAATGGTAATTCATGATATTAACCCTTTTGGTTTGATTTTGTATGTGTTTTGCTATGATGAATTTTTGCATTTTACTTTATGAGTCTTTGGTGTAATTTCTATTAATTAAGTCTAATTAAAATGATTTAATTTAATGGAAAATTATAATGATATTTTACTATTTTATTTGATTTAATTAATTAGAAAATTAATTAAATTTGAAGTTAAAAGTTATAAATTTAAATGTGGAACATGATAATATCTGTTTTATTTAATAATAATATAGTTAGAGTTCATTTTTAAATAAATGTTAAATAGTATTATTATTTAAGTCAATAAATATTTTATCAATTAAGTTTTGAAAATAAATTTAAAAGTGGAAAAGATATTAAAATTATTAAAAGATTCTAGATCACATGATGCATGCATGTGATTAAAATATATTAAAATAATACAAGTGGATTTAATAAAGTGAGTGCATGAGATTTAAAATTAATAAATTAATTTAAAAAGAGTAAAGTGAATATTAAATAAATTAATGTCTATTATTTTAATATTTATTCACATAGGAGTATGTGAACTCTTGTGAGTTGTCATGTTAACAACACAAGAGTTTGCACTCTAATTATGCATGTGTTGTCTACACCTAGGAGCTAGTATATTATTTGAGCACATGGTGTCTACAACATTCTAGACAGCTCATAATGTTTATCTTCTCATCGTGAAAATTATGTGCTTAGTTTTCATGCTTATCTCCTAGTTCTTTCTAGACACATTCTAGATGCATCTTAGAGGCCTTTATATACAAGCTCTCCTAGTGTCTATGGACATCCTCATATGCTTCTATAAGCACTCCTAGTCACTTGGGGGGGGTTCGGTTGGTTTAGCTCTTGAAGGAATTGTGAATGTTGGAGAAGGAAGGGACTTACCTATGGATTTCTAAAGCGTAGTGAATTAGCATCAGAGTCCAGGTAGGCACTCGTGATTATTTTGCATATTCTATTATGCTATGTCTCTTTCTATCTTCATCATGGTTGTTAGATGATTGCTTGGATAATTCTTGTGATGAATGTCTAATTTAGATTTGAATGTTGAATCTATCTTTGTGTGAAGTAACCAAGGAAAACTGGATTAGAAAACTTCCATTCCATTGATGTTTGAATTAGCTTTAACTCAGGTTTGGGTTCGAGATTAAATAAAATTGAGAATTTAGTTTGGCAAGGGTCGAATTTGAAAATGGAATGAAATTTAAAATGAAGATTCTAAGTTAAAATTTGAATGGATGGTTGTAATCTCTCTATTAGAATTATGTGGACAAATGATATAAAAAATACATATGTATTAATTTTGTTCAGGAGAGTTTGTTTTTAAATTAAACAAAACCATAATCAGGATTATGGAATTTAATTTATATTTGTAAGGGGGAAGAAATTTATTATACAAAGTTTGATATAAAATAAATTAAATAAAAATAAAAATAAAAACAACTTACTTTACTCCGTGTACCACCTACCCCCCTCTCACCCGGCGACATTCATACACGGGTCTGCAGAGTACCCACGTGATCGCAGGGTACTTGCATCCTATGGGCCGCAAGACCTTTCCTCTATCATAGTCAGTGACTTTAAAAGCCTGTGATTTCTTTTAAATTGCCAGACTTGTAAAGTTGTGTTTGAATATTATAGAGTTTAATTTTATTAAGTTTGATTTAACATTATTTAGTTTTAATAATTATGAGTTTATATTTAATAATATATATATTTATCAATATTAATATATGTTATTAAGTATTATTTTATATATATATATATTCATTAATTAACATTTGTTATTTTATAAATATTATATGTTATTTGATATATTAATATTAATGCATTATAATTGTTAATATTATATTTACAATGTTAACTATGGATTATTAATTTAATAATAATTTTTTAATTATTATTAAATTGAAAAGAGAGATATTAGTAGTCTATATATATAATGATGAATCGGGTATAGTTGATTTATTAATAAGATTTTTAATATAACTTGAAATTATTATTAACAAGTTATTTTTAAATTATTAATTTAAATATTAATGGAATTGGAGTATAGTTGATTTTTAATTTATGAAAATTATTAATCAACTGATATTCATTGAGTTGTTAATATATTTATGATATTGTTAATTAATTTAATTAATTGTAGAATTAATTAAATTTAATTGATAATTAAGTTATGCAATAGATTCTTAATTGAAATGATTATCAAAAATATGGATTTGTTAAGGAAATTGTAAATTATTTAATTGAAAGTTGATAAGTCTTATTCTAATAATCTGAATAATGGAAGATGCTTCTCGGAGTTTGATTATTAGTAACACTGGTTACTGTAAAATAATGTGAATGATTTTGTGGGAACTAGCTCAATGATTTAAACAACTAATTAAATATCTTTTGATTATTTTTTAAAATTGTTTTTAAATAGTGGAAGAATAATTCTATATGGTGATCCAGGGAATAAATGGGTTGACTTAGGAGACTAAATGAAGATTCTTGTACACTTGAAATTTACTCGAATAGAAAACTAAAACCCCACATTTATCTCAACCATGTGATTGTGAAAGCAAACTAAAATATGTGTTTGTATCTTGTTCTTTATGCTATCCATGTTTGGGATTTGGGTGGTCTTAGAGTGTTGACCAGTTAGGACATCTACCAAAGGCTTGGGAGTTATGAGATGTGATGGCATGTTGATGTTATTTGGTCTTGATCTTTCTAAACCCAACCATGGTAATGCGATGGTATGCTCTATGAGATGTTTGCATTTACTGATTGTTATTGCTTTCCAGTCTTCTTGTGTGAAGCTGAGGTGTATGTATTTGAGATACTTGACTTAACCATTTTTAAGTCATCGATCAGTTATACTTGGACTACTTTCCAATCACCTTGATAGGACTAAAGTGTTTTTTTTTATCTTGATGATGTCATGTTGTGACATGTTTTGACTTGACCATTTTGGAGTCTTTGATCAGTATTACTTTAAGATACTTTCTAGTTCCTCATTGAGAACTGATGGATATTATGATTATCATTGGATGATTTTCAGTTGCTCGTGGAGAGCTGATGTGACTATTTTGATTATCTTTATGGTACTTTTCAGTCACTTTTATAGGACTGAGGTGATTTTAATATGATTTTATGATTTTTGATTTCATGAGCCTAGGGTGGTTTATCTACTTGTGGTGTCAGGAAGTGGCTTGCAATGGGGGCCAGGGCCCTAAGTGGTTGCCAGGGTAACTCATTGTAAGTTATTTAATAGGTGAAAATATTTAAACTAAATGAGGATTAAAATGAACCTAATAAGATAATTGTATGTTCTCGCCCATGCCTTGAGTGCTAGTATAGACTAGGATGGGAGTAGAGAGAACGCTTGGTTGTGACCTTGCATTTCGTAGTATGCCTCTTCAGTACAAGAGGATACTAGTGGCCACATAGGGATCACTAGGGGTCCTGGGTATATTGAGAGACTACCAAGGTAACTATAGTGTGATTCGTGTGATGAAAATTTCTCGCTTACATAGTAGGTTTCCTACATGTCTTTGTTGTGCCTCTGGGTGTAGATGTCAATCTATGTGTTGCGACCTTTGAGTTAGCATACTTTTAGGATTCTTGCACTTAGAGAGTACTTGTTTTATATGAATTTTTATCTTGTGTTTTGATATCTTGTTTGGGACTTGAGACTATCTCCTCACTGTGGGGGGAGTGGGCCATTTAGGTTCCACACAGTCAGGTGGTAGTGCTTTTTCACTCTTACCATTTGAGATATGTCCGAGACACCATGGCTAGAGCATTCTTTGTTGGCATTTATCTTCATTTAATTCTTCGATCTTATGATGGATGTTATTTACTAGTATGTTTCTTTATATTGATGATTAGCATGTGATAGATGATGTTATCTACTTTGTAGGATCATCTTATGCTTTATTCTAGTATGTTAGATGTCTTTCTGCATATATTGTAGCATGTTTTAGGAGTGACATCCCTACTATGATAATACCGATGATCTCTTTGGTGACTTGGGATGTTACACGCAAAGAGATGGATAGGGCCCGTGATGGTCTAATGATGCTATTGACAGTTGGGAGGAACCACACACTTAGTTATCTTTTACGATGGTTGTTATATCTTTATTGATGGATGGATGTATCATGTATGTTAATAGTTTCATTTACTTTATTGTACTTGTATCATGGATTTTATGAGGATGATGTATCTTTATTTTTACATATGTTTATTCTTTTAAGATTTTCATACCCTGTGACATGTACAGTGGATGATTGAGCATTCTGAATAGGCATTTGGAACAAATGTATGTTATGGACTGTGGATCTTTAATTATTCTTTCATGTCGATGTGGTAGTTGTTAGAATTAGTATTAATTAGATTAAATGTGACTCGATGTCTTAGGATCTTTAAGAAATGTAAGCTATTATGTATTCTTATGTATGTATGTTATTGCTTCCACTACTATGTGTTGATGTTAATGGTTTATCTTTCATGTAAAAAAAAAAATTGGTTGGCAAACTTAGTAAAATTTAGGTTAATTCTTTTGGATCTATTGGCAGGGCATTACATCTAGAAGGCAACCTTTTGAAACCTTCCAATTTTTATCATTAAAAGTAACTACACAACCCTCATCACTGAGTTGCCCTGCTAAAATTAAATTCCTACTTAGCCTTGGAACATGTCTTACCTCATGTAGTAGCCAATGATTCCCATTTTTCAACTTATTCTTAATTTTTCCATTTCCAACAATTTGACAGGGTTTATTATCCCCCAAATAAACAAGCCCAAAATCCCCTTGGACATAATCAATGAAATAACCTCTATTAGGTGTAGCATGAAATGAAGCACCAAAATCTAAAACCCATGAATCATCAACACTTTCTAAAGATAGAAGAAAAGCATCCTCTTCGGATTTGTTACTTACCATATTTTCCTCCTTGTATCCATCTAGTTTATCTCAATTTTTATTTCAATTCCAACAACTTTTTTTTATGACCTGGTTTCCCATAGTACTAGCAGTTGTTTGGTCCTCTAGATTGAGACCTCCTCCTCTTTGAATTTCCTCTTGATTTCCCATGATTTCCAGAATTACTTCCTCTTGTAGTCATTTTTCTCCTACTTTGTGCATTCAAAGCATTTCTTGATGTAGATCCAATTGAGGATTTCCTACAAGTTTCCTCAATTAAAATAACACCAATCACATACATCATATTTTAGGGTACTAGATCCAGGAACAAAATTACTCACAGACATTACCAAGCCATTCCAACTTTTAGGAAAAGAACACAAAATCAAGAGAGCCCTAATTTATTCTTCAAAATCGATACCTGTAGAAGATAAATGACTAGTAATAGTATTAAACTTATTTAAGTGATCTGCAATAGATCCACCTTCTTCCATTTTCATATTAAATAAATGCTTTATGAGAAACATCTTGTTTGAAGTAGAGGGCTTTTCATACAGTGTCACTAGGGTTTTCATCAACTCTTTTGTTATCTTAACTTTTTGTAATATTAAATGCCACCAATGGTGCCAGGCATAATCGAATGCTTCAAAGTGCCTTTCTATCCAAAAGATCTCATTCATCATTTGACATACATCACTAATTCTTGGCTTTTCCTTCTAATGGCTTCCATAAATCCTTCTGATAAAGATAGTCTTCCATTTTCATCTTCCATAACTGGATGTTTTGCCCATTAAACATATCAACCATTAGCTTACCCTCGTCTTCCATCACTCCCACTCAACCATGATACTTTCCTATAGAGGATAACTGAAAAAAAAACTAGGCTTTGATACCACTTTTTAGGATTAAACTATAGATAGAATTTATGAAGTATGTACAGTACTTTCTTGATCAGTCACCACAAACTAACACTAGTGAAGTTGAAGGCATGACCAATGGAATATTTGACTTGGTTATCCAAGATAGAGGTTTACCATTTGGGTTTTCCTCCACCATCTATAAAGTGATAGGGTCACCTTTTTATTTATCCTAGGTGTCTAATGTAGGAGCATCTAGTGGTGTAAGGACAATCTTGTTTCACCTATAAATATGCTTAGTGTTAGTTTCTGTTTAATGTGTTTATATTTCTTGATATCCATTTGGGCCAAATAGAGATTCCAAATCTCATAGTTTGACAATTAGTTTTCTAGGTTAGTATTTTTTAGCACCTTGGGATACATGCCAATGTAAAAAATGAGTTATTTTGAAATTGATCCATAATTATGATGTTTGAGAAAATGTAATTTGGAAGGATAATTTAAGTTGTAATTTCAAGCACTTTAGAAAAAGAATTAGGTCAAAGGCCTTATGATTTGAAAGTTATTACAGTTTTAAGTTGTCTAGAGACCTCCTAAGAGTGCTTTAAAGACATATTTGAGGCACTAAACAACATCATATCTAGTCAAAAAGAGGGGTATGAGAAAAGATAGTCTAAAGGCTTAGAGGTTAGGGAGCTTAGAGAGCTTTTTGGAAATGTAAATAGTTTATCAATCAGAGCTCTGAAGCAAAAAATATGTGTCTTGGAAGTTGGACTACCATTTCTAGATACTTCTAATTTTGCATTGACTTTTGACATGTCTTCTAGAACCTTCTAATTTGGAGGAGGATTCCAAATAGAATGTTCTAAAATTTATTCCTAACCCTAAACCTAATATGGGTTACTTAATGTTATTTCTTACTGTTTAAAGGAAATTTTTTGTGGAGTTTGGGAGAAGGTATTTTGAGAAGGGTGTTTTTTCTCTAGGATCTGATGATGTTTTAAGCCCATAAGGCATATAGTTGAGTTTTTTTTTTTCTTGTAATGAATGTATTGGCATATAATTTCTGATAGTACAAGTCCCATTTCTTATTGTGTTCATTTTGTCTTGGGTTATTCCCTCATTAGTAAGATATATGTAGAAGGATCACCCTTAGGAAGGATGAGCTCAATAATCTTTAATACCATGCATTGTTTATAGGATTGATAAAAATTTCAAGATTAGTAGGTTCTTTTTGAGGGAGAGGAGGCCAATAAAAGTCTATTTTAACACAACCTCAAGGACATGAAGGTTTATAAAGGGAATGATTAATAGTGACAACTTCTCCACTATGGGGAAATATAATGCATTTACGAATATGAGAGGATACAAATTGCATAGAAGAGAGCTAGAGAATACTAAAATTAGCTTGAAATTGATTAGCTCAGTAGGGATGAAATAAAAGGTAGTATGCACAACTTTACCCTAAAGGGTTATAAGGAAGAGAGATAAATTCTTGGCAATTTGGCTAAAGATAGTTGTTAGAGTTGTCAGTAATGGAAATATAAAACTAATTTTGAGGCAACATAATCATAAGATTTACTTAGAGATATGTTACTTAGAAAATTGTCTAAGTACAATATTGGTCAGAAGGAAATAATTATATAGTTTTTTTTGGTGAGCTTCACAGAAAGCATATCAGGTTAGGTGAGGTTAAAGGAAGATCTAATACATATATTATATATGATGTGTGCAAGGATGCTAAAGATTGTGTTATGGTTTTCATAAGCTTAGGAAGGATATCTAAAGATACATATAATATCACAAAAGAAGGAAAGTAGTAGAGTATCATGTTTTTGGTATTAAGGAATTATATTGGCTTGACAAAAAATTACTTAGTGTTAGGATTAAACCACTGATAGGAATAACAATTACATCCAAATGTAAACAATATCAAAAAATAATAGATCACATAGAAAAGAACAGAAGACATAAAAATTTAACATGGTTCACCCAATCCTTGGGCTATGTCCACCAAAAAACAAGTCAGATATTATTATGATCCAGTGATTACAACCTAATTACAATTCGTAATCCCTTATAGATCAATACTATTGCAAGAACCAATTTTTGTATCACCACATTGAAACATTCCCTAACCCTAAGCCCTTTTATACAAATAGTTTTACCACTTTAGGTTTATAATTAATAATTACATGTAGGCCCAAAATCCTAATAAAATAGGGTCCCAAAGAATTTATGAAGCATGTACAGTACTTTCCTAATCAGTCACCACAAACTAACAATCTTCCACCTTGGAACTAATCAGATTGCACATTAGAACACAATCTCCCACATGGAGACTGATCTTGTAGCAATATCATTACCACATGGGGGCGCCCACTAGATCAAACCACCCTAGACTTTGCTATTCTTTTATTCATGTTCAGTCTAGAAGACCAACCGAAGTTGAAGAGGAGTTTAGCTTCTCCCTTGCTATGACCTTTGTAAACATATCTACTAGATTGCCATCTATATATATCCTATCCAACTTTAATTGTCCATCATCCAAAACTGACCAAATGAAATGGTACTGCAACTATATGTGTTTGGTCTTTGAATGTAGAGTTGAATTCTTTGCAAGATGAATGGCACTCTGACTATCTGTAAACAAATAATTACCCTTCTGAGGGTATCCCAATTCTTCCAAGAAGAACTAAATCCATATCATTTCCTTAGCTACCTCTGTAGTAGTAACATATTCTGCCTCTACAATGGATAAAGTATTAAAATTTTGTAACCTAGAAACCTAGTTCACTATTACCCTACCAACACCAAATACATAACCTATAGTAATTATCTTGGTGTCAATATCCCTTGCCAAATCTAAGTCAACATATCCCTACAAATTCATAGTAGAGTCCCCAAAGTGTTAACACTTATTAGATGTTCCTCTCAAATATTTGAGAATCAATTTGATTGCATTCTAATGCTTAATTCCTACATGATGCTAATGACTCCCACTACATGTGCAATATATGACCTAGTATGTACCATAGCATACATCAAGCTTCCTATGGCTAAATCATAGGGTACCTTTGACATCTTATCCTCCACTTGTTGTGTCTTGGGACACATCTCCTTATTCAACTTCATTCTCCATAGATAAACATTGCAACACCTTCTCAACATAATCAGCGTAAGATAGTGTCAATTTTCTATTCTTCCTATCTTTGAAAATCTTCATACTAAGAATTTTTTTTGTTGCCCCCAAATCCTTCATAGCAAATGCATGTGCTAACTAGTGTTTTAGCCCCTTAATTTGATCCATGTTAGACCCAACTACAAGCATATCATCAACATATAAATATAAAATAATGTAGCTATTAGAATCCAACCTCTTAAAGTAAACACAATGATTTTAATGACACCTACTATATCCATGCTCATACATAAAATTGTCAAATTTTAGATACCATTGCCGAGGTGCTTGCTTGAAGCCATATAAATTTTTCTTCAATTTGCACATTAAGTTCTCCTTACCTTTGACCTAAAATCCCTGTGGCTAAGCCATATATATCTCTTCTTCCAAATCACCATGAAGGAAGGTTATTTTAACATCAAGTTGCTCTAAATGCATATCTTCAGTAGCCACAATACATAAAATAGTACGCACAGAAGTCATTTTAATAATAGAAGATAATATCTCATCAAGATCAATGCCCTTATTTCGTGTAAATCCTTTTACAACTAACCTGAATTTAATTATTTTCTTACCTCCATCCTCTTCTTTCAACCTATAAACTCAATCTATAAAACCCTTTTACCTATAGGCAATTTGCATAAATCCCAAGTCTTATTTTTTAGCAAAGAGTCCATTTTGTTGTTAAATGTAGACTTCCACTAAATCTTAGTATCCACCTACACACCTTAATCATATCATTCAAGTTCACCAACATTAGTAAGTCAAATAGAATATAAAGAGGGAGAAAATCATTCTGGAGGTTGACTTAGCCTTGTTGACCGTCTAACATTCAGTGGTGTGTTTGGTATTTGTTGTTGGGGTGAATGCACAAAGTTGGGCCACAATTCCGCGGAAGTCAAATCCGCAAAATGAAATTTCTTAGAAATGGGTAACCGATTTTAAAAAACGGGCACCCGTTTTTGGTTCGAGTGCCCGACCATAAATTTAAAAAATGGGCACCCGTTATTTTTAAAAATCAGGTACCCATTTTTTATTTTCAAAAAACGGGTACCCATTTCTAAAAAAAATAAATTTTTAAATTTTTAAGAAACGGGCACCCATTTTTTAAAAATAAAAAACGAGTACTCATTTTTTAAAAATCGGGTACCCGTTTTTTAAAAGTAAAAAAAGGGTACCCGTTTTTTAAAAGTAAAAAACGGGTACCCATTTCTTAAAAATTCAATTTTTTAAGTTTTCGGCGGATTTTACATGCCACTTTTAGCTTTTCAAAACGGGTACCCATTTTTTAAAATTCAAATAACGGGTGCCCGTTTCTTACAACATGAGGCGGGATTGTTTTTCCCTGCCTTGGATTTTGTTTTGGGACAGGCTTGGTGAGACCAAGCCTATGCCTTGGCCTCTTAAGATTTGGCTAAGGCATTGAACTGACAAATTCATGCCTTGCCATAGTTTTTAGAGGGTCTTCCCGATCAATTTTTTTACGAAACAAAAACCCATTAGAGCTCTCACTGTCCTGATTTCAAAAATATAAATTTTATAAAGTTATGTTTTTATTTAGTATTTTATTATTATTTTTTAATCAAAGGTGGTACCTAAATGTAAAATAGCAACATTCACTAAAACTTTAATAACTTTTTTATTTGATATTTTTTCTTAAATTAATTTATATGTCATCAATCTATATCCAATTCTTTTGAAGTTAAAAAAAAAAAAAAAAAAAGTGAAAAAAGTGAATTTTTGATCAAATTATGGTGTCCGTACACGAGAGGTTTTAAAAATTTCTTTTATAGCCAATTAAAAATTAATAAAAAAAAAAAAATTCATTAAAAAATTCAAGAAAAATATTCTCATCAATCGTTGTTGTGTCAGGTAACTCCATTTAAAAGTATTCACAAAATTTCATTCATTTGTGTCAAATTATGGTGTCCGTACATGAGCATGGTATGGTCCTGAAATAGACATTTTGAAAAAGTGGTTTTTAAAGATCCATACCAAAAAAATAATCTATCATATGGGTATACAAATAAATTACAGATTCAAAAAGAAGATTCTAGGCACTACAATTTTTATTTTGGAATTTTTTTTATATTTAATCTCTAAATGGCTCAAATTTTGGCATCAATTGACAAAATATTTCAAAAACAGGAAAAACACTTCCACTTTTTGGCCAAAAGTGAGACCCAACTTCTTGCACTGACCTATTGTGGTTGTTGCACATCATGAGGAATGGTTGGAATGTTTTTTTTTTGGAGTATCATCCAACACTACATAATCATCTTCTTTCTTCTCATGTTGCTGCAATAGATATTTGTATGACATCCTTGCTTCTTACAATTTTATGATGTTCAAAATCTCAAAGCCTATAACCAAATTCATTAATACCATATCCAACAAATACACATTTCTTTGACTTAGCTTGCAGCTTGGTTCTATTTTCAAAATCTATATGAGTAAATGCTTCACAACCGAAGGTTTTGAGAAAAGAATAACTCACCTTCTTACCAGTCCATGCTTCCTCTAGAATACCACATCCCAAAGCAGTAGAGGGACCTCTATTAATAAAATATATAGTAGTATTTATAGCCTCCACTCACATGTCTAAGTGCAACCCAACATGCAACCTCATGCTCCTTGCACACTCCATTACAGTCTTCTCCATGAATTTAGCCATTGTATTTTATTGTGGAGACATTGAAATAGTTTTTTGTATATGAATACCATTATTGGAGAAATAATCTTCAAATTCATGACTACAATACTCACCACCATTACTAGATTTGAGAAATTTTAATTTCTTACCAGTCTCATTTTCAACCAAGAATTTCCATTTCTTAAAAGTTTGAAATACATCAGATTTCTATATAAGGAAATAAACCCATACTTTTCTAGTTCCATCATCAATAGAGGTAACATACTAATGAGAGCCACCGAGGGAAGATACCTAAGTCGGTCCCCATACATTGGTATACACAAGCTCTAATTTCTCCTTTTTATTTTCCTTCTCAGTCTTCACTCTCTTTTGTTTTCCATTCACACAACTTTCACATAAATTCATATTCACACATTTTAGACCTAGTAAAATTTTCTTTGAATGAAGTACTTTCATACCACTCTCACTCATGTGCCTAAGTCTGTTGTGCCACAATGTTGTATCAGAATCTAAAATAGATATTTCTTCTCCCTACTCAATTGTAGCAACTATTCCTAAACATTCAATTGTCTCTGAAAAAATTAAAGTAGAAGGAACAATATGACCTATACAAAGATATAAGGTGCCTACTTTCACACCTTTTGCTACTACAAGAGAACCTTTTGAATCCTTCCAATTTTTATCATTAAAAGTAACTACACAACCCTCATCGCCAAGTTGTCTTGCTGAAATTAAATTCCTACTCAGCCTTGGAACATGGCTTACCTCATGTAGTAGCTAATGATTCCCATTCTGCAACTTTATCTTAACTTTTCTCTTTCCAAAAATTTGATAGGGTTTATTATCCCCCAAATAAACAAGTCCAAAATCCCCTTGGACATAATCAATGAAATAACCTCTATCAGGTGTAGCATGAAATGAAGCACCAAAATCTAAAACCCATGAATCATCAACACTTTCTAAAGATAGAAGCAAAGCATCCTCTTCAAATTTGTTACTTACTATATTTGCCTCCTTGTCTCCGTCTGGTTTATCTCCTTCGTTTGTCTTTTGAGTCCAACAATCTTTAATTTTATGCCCTGGTTTCCCAAAACACCAGTAGTCGTTTGGTCCTCTCAATTGAGACCTCCTCCCCTTTGACTTTTCTCTTGATTGCCCATAATTTTTTGAATTACTTCCTCTCGTAGTCATTCTGCCTCAATTTTGTGCATTCAAATCACTTCTTAATGTAGATCCACCTAAGGTTTTCCTACAAGTTTCCTCACTCAAAATAATAGCAATGACATCATCATATTTTAGGGTACTAGATGCATGAATAGAATTACTCACAACCATTACCAAACCATTCCAGCTTTTAGGCAAAAAACACAACATCAAGAGAGTCCTAATTTCTTCATAAAAATTGATACCCACAAAAGGTAAATGACTATTAATAGTATTAAACTCATTTGAATGATCTACAACAGATCCACCTTCTGTCATTTTCATATTAAATAAACACTTATGAGAAATACCTTGTTTGAAGTAGAAGGCTTTTCATACAGTTTCACTAGGGTTTGCATCAACTCTTCTGTTGTCTTATCTTTTGTAATATTAAATGCCACTGATGGTGCTAGACATAATCAAATGCTATTAAGAGCCTTTCTATCCAAAAGATCTCAGTCATCATTTGATATAGATCCTTGATTCTTGATTATGCCTTCCAATGGCTTCCACAAATACTTCTGATAAAGATAATCTTCCATTTGCATCTTCCATAACTAAAATTTCTACCCATTAAACTTATCAACCCTTAGCTTACCCTCATCTGTAATCACTTTCACTCAACCATGAGGCTCCCACTCAACTATGAGACTTTCCTGTAGAGAATAACTAAAAAAAAAACCTCGCTCTGATACAACTTGTTAGGATTAAACCACAAACATAAATAACAATTACATGCAAATATAAATAATAATAGATCACACAAAAGTGAACACAAGACACAAAGATTTATTGTGATTCACCCAATCCCTAGGCTACATCTACCAAATAGCAAGTCCAATATTATTATGATCTTGTGATTACAACCTGCTTACAATCTGTAATCCCTTATAGCTCAATACCACTGCAAGAACCAATTTTCACATCACCATACTAGAACAATCCCTAACCCTAAGCCCTTTTATACAAGTATTTTTACTACTTTAGGGTTATAATTAATAAATACATGTTGGCCCAAAATCTTGATAAAATAGGGCCCATTTTTTTTGGGGTGATGCCCTAATCCCCAAAGAATTTATGAAGTATGTACAATACTTTCTTCATCAATCACGAGAAACAAACACATAGCAAGGTAGGAACAATATCCTAGATGTTAACCCTCAAATGGAAAAAATTTATATGATAATTTGGTAACATGAAAGGTAGTAAAAGATTGATAATTCAAAGATATGGTATAAATGGAGATCTTTTTATTTAGCAAAGTTTCCAATTATATTACAATGATATTGTAATGCCTACCCATAGTTTACTTTTAATGTTATTTTGTCAGATTATTTTAGGCTAGTCTTATGTTTATGTTTTTATGATTAGTGGTACTTGGTTACCAAATTTGATTATATTTTATTTCATACTTAGTTGATTTATATGATGAGCCACTTCATACTTAGTTATTTCATGCATTTAGGATTATTTTGATGATGATACATGTATGTTCATATAATGATTTCAATTATTTTATGATGATGGTTAGATGGATTATTTGTATGTAGTTTTTTTGTTAATCACCCCATACTTGCATGTGTATGGTGTACTTGTATGTTTTACCTTACGATTGACATTTCTGATGTGGTTGAGGGAGGGAGACCTAGTCACCTATTAGTTGAGATCTACACAATGCACCACTTTCCACCATTGTTTACTTACTTTAGATTATATGTGTATGCACATGCTTGAATTTTATGCAAATTGTAGGTATTCAACATCGACTTCCCTAAATTACCAAGATGAGTGTTCCCTATCACAGTATCTCAATGGTAAAAGAGGGGAGATAATTCTTAAGTCCAAATCTTAACCTTAACCCAATTGTCCTAGAAATTAAGACAAGTATCCGAGTTGTACCCTTCCAAATTTTTCTAGTGACATGAATTCATGATTTTTTTCCTTGAGTTTGATCTAGTATTTTGTACTTTATAATGGGTTTTTGTATTTAGTATTGTGGGTCTATGGTGATTTTCAATTTTAATTAAATCAAATTAAAAGAGAGTTTGATGTTTTCATTTAATAAAAAATTTATAAAGAAAAATCAATATTTAATTATTTGAGAAATTAATTAAATCAAAGAATTAAATTTAAAGATATAGTTAAAGTTCTAATTTTAGCATAATCATATTTATTTATTTTAATAATAATATATTTGGGAGTTTCATTTTTTATAATAAACTCTAAATATTATTATTAGTTAAAATTAATAAATATTTCATTAAAAACATCTCATGATTTAATAAAAGAGAGAAATAATATATTTAATAAAGTTATTTTAATTAAATTAATGCTAAGTAAATTTATGATCTGCGAGCAAAAATGAAGAAATATGCAAAAAAGCAGTTCCCTTGTGAAGAGTAGAATTTAACAAAAGTCCCCATCTTCTCTCCCAAGTGAACATCAATGGAAATAGTTTTTACACTAAGTGGGCATCAAAACCCCCAGTGGAAAAATTAGATATTTCAAGGGCTTCCAAAATGAAAAACAACTTTGATGCTCTATCAATAGAACTAGAAGTTAGACAACACACCACATCAATAGCAAAAACAAGTAGTTTTGAAACCCTAGTTCATCTTCATGATGTTCAAAGTTCAACTATCACCATTAATCAACCGAATGTTGAAGAACAAAATGGAGGCAAATGGAAGAGGGTAACAAATTATAGAAATAAGAAAGTAGGCTCCACCCTACACACTTCGAATCCAAGCATTAACAAAGAAACACAAGAAGTGCACTTGAAGAACCAAGAAGTTTTTTCAACCAGACAAAGTGCACAAAATTTGGAGACATCCAAGGTAAAAATGCTACAACAAGAGGCATCCACAAATCATTTTTGACTCCATGTGTTATTCCATGACCATAAAAGGTTTCAAATACTAATAATGTTCCACTAGGAAGTATGAAACCTAATACCCCTCTACTTAAATATCAAACTAATAAGTTGCTTCCACTAACATTTAGTACTACCAAACATGTTGTCTACATCCCTCCACATAAGGAAAAACTACTTAACTCAAGCAAGCAAGTTAAAACTAGAAACCCTCATCCCAAAGAAATTAACATTTTTTAATGCATTGATACTATCATTATTAGCAATGAAAACAACAAGAAAAAAATGGTAGGAACACTCGGATCTAGGATCATACATGATCTATAATAGACCTAAAAGATTCAAAGCTAAACTAGTAAGGAATCTAGCAAAGATCTGCAGTGCCTAGGTAAGTAACATCACATCTTTTGATAATCATTCCTTGTATATCAAATGTCAAAATCATAGAACCAAGAATGAATTGGTAAAAAAATCTAATTGTTTTTATAAAGGTTACCCAATCAAATTCATAGCATAGGTACCTAATTTTAATGATAGCAGCAATCAAAAACTACGAGTAGAAAAATGGCTAGAACATGTAAACTTTCCTCCATAATTAAATGACATTAACATCGTAAAAAGGTTAGGGCATTCCTTAGGAAATATTATAGGTTTTGAATAAAACTTCAAAAAATCTAATAAGACCATATTCTTAGTTAATATGGAGTCAGAAAAAACTGAACTTAAACAATAAAAAATCATAACGAATAGATCAATTTACAAATTAACCTTCACTCACTATGAAGGAGAAATTAACAGAGTAATTGAAGATAACTTTAGAATGGAAAATACCAAGAACAATCTAAGAGAAACCCTAAGGAACATTAGGAAATAAAGAAAAAGGTAGATGACAACAAGAAAAAAGGAAACCAAATTAACAAAGAAAGCCTAGATATTCCAGCGAAGGGGGCAAAATAATTAGAGCAAGAAGCACAAGGATAAATACAAGGAAAATAGAGGATCGAAAATGTGAATTGAAGAAAATTATGGATAATTAATTCACATTAGAATTTTTTTTTTAAATGTGAAGATTGCATAAAAGAAAAGGAAAATCTAGAAGAAATGGAACTCAATATTAAAAAATTGAATATGATGACTCATGAGATCTTGCTCCTTCAAAATGACTTGGAAGATCAATTTATTCTAGTAGACTAAAATCACATTGAACAAAAAGGAAAGACAATCAAGGGACTAGATTTAGAAAAGATCATAGAAGGAGTAAGATAAATAGTGACTAAAGAGATAGAAGAAGAGATTAATAGGGAATAGGGTATGTTAAAAAGAAATCTATAATTAGAAGAAGAGAATATCAATATTGAGAAAATAGATAGCCACATAACAAAGGAAAAGAGCCAAATAGACATGTGAGAGGAAAACTTAAAAAATAAAAAATTGATCCCAACCATATCGATAGTAGGTTCAATTCAATGGAGCAATGTGACCATTAGGACAAAATAAAAGAAAAAGAGCTACAAATTATGGTAGACACCCACCAATGGAAATGATCT
This sequence comes from Cupressus sempervirens, assembly GCA_028749045.1. NCBI lineage: Eukaryota > Viridiplantae > Streptophyta > Pinopsida > Cupressales > Cupressaceae > Cupressus > Cupressus sempervirens. Next base: position 52,508,820 of record CM053790.1, on the reverse strand, counting down.
ATTTGATCTGAACAAGGAAGAGGAAATTAGGATGGAAAAGAAGCTCACTATGGAACCCTTGATACTAGTGTAGATATAAACTTATATTAAAGAAGAAAAATAGAAAGACAGTCAATTAAGCATTCAGAAAGAAGATCAAGGTAACTAGCAAGGAAGCAACCAAAATTTTGAAGAATTTGGAATTATGGAGGAAAAAACTCTAAGGCATCGAAAAGAAGAAAACTTAGGAAATGGTGAGGAAGCTAGTAACTTAGGAGAAGAGGAAATGTCAATACAAAATCAGATGTTTAGAGAGCTACTAATAAAGGAAGAACAAAAAGAAGAAGAATTATATGCCCTAGTCAAAACAAAAGAACAGAAAAATTTGGTAAATCTAGGAATATCCGTCAATCAAGAAGGTCTAAAAACTCAAAATTATGAAAAAAACAAAAACCTAAAATAGGATGGAAAACATTGAAAGAACTAAGGGAGGTAGTAGGACAAGTAAAGGAGAAAACTAAGATAAGTAAAATACTACAATAGGGAAGGGGAAGTGAGAAAAAAAAAACATGAAATGTTCAGGGCCTAAACCCCCCTAGCAAAACTCCTTGCTTAAGCATAACATCACATTATTTGAATCAAAACTCTTATTAATTCAAGAAACTAAACTAAAAAAATAAGAAGGAAATAAGTTAAGATAGAAGTTAGGTCTATGGAAGACATAACTTAAAGATTCAAATGGAGCCTCGGGTGGATTAGGAATAATATGGAATTCTCACAAGATAGATTTAAACATAATATCTACAAATACTAATTGGATTAGATGCAAAGATTAAAGTTTAAGATATAACCTCTAGATCATAGTGATAAATGTCTATGGGCCTACCCAAAGAACATACAAACTAGAAGTATGGAATGAGATCAACTCCTTTATAGAAATTCATTAGAATAAAAATTTTATCATTGGAAGAGATTTTAATGCAAGAATAAAAAGAGGAGAAAAATATGGGGGTCTTCAGGTAATCTCACAAGTGACAGTGGACTTTAGAGATTGGGCACAAAAAAACTCATTAATAGATATTCCAACCAATAATGGAATCTACACATGGAATAATAGGAGGAAAGACTTCAACTACATAGCAAAGTGGTTGGACAAATTCTTCTTTAAAGGATATTTAAGTAGCGTAGATAAGGAGATCAAGGAAAAGATTCTACCACTAGAATTTTTAGATCACTTTCTTGTAAAACTAGATATTATCGAACCATCTAAACCCATGTAAATGCGAAAAATGTTAAAACTGGTGGCAAGAAGGACAAGTCCAAGGATAAAAAATATTCTTCTTTGTGTGAAAATTAAAAGTGGTCAAAGAAAGAATCTTAAAATGGAATAAATCACAATTTAACAATATATTTAAAGAAAAACTTGATATATAAGAAAAACTAGATAAATTAAATCAAGAAGTCATTAAATACAAGATGCATAATGAAAAATATACACAAGAAAAAGAACTTCTATCCAAACAAGAAGATATTTTAGCTAAAGAGGAAGTGTTCTAGAAACAAAAATCTAGGGAGAAATGGTTGACAGAGGGAAACCAAAATAAAAAATATTTTCGCACTAGCACCATACAACATAGATCAATAAATAAAATATCAAAAAATAAAAATAAAGAGAGAAATTTGGAAAACAATCTGGTCAACATTGTAGAGATTTTTGTAGATTATTTTAAAGATATCCTAAATAAATTTGAATCCTCTAATTGAGTAGCTCAAGAGGAGATGCTGAAAGCAATCCCCAAAATAATCATAGAATAAGATAATAAATCTCTTAATAAACCTTTCTCATTAAATGAAATTAAAACAACTCTTTTTAATATTAATCCAGATAAATTACTAGGATTGAATGGGTTCTAAGCATTCTTTTTTTAAAAAATCTAAGAAATTATAGGGGAAGTCTTATTGAAAGCAATCAAAGCATCAAGAAATTGTCAGTCACTACTAACAAAAATTAATCACACATTCCTAACCTTAATTGCGAAAAAAACTATGGTTGAAGAACCATGAGACTTTAGACCAATAGCTCTTATTAATATGATTTATAAAATCTTATCTAAAGCTTTAACAAACTACTTAAAAGGATTTCTTCCTAAACTTCTGTCAGAAGAGAAAACAAGGTTTTTCCCCAAGCAATCCATTCTAGATGGCATTTCTATTATCCATAAACTATTTATTCAACATCAAAGAAGAAGGAGACATCCATGCTAATGAAACTAGACATACAAAAAGCATATGATAAGGTGGACTAGAGATTCATATGCAAAATGCTCAAAGAATTTGGATTCTTGCATTAATGGAGTAATATCATTTATCAATGTATCTCAACCCCAAAAATATTGCTACTAATCAATGGAACTCCAAAAGATTTCTTTAGTACTTCAAGGAGAATTCAACAAGGTGATCCTATTTCACCCTTCCTCTTCATCATCATGGCAGAAACCTTTGGGAGAACTATGAAAATAGCTCAAAATGAAGGAAAAATTAATAGAATTAAAGTCACCATGAATATCACAAATACCACTCATCAACAGTTTGCAGATGACACAATCCTAGTTGGATTAAGCTCTAAAAAAGAAGTAGCCAACTTTTAAAAAAGGTTCAACTACACAAAATCCCCAAGGCAAAAAATTAATGCAAAAAGATCAAAAAAATTCTTCCTCAATACACCACTAAAAGAAAATACTATATCTGCAATGAATTAGGATATAAGAAAGGAACCTTTCCATACAAGTACTTAGGAATATATCTGGAACAAGGAGCTCAAAAAAATCAAGACTAGGAGAATTTTTTGGAAATAATAGATAATCACATATAAATATGGAGAGGAAAATTATTAACCAAAGTTGGGAGAACAACAAAAATCAAAGTGGTACTATCAACATTACCTACTTACGAATTACCATGTCTTCAACTACCTAAGAATATCAATAAGAAAATAGAAATGAAACTAAGAGATTTATTCTGGAAAGGTACATAGGATAAAACAATGGCAACTCCAATACAATGGGACAAGATCTGTAGGCCTAAAGAAGTAGGTCGACTAGGAATTAAAAATCTAGATTGGTAGAATTAAGCATTAGGAACCAAACAAGTATGGCAAATGTATCAAGAAAGAGACAACAAATGGTCCAAAATATTGTATAGTAAATATTTGAATGCAATAGACAACACATCTCTTCTAAGAGCTAGGAAGCCCCCCAAAGGATCTATAGCGTGGAATTTCATGCTAAAGTTTCACCAATTGATTTATAATTATGTAACTTGGGATATTGGTAGAGGTGACAAAGCCCTATTTTGGGGAGACTCATGGAATGGTTACCCCCCTATATCAATCACATATCTCTATTAATAATAAAAATCTACTTAAGTATGGGGAACAAAGGTAGTGGATTATATCCAATATGACCCCTCTAATGAAGAAGCTTCATGGAGATGGAAATCCATAGACAATATGGGTCAAACACCAAAAGAATAGGACAAACTTAAAACTATTCTTAGAGAGGGCCTAGTCATCTACCATAATAGGGGAGAGTAACCTCATTTGGGCAGCCTCCATATAAGGTAAACGGTGGGTACAACCTAATAATAAATTCACAAAGATGGGAAGGAATAAATATTCCATTAAGCCTCTATTGGGACCCAACAAGATTACCTAAAGTTGGTATTTTCTTATGGGAATCCTAACAGTAGATAGATTTAAGAAAATGGGATTTGAAGGCCCATCTAGATGCACTCTATGTAAAGAAAACTTAGAAACTACAGAGCATCTCTTTTACCAATGTAAATATGCTAAGGAATGTTGGGAATGGCTTAAATTAAAACTTAAGTGGATAGCTCCACTTCCAGGGGCTTGGAAAAACCACCTAATAGGGTGGCCTAAAAAATCTAATAACATAGTGTATGGAAAACTCTAGAATATCACCCAAACAATTCTAGTATGGGAGATCTAGAAGGAAATAAATAGATGGATCTTCAAAAATGAAGAATTTAAAGCTTCATCTCTCTTCAACAAGATTGAAACAAGCATCATAGAAGTTATAAACTATAACCTTAGAAAGATGACAAAAGAAGAAGGCTATTTCTCAGAATGTGATGCATAAAAAAAAAGAACTAGAAATATTTAATCAATCCACCTCTCACTTATAAAAGAAGAACAATATAGCCAAAAGAGAATCCATGTGGGAACCTCCACCTAAAGGATGGAAGAAACTCAAGTTTGATGGAGTTTCAAGAGGAAACCTAGCAGTACCAGGAATGAAATGTATAATTAGGGAGGAATCCAGAAATTGGATCATGAATAGAGCTAAACCCCTGGGCATAGCTACCAAAAACATCGCGGAATTAGAAGCCTTAAATGAAAGATTAAAATGAAGTATTTAACTAAAAATCAAGAGGATCATTATAGAAGGAGACTCTGAAATTATATTAAATGCACTTAGGAAAAGCAAAACTTTGAATTGGGTCTTGAATTCTAAACTTGAAAATATCCTCAATCTAATGGACAAATTTGAAGATGTATGATTTAACCACATTTAGAGAGAAGATAATGTAGAAGAAGTCCAATTGGTTAGTAATGGAATAGACAAAGAGAATATTCTACTATTTGTCAACAACCTAGATCATTTAGGTTATCTTTAATCTTAGCCTCTCTTTTATTTCCTCCACCTTTTGTAGCAGGATGTATGATTTATCATTTCATAAAATTTTATTAACATTATGTACTCATCACTTAGAGTACCTATTACTATCAAGCATAAAATTGTAATCATAAAACATATGAAATGCTTTGATCACTTCCCACAATGAACTTTTGATGTCTCCATGGCTCTCTTCTCTCTAGATCTTTCCAGAATATCAAGATTGTATTTATAACTCAACTATGTGTCATATTATCTCTAAGAATGTTCTGAGTTGTTTAGATATTGGCTAGGGTACGAGTAATTATGGATACAAATATTAGCTTGTGCCATGCTTTAGAGGCTCATACTATGGCTTTTTGAAGTAATGTGAAGCCTGAGAGATAGAATCTATTACTCAATCTTGTAGATGATATGAGTAGGGTAGCTATTAGCCAAGTGCTAGGTGAAGGATTCTTTAACTACAATTTCTCATGGAGAAAAAATAGAAATATTGTAGGAGCTTTGGTTGGGTTCTTAGCTAGAGCTAAAGTTGGTATATGAGAGATCATCTAGCTCTACTACAATGTCTTTGACCTAGTATGGTTGGAAGGTTTAGAATAGGTGGTCTATAGCATAGATACTAAACTCAAGATTCCTCTTTCAGAAGTTTGCATTTCTCACCCATTGGGGACTAGTTTTGAATTAGTGATTGTGCCAAGATGTCCAACCCTAGTCATTCAGGATAACATCTTATTTTTCTGAGAATGGTCAAATATGGAAGCTAGTATTCAATTCCTTCTTTGGTGGAGAGATATTATGGAGGATCCCTCCAAGGATTGGCTCCTACATTACCTCCAAATATTCAATTCTTATATTCATCCAAGGGTTGTATTTGTAGACATCAAAGCCTTGGAGTTCTTGCTTCCAAATTTAGACAAATCTAGTAGAGCAAGGAACACTTTTGAGTTTCCTCCAAGATCCATGGCTAAAGACCCAAAGGAAGCTACTCAAATCATTACGATATTCTAGAAGGAGGAAGGGTGAACCTAGTTTTGGTAGCAACCTGGAAACGATGATTTTATGGTTACCTGGTTTAGCCTTCATCTTTGTTCTCCTTGGTCTACTTGAATTGGTCTTATTGAGCTATCATTTTGTACAATGCTTAACGACAAGAATCCCTTCAAACTCCTCTCTTGAAAATTTAATCTTAGGATCAACTCCAAGGTTTGGAGCAGTCTTGCAACCTAATGGAAGCTACTTAGTAGAAGATAAATGTGAGTGTCCACAAGGAGGCCTTTGCTAGTTATGAAAACTTTGACTAAGATATAGAATCTTCTTGCTACTTCAAAAGAGTAAAACACACAAAAATAAATATATTTTCTATTTTTCTATTTTTTAATGAATGCAATCTAATAATTCAAATATATGAATTCCTAAATTAACCACGTATTTGTAAAAGCAAATAACGAAAATAGGGTAACAAGAATTTTAAGCAAATAATAAGAAAAGTAAATTCCTAATGGACATAAACTATAGATACAACATCTCTACAAGTTAAGGCTTTGAAAAGATTGGTAGGTAACCAATTAAAGAAGGAACAATTCTTCCTTAATTCCATTGATGCAATCATTGATGGGGAATTCAATAACCGTAAGATGTTTCACTTTTTAACAAAAAGCAAGGCCATGAAAAGTGCACTAATGCGAGATGAAAAGCTATGCAAGAAAAAGATGATGATCTCTTCTCAAGCTAAGTACATTAGTGGAATTTGTAGACCTATAGCAAATACTAGAATTAAAAGATTGCACAATCACAATAATGCAATAAAAACTGTTGGCTAAATTACGTTCCATGAACATACATTCACAAAATATAACTCATTCAGGCAAGAATCACTACACTCCAAATGTGAGCACTAAGAGCATATATTATTGTATCAAAATAATGGCTTGTAATACATATTACATTCTTGAATTTATAAGAAATCTTCTCCTTAATTTGTGTTGAGAGTGAGAGATCTCTTTATGCAAATATATGCTTCTAAACTAATAAAAAAAATCTATTTATGTACAAAATGACTCTCTAACTAGTGCTTAGTAGGACTCCATCCATATTTATATTATTAATTGGATGCATGACCCTTTACATCTCTTAAAATAAAGGAAGCATGAGAAAATAATAAGAAGAAAGCCATTAGATAATGTAGGAGTCTCTGGAGGTGCCAAAAATAGAAGCTCAACCTTCACTGGATGTTTGTAGGAGTTAGACTATTGTCAGAATGTATTTCTGATGCATGAAAAGCTCTAATTTTAGAACTGCTAGTTAGCTATGGGTGCACCTTTAAATTCTTCAAAAGATTCTGAAACACAAATGAAAAAGTGCACCTAGCACACCTATGCACCTTGGGGTTATGTTTAAAATTACAAAATTTCACTAAGTATCAAGATTTAAATTTTGGCTTTTGGGTTATGTTCTCCTTTATACTAGAACTATGTCTAGTTATTTGCCCCTAAATTTATTAATGATCTTAGTGACTTAAGCTACATTTGAAAAATCCAAGGCTTTATATTTTTCTTTCACTTTCTACTTGTAGTTTCCCACCTTGATACGAGTCTCTACAAAATCTCTAAGTTTTGCATCCAACTCTAATAAGTCTTCTTCCATTCTAAATGCTTTCTTTATGTCATCAACATTCAAAGATTCTTCAAAATTCTTCCAAAATTTCTCAACTACTACCTCCACCTTTATTAATTTATTCCTTGCATCATCCTCAAAAAATGTCTAAACATGCATCACTATAATGTTTCTTTGCCTCCAAAATTTTCTCTTAGGTTTGATCCTTGAGCTTATGAATCTTTGCATGTAATGTCTCCATTACTTTATTGTCATTCATAATCTTCTCCATCCAATCATTAATTCTATCTAATTCCTTTGATGTATATATCTCCATTAACATCCAATAACTTCTTCCTTTGATTGACTGTAGTGCTTGAAAATATTTTCCCTAGGTATGTACTTCATCTATCAAACCAAAATCTTCATTCAAAATGGCCACTAGCCTATCTACATTATCTTGCATATGGTGTAGCAACTTCATATTTCCTTGTATAATCTGTACACCCTTTTCCTCAAAACTTTCTTGGCATTGCTAACAAGCTCTCAAAAATGGGTCTAACTATACTCTACATTTATCCCTTCTCTCTAGTGATATGTTCAAGGTTTCATCAAGATTTGTAGGATCTAAGGGACCAACAAATTTTCTTAGATATCCTTTTTGGATCTCATTCTATCTTTGAAGTGTTATGAATTCCGCCCCATCTTGTTCTAATTGCCTAAAGACTTCTTTAATTCATGTTGTCACCATCAACTTTTCTATGTCCAACATAGGTTTCCCAAGAACGACCTCCCTTATCCAATAATCCCTTGGAGTCAATTATTCAACATTTGTATGTTGAGGAGAGATAGCCATGTGAGAAAAAAAGTCCTAGTTCTGATCACTCATAATAAAGGCTAATGACCATGCATCCTTTGGTGGTGACTCAAGTTTCCTTAGAACATCAATTAATTCCATCCTATCCTCTTCCTCAATGGTGAATTGTTGTCTCTTGTTTCTTATCACTTCTTTCCTTAGCCATCTTGGGATATGCTCCATCAAATATTTTTCTTTTGACAATGAAGGAGTTTTCTCAACTATACTCTTCCCCTTATCTCCCCTTTCTAGAGGCCTCTCCTTTTTTAAGATATCCAAACTTGGAGTCTTTGTATCTGTGGAGTACATAATCTTCACCTCTATGTCTTGGGCAACCTATTTAGGATTATCACATATTTTCCCTTAATCAAAAACTTCATTGGCAGGTGTTTGTTGTGGTTCTTCCTTGTTCTCAGCTTGGACTTGTATTTCTTCATTGTTTGGAGGCAGAGGAGTAACTGAACCTTTATCTAAAAAAAATGTAACTTGCATTGGGGATGATGGAGGTACCTCAGGTCCTTGGGGCTCAGGTGGCAACTGACACTAATTCTCCTATTGAGATTGATTGGTTGGAGTATCTCACATTTTGTCTACCACAAATTCAATACCAATCGGCATCAAATCAAGATCATATATCTTGATGAAATCAGTCCCCTCAACATCCTACTGATCTATCCATTATAACATTTCATCCTTAGAGGTTGTTGACTCAATGAATTGCTTAGGAAAGGATGGCAGTGTGATTGTGGAGCTTCTTTTCCATTTTGATTCTATGGCTCTTGCAAGATGAGTCCTCCAGTTCAAAGGAATGTTATCCTCTTCATCCTCATCATCCTCTTCTTCCTCTTCTTCTGGGATAACTTTTGGGACTGATGGAAAAGGAATCACTCTCTGAATGACCTTTTGGATCTTCTTGTCTAAAGTCTTAATCTTTCTTCTCTTAGAAGCAAAAGGGGATTTTTATACCTCTTGTAAAGACACTTCTTGCAATTTAGTTTCATGTCCTCCTTGCCCTTGTTTAGTTGGAAATACTTGAGGATTATGTTCAGCTTGTGTGGCTTCCACATTCTCATACCCTTGTACATTTTCTTCTCCTATCTATGGAGGTGCTTGAATTTCTTCTGATTCTTGCTTGGCTCATTGAGGAGAAGTTCTCTTCCTCTTACCTTTACTTTTCTAAGCTCTATAATACCCAAATTATTTATCAAGTTTGTCTACTATTTCTAGCCTCACAAGGGATTGAGCTATGAAATTAGGTACTATGACCTTAGCTCCTCGACCTTTGGTTGGGTAGGCTTGAGCATGAAATACTATCACTTGAGGAATTGGATTGAGTTTGAAACGCCTTTTGATCCAATCCTTTGTCATTTTGGTAATGTGCCTAGCCCTATGATTAATGTCTAAGTTTTCTTCCTTATCAACCTCAACATCCATGATAGGTCTATCACCAATCTTGTCCCTAGTTAATAGTGTCTCTAGGATATCTTTAGTATCTTGTTGCATAATCTTCAAAGGAATCTTTATCTTCAAAGAACTCACTACCAAACATAGAGCCATCCTATAGTAATCCCTTATATAGATATTGTAGTCATTTACTACATTCATCCAATGATCCTCAATTGCATCTTCATGTTAAAATGTCTTCCTAGCCAAGTATTATACTCTTCCAATGTTATCAAAATATGGCTGAGGAGAATTATACTCATCCAAAGGATATTGATCCCATTTAGACTCAAAAGATGCAATATCTTGTATTTGAGCCACATTGAAGGGTCCTTTAGTCATAGGCCATACCATGTTATTTTAAGTTTCTTCCATACTCTATCGTATGTAGGCAAGAGTTATCAAACAATCTCCAATAGTATAAGTTTGTCACTTGGGTACCTAGGGAGTTTCTTAGGATTGATTGTTGTACCTAATATCCTAAAATAAGTGAATGTTTGATACTAAATATAGTAGGATCCAACCTCTGAAATCTTAGTTCCTCCCTCCTCTAACATCCTCTTTGTATAATCCCCCTTATTGAATTAGATTATTGCGAATATAAAATCATCATTTAATATCCTATATTCCTTGCTATACTCTTGAAGCCTTTTCTTCAACAACTGGGGATAAACTATATATGGCCATGCATTTGCATCTTGCATACTACCCCTTTTGTAGAGTCCTAGATAATCTCTTTCTCTTATAGCTAACAAGTTTACCAAATATGATGTCATATATAATTTTTGGTTATTATTAATTACCACTAGCTATTCGCCCAAGTTCTCACTAAGAATCTACAAGACCAATTAATTGGCATCTCTATTGTTTTCGTCATCTCAATAAAATGCAACATCCATATGTTCAAGTGTCAAGAAGCAAGAAAACCCATGACTCTACTCAAGAGTATGATAGAATATCCAATATCTTGTTTCATGTAACCTCTTGTCATGTCTTTCTAATCAATATAACACCGTTTTAGTTGTAGGATTGGACATCCCTTACCACCAAAGTACTATGCTGATTTTCATTAAATTTCAATCCAGGAGCGTGAGCTTGAGATGATGTCTACAAAGTATATGCTCTAGTTTTCACTAAAAGTCACTACTAATTTGAATGCAATAACCATTGAGGAAATCTATTTTATCCAAGGGAAAGACAACTATCAAATAATTGGAAGGAAATTCTAATTATTTAGCCATACATCTATGCACCTACTACTACAGGAACAGTGACTGGTTCTATTTCCAGTGGTTGCAGGAACAACAGTTCTAACTCTAACTTAGAAAATTGAGTCTAACTTCTACTCACTAAAGAAAACTCCACCTTCTGCGTGGGCCCCCACGAAAGAATGAAGGAAAGAAAAATTCAGATAAAAATGTAGAAACTCAGCAAAGGCATGTATTCATTCGATATGCAGTATTATAATAACTTGGAAAACAATAAGATGTTTATCAACTCTGTCTGTCTACTCACTACTTAACCTCATAGATATAGACGAGGTCTTATTTATAGGGAAGAACAAAAAATTCCTAAAACTATGACTTCCTCATGAAGGAAAGTTAGTTACAACTTTAAGACTGCAAACATGCAATTGGAAAGACATTAATTCTCCCTTAAATTCCCCACAAATATAGAGATCGTAGCAAATGCTAGATTTTCTCATTTATTTGTCTTCAAATAGCTTTCCAAGAATCCAGGTATCATGCTTTGCATGTTTAACTGATTGCTTTGATGCTTACTTCCTTGCTCGGATGCTTTATCAGGTCCCACTTGGTTATTCATTAACATAGGTCCCTTTTGACTTTTCTGCCAAGTCTTCTAGATGCAACTATGTCATAATGCTTCTCCTTAATTGTCATTAATGCCTTAGCACTATTCCTTCATAGTTTGTTTAACTCCCACTCAGCTTGTATCCTGCAATCAACATTTAATACACACAAGACTTCCTGCAAACATTTATTTTCATTTATTAGTTTATGAAGAAAAGGCATTAATTATTCAACTAACAGTTTTTGCAATCTCTTCAGCTGCAAGAAGATCTACCCATATCGAACATTCATGAAGAAAGATTTTTACCACAAAATGAACCCCTTTTTAAATATAATTCTGATTATCATTTTATGCCCTATGTCCATACTTTATACATCAAAAGTTCAAAACATTTATACTAAAGGATGATAAAGTTTAGTATGTTATAGACAAATGTTCACAAAAAGGGCTAATAAAACTTCTATTTCTTCATGTCATCATTTTTCCCCCCAACTGTCCTAAGGCTGGTCCCTTCAGCATCTATAGGTTTCTGATCCTCATTTGCAGTCTAAGGTCATTGCCAATTTTCTCCCCTAATTCATGAGCTCTATAATTGAAATATCCATGATTTTGTTTCAATCTTTCCCATTTCTGTTCTTCAACAGTCATGTTATATTCAAAAACCAAATCATATTTTCCAAGAATAGGATGAAAAAGTATTGGCGGTTGGAAATGAAGAGGTACCCAATAATTTTTCTGATTTCTTCCCAATGTCAGATACCTAGGCATCCTATTGATGGCTAATTCCATATTTTGGGGAGAGTGCAACTCCCTAGTTTTTAGGTCTTCTGGTAATCGAATCCATCTTTGAAGAGAATCTTATATAGCATTAGGATCATTTTCAGAACAATGTTGCTCCCAATCCAGAAATGCCTATTCACGAACGGGCTCAATTTTGGCAGTAGCACTATGATTATTGTTAACGAAAAGCCAATCGAAGAATACTCTATAAGATTTATGTATTTTTGGCCGAATGTACAATGGTTCAAACATTTTCTTTTCCCTATAAGGAGCTGCCTGGTTCTCTCAACTAATCTCATTCTACATCCATGACATAACGGCCCTAAACTGTACATCTCCCACATATAACAATGAATTCCAATCTTTATCATCTGGTACAATAAGATTATGAACATATAATTCATAGAGGAGATTCCTTAGAGTCATTGGAACTGAATTAAATGTTGTATAAAATTCCTAAGGAGTATGTAAAGAAGGGTTCAACCCCCGAGTAATTTGAGACAATTGAAGATTAATCATTTGCTCCTTTAGGAATAGTGTGTAAACTGGAGATGGGGACCTATAATTTATAAGCTTTGGAATGAGTTCTGTGATCTTTGTGACACGTTGTTGCAGTATCTTAATTTCATTATCCTTTTCTTCAATTTGTTGTGCTTGTTCCCTGATAGTTCTGAGCATTTTCTTCTTCTCTAAATCCCAATTTGCTTTCTCCCATTGAAATTGGTGGTACAAATTAAAGCTGGTTGTTAACGGAGTGAAAATGTCCAGTGGTGTATGACGAAGAACAATAGGTCTATAATCTTCAGGGCAGTACTTAGGATGATGGTGGTTAGCAGCTCTATCATCCTGAGAATTTTGACTTTTAACTTTATTTTGACAAGCAACAGTGTTATCAACTTTTTCTGAAGGGGCAATGGCTGTAGGATGGGGTGCAATAGTCATTTGATCGTGAAATGTTTCAACAATTTCATAAACCATTTCTTGTGCAATAGATGGATATTCCTCTGGTGGTAGATTATCAGTTTCCCCCACTGGTTGTTCAAATTCTGACACTATTTCCTCTAAGGACTCTGTGTCACTATCAACATTAATAGGACTATTCAATTTTGTGAGAATTTTCTCAGGATTATTTTTATGTTCAGGAGTAGGTGCTATGTGCTCTGGTGGCTGTGCAAGTGTAGGTACAGGAGTTTCAATATCAATAGGTGGTATAGGAGGCTTAGCAGGTGGTGCAGGAGGTTTAGTTCTTATATTTACCCCAGACATTCTGGTGACTCGCCATGGGGTAGAAATTGGTTTCTTGCCCTTATCAATAGATTTCACCTTTATTTGGGTTAAGTGCAAGTTCTTGTGATACTGGAGGTACTTCTTTTGAACCTTCCTCTGCAGCAACTGTGCATGATTTTCTCTTCCTAGGAGTTGAGGCTTCTATGGTCAAAATTTTCCTCTTTGTAGTTTTAGGCATAAAAGTAGAAGCCGAAGCTCCTTGAGCCATTCTATATACTACTTTCTTGACCCCTACAATAGTTTTCTCTCTTGTCCCTACTCCTTGCCCTTTAGTTCCACCCCTTTTAGGTCCCTCAGACCTTAGTTTTACAAAATCATCCCATGTTCCCAAGTGCTACCTAGTCAACTCCTTTTCAATTATACCCCTAATCAAGCAATGGTGGGATACCGACTGGGTTTTGTCTTCCTGTACATAGGTAGCTTGCCTTTTGATAATATTATAAAGGAAACTTGGAAGATTTGCAGGACAATCCCCATTGCTGCAAACCACTTAGAATTTTAAAATGAACAACATGCAAATAGGAATATCTTCCTTCACAGGTAAAATATCTTATGATAAATTCAGCAGGGTGGATGAATTGCAAAGGGAGAGATAACCGTAATGTACCTTGCTTTTTATTTTCCTCTAGTCAAGGATCTCTCCATACTGAGAATTGCTCTTTTTCTTGTCATGCATCCATATCCTCTATCCAACATTCTCCATTTGTGGGTAAGCCAGAAACTTTTGCCACTATTTCTTTCATGAATTCTACCCGAATTCCCTTAATAGTTGCATATCCATCCTTCAATGTATTATGAAATTGGAGCATAATTTCTTGATCAAACTACTTCAAACTAAGACAATAAGCCATCCATCCTCATTGCTGAAACAAACTACATGTTGTTGGGTATGCCAGTAAGACTCTGTGATCTGCTGGTTCATGCCACTGAGATTCTCCACCCATATTTTTGAAAAAAAATATGCCAGCACAAGAAAATTCACTAAAAATGATTTTGAGAGTATGGGCGGTGATAGCTATAGGGGTTTCTATAGAGGAAAATTGTATTCTTCAATATTTTCCAAACATCACATCCTTCAGTACTTCATGACAGCATTTTAAAAACCAAACCATAATGGGAATAAAGATCGTGCTAAAAAACATAAGCCATATTAATGAGGAGTTATACAAAATCATGATTTAATATTATTTCACACATTTCAAAAGTATAAAGGGTTGCCAGCTCATTACTAAAATGAGCCTTCCCCATACATCCTATATGCTAACTTAAGATTTTCTTGATTTTGCATTCATGATTTCGATTTGCCCTCCCCCAACCTAGCAGAGACTAGGTCACACCAGACCGTAAAGATTGCAAATTCCAAAAATTGAAATATCATGCTTTTCTAAAGATATAATGAAGTAAATAAATGCAAAGGGGGTTGAGTGTGAATAACCTGAGGTGCAATAGGAAGGATGAACCGAGAAGTGCCTTATTAGAGAAAGAAAGTGAGATGGAATGATGATGGAAAGACAAGAAGATGGGATGGAATGAGGTGGAAAAGGAATGAATTTTCGCATGAGCACAAAATTTTTTTATTATGAAGGCCTTGAAAATAAATTCAAGGGGCTGCAGGCATCTGAGTTTGAGCCTCAGACGAAGTGGCTACAGGAAGAGATGTTTCTATTGTTGTTTATTGTTGAAGAAATTCTTCTCTGGTTGCTAGTTTATGATATAACTTTAGGCAATGCCCATTAACTAGGAGCTTGAATTTGACTAGATAAATCATTGATAGTTGAACTACTCAATTGTTAAAAATTGTAATGATTTCATAAGGACCAAGCCATCGAGTTTGAAATTTTCCTTGGTGATGCTGATATCGTGAATCATACAGGAGTGCCCAATCACCAATAGAGAATTCTCTATCTTTAATGAGTTTATCACGCCATTGCTTCCTTTGATTTTGAATTAATTTTGTGTTATGAAGAGTTGATTTTTTCCATTCATCCAACTCATTGAGATGTATAATGCGATCCTGTTGTGATGTAGGAAGGGTAATATCAAGTTCTAAAGCTGTCTGCGGAGTTTTATGTTCAAATTCAATAGGCATGACAGCTGTCTTCCCATATAGGAGTTGGAAAGGCGTAAACCTAGTAGTGGATTTCCATGTTGTTTTGTATGCCCATAAGGCTTTAGGAAGTTTAGCTGCCCAATCTCTATGATGCAAAGACACTGTTTTAGTGAGAATATGTTCCAGCTCTCTATTTGTTACTTTTACCTTACCATTCGCTTGTGGATGATACGGAGATGATTTTCCATGCCAAATTTTATATTCCTCTGTGAGTGCTGCTATTAGGTTAGATGTGAAATGAGGCCCTTGATTTGATTATAATTCTCTTGGAACACCAAATCTGGTAAAGATACATTCGCATAGAAACTTTGCAACATTATTGTCACGGGGATGCTTCATGGGTTTTGCTTCAGCCTACTTAGTAACATAATCAGTACAAACCAATATGTAACTTTTCCCTTCTGATGGTGGTTCAATAGGGCCAACAAAATCAATTCCCCATTTATCAAATGGTTCTACTACTATCTGTGGTTGTAGGGGCATTTCACCTATTTTTGTCAGTCTACCCATTCTTTGACATTTATAACATTTTTTGTATACTGAGCTGAATATTTGTGAAGTGTAATCCAATAATAACCTGTATTCAGAATCTTTAATGCAATCCATTTGTTACTAAAGTGTCCACCACAGGGCTCATCATGACAAGCATGAAGAACATCATATGTTTCATCTTCTCTGAGACATCGTCATGTTACCTAATCTGGTCTAGTATAAAACATGAATCCTAAGATACATGAGAAATTAAAACTCTTTTTTGCCAGCAATCGTTTTTCTTTTGCAGAAAAATGTGAAGGAGTTTTTCCAGTAGTTAGATAGTTGGCAATGTCAGCATACCAAGGGTTTTGTGTTGACAAAAGGAAGAAATTTTCATTAGGAAAGCTATCTTCTATGGCTGCAGGATCATCAGGTGTTTGAAGATGGGACAAGAAATCAGCTATAACATTTTTTTCTCTTGGTTTGTCAATAATGGTGATGTCAAATTCATGCATTAGTAACAACCATCGAGCCAATCGTCCAGAGATTGCTGGTTTGTTCATCAGATATTTGATAGAAGAATGATCTGTATGTATAAATATTTGGTATCCTGTAATGTAATGTCTGAATTTATTCAGAGCATAAATTACTGTAAGCAGTTCTTTCTTTGTTACTGTGTAATTATACTCAGCTCCTTGAATATTTTTGCTGATATAGTAAATTGCATGTTCTACTGAATCTATCTTTTCGCCAAGTACCGCTCCAATGGCATGATCTGAAGTGTCTGTGTGTATATGAAAAGGTAACTCCCAATTTGGTCCTCGAAGCACTAGTACTGTTGAGAGGACTTCCTTAAGCTGCAAGAAATCTTTTGTACACTCTGAATCCCATACAAACTCTGCATCTTTTCGAAGCAATTTGTATAAGGGTTCTGCAATTTGACTGAAATCTTTGATAAAACACCGATAATATCCCACATGTCTTTAAAAACTCCTAACTTCTTTCAATTTGGCTAGTACAGCTAATATATGTATGACTTCTATTTTTGCTGGATCTACTTCAATTCCTTTAGGAGAAATAAAGTGTCCCAAGACCACTCCTTCTTGCATCATCATAAAGCACTTTTCACTGTTTAAAGACAAATTGTAGTCTTTTCATCTTTGTAAAACCTTGTCCAATTTTTCCTTAGCTTCTTCAAATGTTTTCCCGTATGTGGTGAAGTCATCCATATATACTTCCAAACAATCTGTAGATATGTCAGAAAAAATGCTAATAACAGCTCTTTGGAAGGTTATGGGTGCATTGCACAAACCAAATGGTAGGAAAAAATAAGAAAATGTTTCCCATGGACATGTGAATATTGTCTTGTCTTGATCTTCTGGTGCTATCTGGATTTGATTATAACCATTGAACCCGTCTAAGAATGAAAAGTATTTCTTTCCTGCAAGATTGTCAAGCACTTGATCGACAAAAGGTAATGGAAAATGATCCTTCTTGGTAGCCAAATTAAGTTCTCTATAATCTATGCAGACTCATGATTTTCCCCCCTTTTTGGGAATAATAACTAATGGTGACACCCATTGGTTATCAAAAATAGGATATATGAAGCCATTATTGAGTAACTTTTGCAATTCATTTTGACAATATCCCTTAATGTTGGGTTTATCCTACGCTGAGGTTGTCTCACAGGTTTATAATCCGGACTGATATAAATTCTATGGGTATAGAGTGTAGGATCCAAACCTTTCATATCTGTATACTCCCAAGAAAAAGAATCCTGATGCTTTTGTAACAGCTGCAGGGTATCATGATGTTGTGCCTGAGATAAGGACTTTCTTATATTAAATTCTCTTCTTGGAATGATTGTTGTTTTGACTACATTTTCAGCCATTGAAATTTGTACAATTGGTTGTGAATCTATCTCATGTGGCAGGAGTGAATGCATAAGCTGTGCAGACTTGGAATAATGCAGTTCATCAGATAAAGGCAGAATGCTTTCTAAGACACACTCCTGTGTAGAAGATGTCGCATGTTGTGTTCCATACTCATTCATTATGATAGAAGAAATGACATCATCTTCCTCTTTAATGTTTACAAATGAGTCCCATGAGATCATCATCAATTGCTGAATAGAATCTATGTCCATATCAGAGTCATCCATATTTGGCCAGACAACTTGATCATCCTACAACAAAGGCTGAGTAGGAGAATACAAGGTCAAATTTTTAGTGTTTGTTCCATCTAAAATAGTCATTTTCCCTTATCGGCATGCAATATAAGCATCTGCTATTGCTAACCATGGTCATCCTAAAATGATAGGGCAGCCTCCAGTACTTGTTTTTGGAGAGAGTACAACAAAATCAACTGGATACTCCCATGAATGTAATATGACAGTGACATCTTCTAGCATACCATCAAGAATGATGGTAGAACTATCTGCTAATTGCAAGATTGTTGGGGTCTACCTAAGACCAATGATGCTTAATTTGGACACTACTTCCTTGGTTATTACATTGATGGATGCTCCTAGGTCTATTAAGACATTCTGCACTTGTACCTCTTGAATGGTAAGGGTTACTACTGGGCTACCAAGGTCTGCATACTTAGGCATTTTGTAGTTATCAAGCATAAGATCAAAAAGCTATCGAAGGACATGGATAGTCTTCGGGTCTTTCCTTTTCTGTCCTAGTTTTTTAACACAGGATTCTCTGATGGCTTTTGACTATATAGGTACTTCCGTGATTGCATCAAGTAAGGGAGTCTTTACCATCATTTTCTTAAGTTTCTCAAGAAAATCTAGTGTAGCTTGATTTTCACTTGGCAATATTTGCTCTGTTAACCTACTAGGAAATGGTGGTGCTTTGGCTGTAGGAGAAACAATGGTGGCAGGCTCTTAAACCGACTCAGCATTTGTATCATCTATTTCTGTTATAATGGGTTGCTGAGGTGAGGTAAGCGTTGTTCTAGCTCTTAGATGGATATCATTCAGGGTGATGGAATAACTTTGTTGCTGGCCTAAAGGTTTTGCACTATTAGGGTTAGGTGCAGTTGTGCAGGTAACTATGGTTGTTTTGGAGGAGTTGTATTGGTTGTAGGAGGCATTAAGGCTTGTTGTTGAGGAGGTTGAGTCAAAGCCGACTGTTGCTGATGCTGCTGCCATTTTTGGGTTTGCTGCCAACCTTGCTGAGGTTGGTGCCAACCTTGGTTAGGTTTCTACCACCCTTGGTTGGTCTACGACCAACCTTGGTTAGGCTGCTTCCACCCTTGATTAGTCTACGGCCAACCTTGGTTAGGCTACTACCAACCTTGGTAAGGTTGTTTCCAACCTTGGTAAGGTTGCTGCCAATGATTATAATTACCATGTTGTTGTTTCCATTGACTATTACTACCGTAATTATGGAGTGGGTCTTGAGGAATACTTGATCTTGGAGCCCATGGCCTTCATTGAGCAACACAAAAGACTTCCTCATCTTCATCAATTGCCTTGAACTCAATAGGCACATGCTGTGATTCCACGCTAGCAATGGGCTTACATCGGTAGTTGCATTTCTTTTCTCTACAATGGGGGCAATATTCTACCAATATACTATCAGCATCTTCCTTCTTCCTGCGTGCTTTCATGGTATCCAATTATGTAGCAACATCATTAATGATGTCTTAGTTGAAATTTGACAAGAGGTTTGACAATTCTGTCTTAGATACTCCTATCCCAGGAGTCTTTTGGAGTAAATCCCTCAAACCTCGTCCTTTTTTTGTTGTTGGTTTGGAATAGTTCAAACAAATATTCTAGATTTCAGCCCACATCTTCTGTGTAATGTCACCTCTAGCCATTAAGTCTAAAGCTTCCATACTCCTATCATGTACTCCTTTCAGAAAGAAATGTTTTTGAGACTCCTCGTTCAATTGATGTTGTGTGTTACGTTGTAGGTTAAACATAAACCGGCAACATAGTCCTCCAAAGTCTCATCCTCCTTTTGTGACATTTTAAAAATGTAATCTCCTTTCAAATCACGGCCTCTTCAATATTCCTTATATTTATTAAGGAATAGGTTACTTGTAGTTGGCCAATCTGTCACAGCATTGGCACCTAAACTCATGAACCATCTCAAAGTGGCTTCTTTTAAAGTTGATGGAAACAATTTTAGCTTATGGGCATCAATTGTGTAGTCATAACTTTGACAAAGGATGTCGAACTCAAAGAGAAAAGTTTCTAGATCTTTAGTAATAAGGCCATAGAATTTAGGTAGGGCAGCTGGGGGTATATTTTTCAAATTTTGATTACCCTGCTGAGGAGGAATTGGAAAAGGAAAGGTAGGATGAGCTTCTGCCATTTGTAGGTGTCCTAGTGGTGGCTTATAAATGACTAGAGCTAATGGATTATCTTGATATTCTGGCTCAACAAAAAGATTATTCAAATGAAAAGATTCTTTAGATGTGGTTGGTGATTGTAGTTGTTCTTGTACTTCTGCAAATACGTTCTCAAATAGTTCTTCTTCTCTTTCTTCTCTTTCTTCAGAGTCAGGATAAATAGGATCTTCCTGATTGAAGTTGGGAAGAAATCTTCCAAGGTGATCTCTTCTTCTATGCATGCAAGAATGTTGAAAATGAAACTAAATGACTCAATAGTAAATACTAGACTGACACCATCCCCACCAATGGCACCAAAAATATGTCTAATCAATATAACACCCTTTTAGTTGTAGGATTGGACATCCCTTACCACCAAAGTACTATGCTGATTTTCATTAAATGTCAATCTGGGAGTGTGAGCTTGAGATGATGTCTGCAAAGTATATGCTCTTTTTTCACTAAAAGTCACTACTACTTTGAATTCAATAACCATTGAGGAAATCTATTTTATCCAAGGGAAAGACAACTATCAATTAATTGGAAGGAAATTCTAATTATTTAGCCATATATCTATGCACCTACTACTGCAAGAATAGTGACTGGTTCTATTTCCAGCGGCTGCAGTAACAACAGCTATAACTCCGACTTAGAAAATTGAGTCTAACTTCTACTCACTAAAGCAAACTCCACCTTCCACGTGGGCCCCCACAGAAGAATGAAGGAAAGAAAAACTCAGATAAAATCTAGAAACTCAGCAAAGGCATGTATTCATTTGATATGCATTATTATAATAACTTGGAAAACAATAAGATGTCTATCAACTCTGTTTGTCTATTCACTACTTAACCTCATAGATACAGAAGAGGTCTTATTTATAGGGAAGAACAAAAAATTCCTAAAACTACGACTTCCTCATGAAGGAAAGTCAGTTACAACTTTAAGACTGCAAACATGCAATAGGAAAGACATTAATTCTCCCTTAAATTCCCCACAAATATAGAGATCATAGAAAATGCTAGATTTTCTCATTTATCTATCTTCAAATAGCTTTCCAGGAGTCGAGGTATCGTGCTTTGCATGTTTAACTAATTGCTTTGATTCTTACTTCCTTGCTCGGTCGCTTTATCAGGTCCCACTTGGTTATTCATTAAAACAGTCCCTTCTGACTTTGTCGCCAAGTCTTCTAGCTGCAACGGTGTCATAACGCTTCTCCTTAATTGTTATTAATGCCTTAGCACTATTCCTTCGTAGTTTTTATAACTCCCACTCAGCTTGTATCCTGTGATCAAAATTTAATACACACAAGACTTCTCGCAAACATTTATTTTCATTTATTAGTTTATGAAGAAAAAGCATTAATTATTCAACTAACAATTTTTGCAATCTCTTCAGCTACAGGAAGATCTACCCATATTGAACATTCATGAAGAAATATTTTTACCAAAAAATGAACCCCTTTTTAAATATAATTTTGATTATCATTTTATGCCCTATGTCCATACTTTATACATCAAAAGTTCAAAACATTTATACTAAAGGATTATAAAATTTAGTATGTTATAGACAAATGTTCACAAAAAGGGCTAATAAAACTTCTATTTTTTCATGTCATCAGTGTCCACTTTTCCTGCTTTACATA
Organism: Cupressus sempervirens; assembly: GCA_028749045.1. Classification (NCBI taxonomy): domain Eukaryota; kingdom Viridiplantae; phylum Streptophyta; class Pinopsida; order Cupressales; family Cupressaceae; genus Cupressus; species Cupressus sempervirens. The sequence continues at coordinate 52,486,801 of CM053790.1, read as the reverse complement.
GAGGAGTCTTATCAATAAGGTATGAGGACTGGATGATTTTGGAAGCTTCATCTATATGTTCCCTATACCATCTCTCGGCTTGGTGTTATGTCAATCTAATAAACTGATCTACCCTCAGAAAATGGAACACCTTCTTTATGTTATTAGGTTGAAGATCTAGGATGATCTCTCCAATTATGCTCTTCATGACCATTTCTTTGGGAACATAGTTTTTTTCTAGTGTAATGATCAGTTCTAAAGATTGCACTAATATTAGATGTGATGTTGTACTAACAAGTCCTAATCGGATCAGAATGGATATCATCAAAGGCCTTTTTGTGGGTTCATTGTACAATGTCAGGAATGCACCCAAATATGACCCAATTTCATGTCCCAAATCTCTAAATAATGATCTTGAAAGTGTGATTGTATAGGAACACCTTGAAACTTGAATACCATGGGTTTTTTGACCATCTTTATGGCAAGGGAGGATGATGAAGGAGGCATTGAATCTATACAAAAGTAATGTCCATTAGTCTAAAGTCAAAGAAAATTTGGTAAAAACCAACCCTAAAACTAACGTGAAGATAACCCAAAAAGCTAACTGCTTGAAAATATCTAAAAATTTGAATATGACCATAGAATGCCAAAAAGAATGCACACTAGGTAGACCTTTGAGGTGCACTTAGTTCACATTTACCCTTGTAAATCTTTAATAGATGGAGTGCATAGCAACACACCTCATGGGTTGCACTGATGTGCACCCTATATACACTTTGGCACAAAAATGGTTCATTTTCATTTAAGGGTGTGCAACAACACACCTAATTAGGTGTGCTACTACTCACCTTAAATTGGTTTTTTTCTTATGTTTTTAATTTTTTTTAACCTTTTTAGTTAAGTTTTGAAAGATAAAAGGTGCGGAGCTACACAACTAGATAGGTCCATAGTTGTACACCTTTTAGATGTTTTTAAAGTCGTTTGTTTGTAAGTGTGTAGGTAGGAGGTGAGGAGAAAAAATGGGCACCTCAATAGGTGCAGTGATGTGACCAAGAAGCTCAAAGAAAAGAAAATGAAGTGTGAAGGCAAAGTGGATCCCAGTTAATATAGACTCCCAACCTAGTATAGCTCTTGGAGGCACATTGTTGTGCACTTCCAAGAGAAAGTGCATTTCTTTGATATTTGGCACACTAGTGCACCTAGGGAGGTGCACTAGTGTGCCATTTTTCTTCAAAAATGACTTATCCCTCTAGAATTTTAGTTTTTAGAATCTGCATTTCCTAGTCGAGACCTGGATCTTGCTAGAAACACTACATAAAACACTAAAAAAGACTTAGACCATAGACTAGGGATTTGGAAAGCCATAAAATAAAGTTGGGGTTCCCTATTTCTAGGTGAAATGGGTTGTGCATTGTTAAACCACAACAAATAGCCCTAACAAAAAGGAAGAAATGACAAAGGCATTTCTTCATCAACAAACATTCCTCTGATATGTATCAAACACCAACTGAATCTTGAACACTCCAAGCATATTTTAAGTCACTTTTTAGTCAAAACCTTAGAATTTCAAATCTCCAAGTTCAGTGTGTATTCATTTCCTTCGATATCTCATAATGTAGTCTATCAAAAATTTCTAACAACTTGGAAACAATCTTCCACTCTTTCTGATCCATTCGTCAAGAATATTGATGAAAACTATTTATCATTCCTTTATCTGACCAAATGAGAGAATTGGTTTTGAGGGCTCCTAGTGGGTTATCACTTTCTTATTTGAAGTCTTGGGTAACCTTTTGAATACTTGCTTCATGTAGCTCATACTGTCACCATTTGATTCTTCAATGAAGCAATGGTTTTGATATTGGATAGCTTATTTAGACTGCATATCCCTTTAGCCAGATTACCTTTCTCAAACCTTGTAGAATCTTTCATTCTTAACACCTTTCTTTCTTTTTTATTTTCTTTCTCTATCTCGACCACGCTTAGACTATGTGGCCAAGACACTGGTGTCATTTCTTAGATTCAATTTTTTGTGAACACCTATTGCCTTCCTCTTTTAAGAACTTTTTAGAAACTCTCACGCCAAACAATGATCTTAGCAATTCCTTTGAGAAGACCCTTATGTTTGAACTAGTGGGGTTTGGACTATCCCTTGTTGCCTTCTACCTTGGTTCAAAAACACCTAACATAATCAATCTTTAAATTTGTAAAGTGTTGAGAACTTGTTGATCTGCAATTCTGAATTCAAGATCAAAAGTCCCCTATTACTGCAAGTAACATCCATTCCTCAATTGGTATAAGAAATAAAATCATAAAAAAAAAATGGACAAAGAAATACCTCTTCCCAAAAATCAGAACCAAAAGAATAGTTGTTAAGATATGTCAAGATAAAATCTTGAGTTCATCTACCCCCTAGACTAATGAAACTTTGAAAACAAACACACGACTAAAAGTAGACATGCAACCGAAAAGAAACACACTTGCAGAAATAAACACACTTGTAGAAAAATATTTTTTTATTTTTCTAAATATTAAAACTATCTTTTAGACTTGAAAGTAATTCTTCAATAATTGCCTATTAACTAGCAATGGAACGAATTCTCCCTGTAAGGAACTTAGCCTAAAAGTGTTTTCTCCCAAAACTTTTGCAATCTAATAAGGACCAATCCACAAGCATTGAAACTTAGTGTGGTTGCCCAAATTTTCTTTTTCCTTATCCCAAAGTAGAACAAGGTTAGATATTCCAAAATACTTTATTTTGGCCCTCTTGTCAAACCACCTCTTGATGACAACTTGATGTTTCACAATATGCTCCAAAGTAGCTATCCATTTTTTATCCATCTCTAAAAGATTCATCAATTTGATTTGTACTCTATCAACATCTACAGCATACCAACTCATGAATTTCAAAATAGGAATCCTAAGGATAAGTGGGAATATTGGCTCTTGTTCATAGATAAGTAGATATGGAGACATCTTGAAAGAATTCTTGACCCTGAATCGGTTTGTCCATAAATCATATTTGAGTTGTGTATGCCAATCATTAGGATTCCCCTTCAAAAAATGTCTTATTACTATGATCAAGTTCATGTTAGTAGATTTAGCCACACCAATTCCTTGTGGATAATAATTTGAAGAGAACTTGATGATAGCTTAATTTTATAGTGCCAATTGAGTTAGCAATACTAATACAAAAGCCGATCCATTATTGCACACTAGGGAGAACAACATCCCAAATCTAGTAATAGTGTGTTCTTCCAAGAAGTTTGTAACCACCTTAGCCATGCAATTTCTGAGCATCTCTACTTCTATCTAGTGCATATAGTAATTAGTAGTTGTGAGAATAAAAGTGTGCCCAGTTGACGATGGTGGGTTCACTAGACCAATAAAATCTAGCCCCCACTTTGTGAAGGGGTATATCTCAAAAATTGGTTGTAATGGAATTGCAAGATGTCTTTCTCTGTTAGCACTAGTTTGACAAATATGGAAAGTACACACATGTTCAAAAGTATCTTTGAATATCATGGGCCAAAAATAACCTAATATTAAAATCATATGAGCAGTTGCTTCTACTGAACCATACCATGTACCATACTTATCATGAAATTGTTCCAAAACTTCTTTTACTTCCTTGTGTCCCAAGAATTTTAGGTAAATTCCTTCAAAGTTTCATTTGTATAATTTTCTATCATGCAACATGTAGGATTCACACTTCATTTTGAGTCCCCTACATTGTGCACTATTCATCCAATTGGGATACTAATTTTGTAAAAGATAGTAAACAATATCCTAGTAACAGACATCTATTATTACACCCTAATTAATATCAACTTGAGATACTACAATCTTCTTCTGATCTTCCACATCTATTTCACCATTAGATTGGAATTTCATTTCATCTTCTATTTGGTTGTCTACTATCATTTTTAATAATTCTTGGCCTCTTACTAAATTCATGGATTGAATCTCTAAATCAAATTCTTGAAGGATTACCATCCATTTCCCTCATCTTTCATAGAGTTCATTTTGCATCAACAATGTATTCACCACTGGATTAGGTACAATCACATATACCTTGCTTCTTAGTATATAATGGTAGAGCTTCTTTACCACTTTGATTAAAGTAAAAGACTCTTTTTAAAGTTTAGAATAGTTTAACTTAGCATTTTTTAGAGGCCAGCTCATAAAGGCAATTGGTCTTTCATCTTCCTTTTCTTTCTTCTGTGTAAGAATCCTAGCACATGAATGTTCTGAAGCAAAAGAGTATATTTTGAAGGGTAGTCCATAATCTAGACTCACTAATACTGGGGCCATGGAGATGGCCACTTTGATATCCTCAAATGATTTCTTAATCTCTAAAACCCATTCTATTTTTGTTCCATTTTTGAGTAAATCATTAAGTAGACAAACTATCTCTGCAAATCTGCTTATGAATTTTTGTGCAAAATTTATCTTCCAAAAGAAAAACTTAAGTTCTTTTCGAATATGAGGAGATGATAAATTTAGAATGGCTTTAATTCTATTAGGATCAATGGATATTCCATCTTCAAAGAAAATATGTCCTAGGAGCTTTTGTTTAGTAACCCCAAATGAACATTTCTTGGGATTGAGTGATATGCCATATTTACGACATCTATTGAATACCTTTCGTAAATCAGCAATGTGAGTGCTTCAATATTTCAAAAAGATAGTTAAGTAATCCATGTAGATGACTATACACTTGTTTATTAATTCCTTAAAAACTTCATCCATGGCTTGTTGAAATGTGGCCCTTGCATTAATCAACCCAAAAGACATTCTTCTGCAAGAAAAAGTTCCCCATTTAGTCATGAAGGTTGTATTTAGCCTATCCTCTTCATCAACCATTACCTGATTATATCTCAAATATCCATCCAAGAAGGACATAATCTTTGAACCATTTACAATCTATAAAACCTCATCTAGTGAGGCAAAGGGTAGTTGTCTTTTTGAGATGTGAGGTTCAAGTTACAAAAATCCACACAAAGATGAATCTCTCTAGTCTTTTTCCACGCGGGTACTAAATTAGCCACCCACACAGAATGGAAAATCGGGAAAATGATCTTGGCATCTAGAAACTTCTAAACTTCCTTCATTGTTAATGGTTCAATGATACAATTAACAAGCTTTCACCTTTGAAGGAAAGGTTTTGCATCTGGCTTCAATGAAATGTCATGCATAATGATCTCAAGATCATATATTTTTAGCTCTTCATAGCTCCAAGAAATTACATATTTATACTCTAAAAGTAATTTGAGCATATCTTCCCTTTCTTGTGCATTGTATGCCTTTCTGATCCTTACCATTCTAGGATCTTCATCAATACCTAAGTTGTGTGAGTCACATTCCTTGATCCCCTTTTCTTCAACGGATCTTGTGTTAAGTGTTGATTCATCATGATCAAAATTTTGTTCAAACTCAACCATTCCCCTAGGAATAGTTCTAGTTTTTAAGTTTAGGATCCCATCTTTGTCTTCAAATCCATCATCCTTAGGTTTTTCATCTAGGGTATCATCAATTTCTTGCCCTTTATAGTAGCCATTGCACATGATAAATTTGAGTATATGTTGATCATCCTGAAAGACTTGGAATTTTTTGATATTTTCTGAGATAGACGGGGTAGCAACCAATTCAACTTAAAATCTTTCTAGTTTTGTTCTTTTGACTGGTTTTAATGTACTAGTTCAAATAGCGAGAGCATCTACTACCATGTTTTTCCTTCTTGGAATTGACTTTATATTTAAATCTTCCAAATCATCCATTACATACCATACTCTTTTCCTGTAAGCAAGCAACCTCTTATCATTGTAGGAGTATAATGATTTCACTTCTCTTATAACCAAATGATAATCTGCCTCAACTATTAGAACTATGAATACTTTCTCCAATGCGAAAAGAAGTCCTCAGATCAATGCTTCATACTTTACAACATTATTAGTACATCTAAACTATAATTGATATGTTACATAGAAAGACTTTCCTTTTGGTTTGATCAATTCAATACCTACATTGACTCCTAATTTTCATTTGGATCCATCGAAGCAAAGTATCTAGATCAGATTTTCTTTGGCTTTCTAACCTTATGCTTATTCATCCTTAGCTTCTCTTTCACTTGGGCTTGAAAAGATTGTCTTTTGGGAACCTACTATAATCTTGCACAGGGTGGACTTGATGATTTTCCATTGTTACTCCTTGATATGGGAAACATATGTTTTTCTTGTTTATCCTAAATTTCCCTTACCAACTCATTAAATTTCATCCACTTTGGGTTTAGGATGGATGACTACTGAATTACATCTTTGAACTTTCACATTCCATCTTCTTCTTTGAAATTTAAGCATTCCTCATGGAGGAGAAGACAAACCTCCACCATCCAAAGAGGTATAACTATATGATACATTTAGATCTTCAATCTCCTCTTCAACCTTTTCCAAAGATTTAGATATGTTTATGGGAGTTTGATTTTCTATGGATTTATCTTTTGGAATATTATGACTCTTCACTTCCATCATTTGTGTTAATACCTTAGTGATGGTTCTTGGCACAATGAAAATTCAAACTTTGGATGACTAACTTTATGTAAACAGAAAAATCCTAGGAGAAGTAGGATACTAGGGTTAGCCTCTTCTCCTAAACATTGTAAGTTAGCTACCATGTTTTCTATGAACTATGTTATGATCTCCTACTATGGGATTGAAGTGTTGGATTTTTCATTTTGATCATCTGATATTTTTTGAAGTTGTATCAAAAGCCATCACTTCATAAGAGCTCAAATCTATTTGTAAGAATACCACTTCATTTAGAGTATTGTACTCTATAATAATTATTTTTAACTTTGGCTCTGCATTTATCTTGATTTGATTGTTCAACCCCTTCCATGGTAACCATAACTGAGTAAAATTCATAGAAACCCATCCTCTTAGGGATTTTGTCCATTCTCTACTTAGTAGCGGTCTCTATGTTTTAGAAATATGAATCACATGTATATCGATGATGTCTTGAATCTAGGGTTCAACTGTTAACTATATCCAAACATCTTTCAGCACACTAATGATTTTTGCCTCTATTTTATCCAATTTTATTACTATGTGATTAGAAGGATCTGGAGTGACTCCCAACCTTTGTGTTATCTATAGTGGCATAACATTATAGGAGGCTCCTAAATCAATTAGGAAATTATAAATATTTTTCCCATATATCTTGATGCTAAGCAGAAATAGTGGCACCTCAACCTTATTTTTAAACATAGTTGACATTGCCTCTAAAGCATTAACTTGTTTAAATACTATCTTTTGTGGGACAATATTCATAGTATGGGGTGCCTTCGCATGATCAAGATTATTTATGAGAGCATCTTGTTGATGAGGAAAATTTTATAGCATGTCAAACATGGACATGTTGGCCTTTTTCATTTGAAGTCTTCCACCGTGCTATACTTTTTAGTAGACCAAGCATGATTTTTCTAGATTGTTGGAACATTTCCTTGATTCTGATTTTGTTGTCCTCCATACGGGAGCCTAATTGGTATTAGATAATTACTTTCTCTAAGAGTAGGAGGAGTTGGTTGTAATGTAGGAGGACTCACATCCATCATAGGTTCTTTTCTACTTCAGAGATTGTAAGTATTTTGATTGTCATTACGAAAGGAAAACATCTCTTTAGGATGAATATATGGTTCCTAACTAAATGGAAAAGAGAATTCTTCATTGGTCAATTGTTCCGCCTATGTGTTTTAAGCAAAATCATAAGATTCTAGTAGCATAGCATTGAACTATATAGGAGGGACATTATCATTCACTTGTGAATTTTGAGTAATGTCTTGATTTCCATTGTCGTATGAACCATCATTGTTAGATGTGTTTTGACCATCATCATATTGGTTAATATCCACATATTGAACATTGTTGTTATTGTTATATGCAAGAATGCTTCCATTACTTAGACAAGTGTATCATTGTTGATTATTTTTTTGGAAGCCATTGTTGTGATCAAGAGGATTGAAATTTTTTCCTCCATTGTTGTTTCCTATATTTTTGTTCACAACATTTTTGTTTCCATTGAAATTCCTATTGTTGTTCTTACCATAATTTTTGTGTAAGGACTAACATTATTTCTTTGGAAGTTGTATGCCATATGAAAGTGATGGTTGAAGTGAGAAATGGTCTTAGCTAGGTCCCTTTTGACTAATATGAATTATTGATGTATCATAGCTAGGTTGATGAAGGTTTTGATTTGTTCCAAGAACAATCTTTTGAAAGTATTGAAGTCTCCAATACATCCAAGTGGAAAATTAACACACCAATTAAAGGCAACATCCCCCAAAGTGTAGGGGAATAAGTGAAGAACCACGTTCTCTTTAGCAATTTTCTTTTGGTTACAAATTTTCTTGAACACCTTAATATGATCTTTAGTTAGTTCATGTCTCTCCATAAATAAACCTTGGGCAAAACTACTTAGGATTCTTAAGAAGATCATTAAGTACACCTATCAAGTTAATTAGTGAGTCTACAACATTTGTGATAAAGACCATTAGAAGATTTGGTGGAACAATAGGTGGTAATTGTGGAGGTGGAACTATTGTAGGATTTGGTGGACCTAGTGGTTGTTGTGGAGGTAGAACTAAAGAAGATGATGAAATGTTGAATGAAAGTGGTAGAATCCAAGTAATCATTTATCACTGAGGGACTTCCAAAAATGGGTAAGTTTGAGGAACTTGTGTGCACTTGGTGAAGATCTCAAAGCTCACTAGAATGTAGATTCAGGATCAAGTTCTTCCAATTTGCACCAATTCTAGAAAATGTGCACCTCTACAGAAGTACACTTTCTCAAAAATAAGGTGCACCTTGGGATTTAGCACACCTGCACACCTGAGACACCTGGGAAGCTCAAAGGCTCAAAAAAAATTTTGAACTTGTAACAAAATGCAAAATTTTGAAGTTTGCAATTTTTCTCTTCTATTCTCAATGTTAAGGGGCCCTCCTTCTAGTGCCACTTTTGTTGAGCTGTCATTTTGCACGATGCTTAATGGTATGAATCCTTTCAAACTCCTCTCTTGAAAATTTAATCTAGGGATCAAATCCAAGGTTTTGGGTGATCTTACGACCTACTAGAATCAACTTAGTAGAAGATAAATGTGATTGTTCATGTGGAGGCCTTTGTTGGTTCTGAAAACTTTAAATAAGATATAGAATCTGTTTGCTACTTCAAAAGAGTAAAACACACAAAAAGAAATATATTTTGTAATTTTTTTGTTTTTTAATGAATGTAATCTAACAATGCAACTATGAGAATTCCTAACTTAACCAAGTATATGTAAAATTAAATAACTAAGATAGGGTAACAAGAAGTTTAAGAAAATAACATAAAAAGTAAATTCCGAATGGACATAAACTATAGAAACAATGCATCTACGAGTTAAGCCTTTGAAATGATCAGTAAGTAAGCAATGAAAGTAGGAACAACATTCCTTAATTCCACTAATGTAATTGTTGATGAGGAATTCAATAATTGTAAGATGTTTCACTTTTCACCAAATCAAAAGGCCACAAAAAACTATGCTCATGCAAGATGAAAAACTATATAGGAACAAGATGATGATCTCTTCTTGAACTAATTATGTTAGTAGAATTTATAGACCCATAGAAAACACTAGACTTAAAAGATCACACAATCACAATAACACAATAAAACTATTGGCTCAATTACATTCCACGAACATACATTCACAAAATATAACACATTTAGGAAAGAATCACTAAACTCCAAATGTGAGCACCAAAAGCATATATTATTGCATCAAAATAATGGCCTAGAATACATATTACATTCTTGAATTTATAAAAAATATCTTCTCCTGAATTCATGTTGAGAGTGAGAGATCTCTTTATGCAAACATATGCTTCTAAACTAATAAAACAAATCTATTTATGTGCAAACTAACTCTCTAACTGGTGCTTAGTAAGACTGCATCCATATTTATATTATTAAATGGATACATGAGTCTTTACATGTCTTTAAAAAAAAGCATGATAAAATAAGAAGAAGAAAGCCATCAGATAATGTATGTGTCTTTATAGGTGCCAAAAATAGAAGCTCAACCTTTTCTAGATGTTTGTAGTAGTTAAATTACTATCAAAATGTGTTTTCGATGCATGGAAAGCTCTAATTTTAGAACTAGCAGTTCACTATTAGTGTACCTCTTAATTATTCAAAATGTTCTAGAACACCACTAAAAAAGTGCACCTCCACACTTGGCACACCTTGGAAGTAGGTTCAAAATTGCAAAATTTCACTAAGTGTCAAAATTGAAATTTTGGCTTTTGGGTTTTGTTCCCCTTTATACAAGAGCTATGTCTACGTGTTTGCCCTTGAATTTCTCAATGATCTCAATGACTTGAGCTGCATCTAGAAAATATAAATCTTTATATCTATCTTTTACTTTCTACCTGTAGTTGCTCACTTTGATACGAGTCTCTAGAAAATCTCTAAGTTTTACATTCAACTCTAATAAGGCTCCCTAAATTCTAAATGCTTGCTTGATGTCATCATCATTAATAGCTTCTTCAAAATTCTTTCAAAATTTCTCAACTACTTCCTCTACCTTTATTAATTTATCCCTTACATCATCCTCAAAAATGTCTAAACATGCATCACTGTAATGTTTCTTTGCCTCCAAAATTTTCTCTTGGGTTTGATCCTTGAGCTTATGAATCTTCGCATAAAATATCTCCACTACTTTATTTACATCCACAATATTCTTTATCCAATCATTAATCTTATCTAATTCCTTTGTTGTAGATACCTCCATTAACATCTGATACCTCTGTCCTTTGATCGACTATAGTGCATGCAAATCTTTTCCCCAGGTATGTACTTCATCCATCAAACAAAATCTTGATTCAAAATAGCCACTAGCCTATCCACATTATCCTACATATGGTTTAGCATCTTTATATTTCCTTGTATAATCTATACACCCTTTTCCTCAAAACTTTCTTGTCATTTCTAACAAGCTCTCAAAAATTGGTCTAACTATAATGCACATTCATCACTTCTCTCCAGTGTTGTGTTCAAGGTTTCCTCGCAATTTGTAGGACCTAAGTGACCAACAACTTCACTTAGATATCTTTTTAGGATTTCATTCTCTCTCCAAATTGTTATCAATTCTACCCCATCCTATTCTAAGTGCCTAAACACTTCTTTAATTCTCATTGTCACCATCAACTTTGTTGTGTTCAATATAGGTTTCCCAAGCATGACCTCCTTTATCTAATAATCCCTTAGAGTCAAATTTTCAACATCTATATGTGGAGGAGGGATAGCCATGTGAGCAAATAAGTCATGGTTTTGATCACTCATAATAAAGGCTACTATCATTGCATCCTTTGGTGGTGACTTGGGTTTCGTTAGAACTTCAATTAATTTAATCCTATCCTCTTCCTTAGTGGTTAATTGTTGTCTCTTGTTTCTTATCACTTATTTACTTAGCCATATTGGGATATGTTCCATCAGAGATTTTCCTTTTGATGATGAAGGAGTTTGTTCCACTATGTTCTTCCCCTTATCTCTCCTTTCTAGAGTCCTCTCCTTTTGTAAGAGATCCGCATTGGGAATCTTTATGTCTGTGGAATCCACAGTCCTCACCTTTGTGTCTTGGGAAACCTATTCAGTATACTCACATAATTTCCCTTCCTCGAACACTTCATCCACATGTATTTGTTGTGGCTCTTCCTCCTTCTTTACTTGGACTTGTGTTTCTTCATTATTTGGAAGTAGAGGAGTAACCAAACCTTTATCTATAGGAGATGATGGAACTACTTCAGGTCCTTGTGGCTCAAGTGGCAACTAACTCTAATCCTCCTATTGAGGTTGATTGGTTAGATTATCTCTGATTTTATCTCCCACCAATTCAGTACCAACTAGCATAAAATCAAAATATGATATCTTGAAGACATTAGTACCCTCACCATCTTGCTCATCTATCCATTGCTACATTTCATCCTTGGAATTTTTTGACTAAATGGATTTCTTAGGAATGGATGGTGGTGTGATTATGGAGCTTCTTCTCCATTTTGATTTTTTGGCTCTTGCAAGATGAGTCCTCCAATTCAAAGGTAGGATATCCTCTTCCACCTCACCATCTTCTTCTTCCTCTTCTTATGGGATAGCTTCCAGGGCTAATGTGAAAGGAATCACTCTCCTAATGATCTTTTGTCTCCTCTCGACCAAAGTCTTAATATTTCTTCTCTTAGGAGCAGAAGGGGAGGCTTCTACCTCTTCTAAAGGCACTTCATGCACTTTAGTTTTAGGTTCTTCTTGCCCTTCTTTAGTTGGCAACACTTGAGGATTATCTTGGGCTTGTGTAGCTTCCACATTCTCAGACCCATGTACATTTTCTTCTCCTATCTATGGAGGTGCTTGAGTTGCTTCCTCTTCTTGGTCAATTTGTTGGGGAGAAGTTCTCTTCCTCTTACCTTTAATTTTTTGAGCCCTATAATACCCAACTTTTCTATGAAGTTGGTGTACTATTTTTGGCCTCATAGGGGACTGAGTTATGAATGTAGGTATTATGACCTTGGCTCCTCAACCTTTTGCTAGGAAAGCTTGAGCATGAAAGAATATCACTTGAGGAATTGGACTAAGTTTGAAATGCATTTTGATCCAATCCTTTGTCAATTTGATAATGTACCTAGCCCTGTGATTAATGTTTGATTTTTCTTCCTTATCAACCTCAACATTCATGATAGGTCTATCAGCAATCTTGTCCCTATTGAACAGTTGATAAAAGATATCTTCAGTATCTTATTACATAATCTTCAAAGGAATGTTTATCTTTAAAGAACTCCCTACCAAATATAGAGTCATCCTACAATAATCCTTTATATAGATTTCATAGTCATCTACTACATTGATCCAGTGATCCTCAACTGCATCTTCATTCTAAAATGTCTTGCCAGCTAAGATTGTACTCTTCCAATGTTATCAAAATAGGGTTGAGGAGAATTATACTCATCCAAAGGATATTGATCCCATTTAGACTCAAAAGATGAAATATATTTTCTTCAAACCACACTGAAAGGTCCTATATTTATAGGCCATACCCATGTTATTTTATGTTGCTTGTGTACTTTTTTGTATGTAGACAAGAGTTGTTGAGCAATCTCTAGCAATATAAGCCTATCACTTGGGTGCCTATGGATTTTCTTAGGATTGATAAGTGTACCCTCTACCCTCAAATAAGTGAATGTTTGATACTTAATATAGTAGGCTCCAACCTCTAAAATCATAGCTACTACCTCCTTTAACATCCTCTTCACATAATCCCCCTTAATGAACCAAATTATTGTGAATATAAAAGCATTATTTACTATCCTATATTATTTTCTATTCTCTTGAAGCATTTTCTTCATGAACTGGGGATAAACTATATATGGCCATGCATTTGCATCTTACATATTGCCCCTTTTGTAGAGTCCTGGATAATCTATCACTCTTGCAGCTTACAAGTATACCAAATATGATGTCATATAGAATTTTTGGTTATTCTTAACCACCACTATCTTCTCACTAAGAATGGAAGACCAATCAATTGGCATCTCTATTGTTTTGATTGTCTCAATAAAATGTAGCACCCATATGTTCAATTGTTTAGATGCAGGAAAACTCTGGACTTTACTCAAGAGTATGATAGAATATCCAATATCTTTTTTCATGTAACCTCTCTTCATGTCCATTTTTCCTACTTTACACCCTATAGGAGTCTTCTCAATAAGGTATGAGGACTGGATGATTTTGGAAGCTTCATCTATATGTTCCCTATACCATCTCTCAGCTTGGTAATAAGTCAATCTGATGAACAGATCTGTCCTCAAAAGATGGAACACCTTTTCTATGTTATTAGGTCAAAGATCTAGGATGATCCCTCAAGTTATGCTCTTCACGACCCTTTCTTTAGGAACATAGTTTTTCACTAGTGTCATGATCAATTCTAAAGAGTGCACTGATACTGGATATGATGCTACACTGACAAGTCATGGTTAGATCAAAGTAGATATCATCACAGACCTTTCTATGGGTTTATTGCACAATTCCAAGAATGTGTCCAAATCTGTAAGACCCAATTCAATGTCCCAAATGTCTAAATAATCATCTTGAAAGTGTGACTTTGCAAGAAGACCTTGAAACTTGAACACCGCGGGTTTTGGGACCATCTTTGCGACAAGGGAAGATGATGAAGAAGCCATTGAATCTGCACAAAAATAATGTCCATTAGTTCAAAGTTAAAGAAAATTTGATAAAAGCCAACCCTAAAACTATCAAAAATAGAACCCAAAAGCCTAACTGCCCAAACACATCTAAAAATTTGAATATGTTCCTAGAATGCAAAAAGAAATGCGCAACCAGCACACCTCTGAGCTGCACCTGGTGTGCATTTACCATTGTAAAGCTTTAAAAAATGGGGTATGCAATAACACACCTTATGGGGTACGTTGATGCACACCTTATATACACTTTGGCATAGAAAATGGTCTTTTTCCATTTAAGGGTGCACAGTAGCACAACTAATTAGGTGCACTACTGCACACCTTAAATTGGTGTTTTGCTATTTAAATTTTTTTTTTTTAGTTTTTTACTTAAATTTTGAAAAATAAAAGGTGTGCAACTACACAACTAGATAGATGTATAGTTGAAAACCTTTTAGATGTTTTTAAAGTTGTTTGTTTATGAGTGTGTAGGTATGAGGCAAGGAGTAGAGGTGTGCACCTCAATTGGTGGAATGATGCAACCAGGAAACTCAAAGCAAGGAAAATGAAGTGTGAAGGCAAAGGGGATCCTAGGTTATATAGACTCCTAACCTAGTGTAGCTCTTAGAGGTGTTCAGCTATGCACTTTCGAAGAGAAAATGCACACTAGCACACTTGGGGAGGTGTGTGTTAGCTTAAAGAATAAATTTGACAACTGAGTGTCAATAAAATTAACCAAGATCAAGAGTTAGTGCTAAGTAAGATAAGGTGCCGAGTGATAACAAGTGCCAAGTGAAAATAGGTGCCAAGTGATAACAAGTGCCAAGTAACAACAAGTACTGAGTGATAACAAGTGTCAAGCCACAATAGGTGCCGAGTGATAACAAGTGCTGAGTGACAACAAGTGTCGAGTGATAACGGGTGCCGAGTGATAACAGGTGCTGAGTGCAACAAGTGCCGAGTACAACATGTTCTGAGTGATACAATTTTTGTTCAACTACCGAGCTATCTAGGAAACAGTATGTCCCGAGTATCAGAAATACTTCAAGAGCCGAGTAACTCAGTAGAATAGCATAAAAGTTTGGAATTGCACAAACTATGATGCAAACAGTTTTTACAGCTGACATAAGGTAAATCTCAAAGGATTTAATGATGAGATCGAATATTTTATTTTTCCTATGCAATTTGCATGCAGCCAATAAGAAAAAAGCTAAAGGCATGCAACCAATCAGCAAAAGATAAGTATTGAATGGAAAATGAAGATTGAATGTGGATCGTAGATCCATACCTAAGCCTAAATTTTCAAATGTCTTTATAAGGAAGATGAAACTTCATTGTAAAGTGCAATGAGGAATACGATAAGAGGTGTGAGAAGACATAAAAGGGTTTGCAAGGAGTTATATTTTCAGAAGTGAGGATTATTCAGATCGCAAAAAGGATCCAGATCAGAGAAAGCATAACAAGTGCTTGCAATCAGCAATCAAGGATTGTAATTAGTCAGGTTTATTGCATCTAATACTCTCTTGCAATTGTATTAGAATGAAAATCCTATGGTGATAGGTTAGCTTTACAGCTATTTTGTAAGAACCTTTTGATTAGGTGATTAAAATCCTTTAACCGGGTGACACTTCATGTTAAGTGTTTGCAAATCCTCTAACCAAGTCACTATTAACACAATGTAAAGCCTTTAACAGGGCAGACCATCAGAAGTGGTTGAACAATATTGCTACAGTAATTTTTGTGGGTATCATCCCCACCCCAATTTTACCTTCTTATTCCTAGAGGGTTTCTGGGTTACCAAAATTCTGGTGTTATGAGCTATTGATGCATGAGTTTTTATTTGATGTATTTAGATGCATGCAACTTATTTTTAGTTAAAATTTTATTGCCTAAAGTTTGATACTTAGGATTCACCCACCCCCCCCCCCCCCCCCCCCCCCCCCCCCACCACCCCCCCGCTCCCCCGCCCCCCCCACCCTCTCATAAGTACTCTTTCCATATTTGAATATTCCAACAATTGGTATCAGAGCATTGTCTAGGTTCTCTTAAGGAAAGCCTAACAGCTTGGAGGAAAAGATCTAAAGATGGAAGCTTTCAAACTTGGAAAGATCATTGAAAATCAGCTGATAGATGTGCAACTTGCTCTGCATAGCTTGGAGGAATTCAGAAACAAATTGAGAAAATCATCAAAAAAGAGGAAGGATCTAGCCATAGCTGAAAATGATATACACTACAAGGAGATTGATACCACCAACATAATTTTCAGTGGAGACACCAAAGAGTTTGATGCAGCAATAGCAAAACTGATGGAGAAAAATAAAATTCAAGCAAAAGAAATAAGAACTCTCAAGATGGAACATGAATCACAGGCCATAATGATATGTGAAATTACTGAACAAAAGAAAAGAGCAGTTGATGATAAGGTCATGATGGAAAATGACAAAAGGAATCTTGCAAATAGACTTGAAGAAAAATGTACTGACTGACAAGGATCTCAAACATGCAGATGGATACACTTGCGCAAATGATGAACCTTCATCATGAACTCAATGTAAAGGATATTGAGATCTCTACCTTGAAGATGCAAAATGAACAAATGCAGAATGAATTGAACAGGGAAAAAGAGGTAGCAGAGAATCTCAACAAATCAAGTGAAGCAATCAAATATTTTGAAAAGTTGCTGAAATCACCAAAATCTGCCCAGGATACATCAGGACTAGGATACAATAGCACTGAAGTTGGAGAATCATCGAAGAGTTCTAAACAAAGAAGTGATAAAGGTAAGAATTCAAAACCCGATTTGTCATTTCTGTAATAAGAAGGGACATACAACTAATGTGTGCAGGAGTAGAAGATTCAATCAATCAAACATACCCAAAAGTTTCTGTCACAAGTGCAACATGTAAGGACATAAGACACAAAATTGCAAATCAAATGTCACAAGGACTCAAATATTTGATGGACATTGTTATAATTGCAAAAAGTATGGACATAGAGCATTTGAATGTAGATCAAAACCTATGTGGACAGTAAATCAACCAGCAAAGACATCAAACCATGAATTTTGGGATTACAACACCAGGAACAGCTGTCACTATT
Source organism: Cupressus sempervirens (assembly GCA_028749045.1). Lineage (NCBI taxonomy): Eukaryota > Viridiplantae > Streptophyta > Pinopsida > Cupressales > Cupressaceae > Cupressus > Cupressus sempervirens. The sequence continues at coordinate 52,469,465 of CM053790.1, read as the reverse complement.
GTCAAGAATATGGACATATCTGATAGAATTGCATAAGAACACATTATAGAGGGAACTACAAAAGATGGTTGAGTCAAACCACAAGTTTCAGTTGCTTAAAAACTGGTCATGTCAGCAAAAATTGCCCAACAAGGTCAAAGGCATCAAGTTCTGAGCTCAGCAAAGGAAAGGCAAAGATGGATGTTGAACACATCAGAAGTGAAATGAATAAGACATGGAGGAATAAAAATGAGTCTAGCACATCAAATACAGAGATCACTTCACCTAATAGGTCAAGTGATCACACTTCATCAAATTAAGTAAAGAATAAGTGTGAGGGATTGATAAACCAAGTTACATCATAAATCAGTCCCAAGACGTATAAGAACTGCAAAAATGAAATCAAAATAAATAAAGATGCTAAGTCAAAATTGAGAACTTTGTGAAAATATGTCAAAATTGTCTTCAGGAGCCAAGTTTCTAACAACGACCGAGATAGTTGATGTCGAGCTATGAAATACCAATAAGAGCCGAGTAAAGTAAAACATAATGGGAGCCGAGTTATGAAAAAACCTTTCAAGAGTCGAGTAGACAATTGGCAGCGTACTAAGAATTTATTACTCTATTTTGAAGGGTACATAAATCTGATTTTCGATCATTTTCTCACCATTTGAACAAGAAGCAAAGCCGAAAAAGGAGCGGAAAAGATCAAGAATAGCTCAGAAGCCATTTGTAAAAGATTTCAACAATGATTCAAGACAAATTTCATCGATTTAAGGTATTTTAATTAAGTGTTGAGCTACGTAGGACTTATAAACTTATTTGAATTATAAACCCTAGTTTGGCAAACAATGGTATCTGGGTCAGGAACCACCAAGGGTTTAGAGAGTCATGAAGTTTAGTTGGTCAGTAACGAAGTAAAACAACCTGAATTTAAGCCCATTCTAGAAGTAGCATACAAGAATGATCGTGTAGGAGCATTATCAGTTATTCCAGATAAGGTTGTTATGGTACAAGATGTTCGCAAATGTTACAATTGCAAAATTGGTGCCATAGGAGACTTAGAAATTCATAATGCATATAATAAATTGTGTGAAAACAAAGTACTAAAAAATGAGTTTTCAATAATAGAAAGAAAAGGATTGACCAAAACCCTAGCATTTTTTACTGTTTTCAAAACAGAATGGGTACGGATAATTTTGAGCTGAATACATGATGGAGCTTTTTGGTTAGAGTCAGGGTTAGTAAAATTTACCAAGAAAACTATTCATAGGATTACTGGTATTCCAACCCTAGATCGGCCAAAGACCTTGCGAAGTGACAAAAGGGAAATAATAGAGAAAAATACAGGTGCCAAATGGAACAATAGAGGAATGACTATCGACACAGTCACAGATCCCCTACTAGATTTTGCTGTGAGAATTATTTCACACAAATTGTATCAATCAAGCAGGTTGAATAGTGTACCTTGTATAACAGTTGATGTTGCATACAAGATAATCAAAAGAGATCACACTTATGATCTGGCAGAGCTCATGTTTCAATAGACTAATGAAAATCCGGGAGCTATAAGGAAGAGCAAGGGAGCTCAATGCAAATTTGGATCAATTTTGATGTGTATGTTCTTCTATCTGATGAAAGAATTTCCTTCTATGGGGAAAGTAAAATGGAATTCGGATAAGACAATTGTTGAACAAATTAATGGATACATTGAACAAATGGGTGAAAATTTTGATGCCCAAATGACAGGTTATTTTGAAGACTTCAAAAAGTCCATGAAACAAAGAATGAGAATTCCAGTCTCATTGACTGAGAAATATGAAAAAGATATTTGTTTTCTTGTAGATATAGATTATACTTACATACAAGTAGTTATACCTAGAATAAGATGGCTTAGGCCACTAGGTTATGAACTTGATGTTGATCAAGCCTCTGTAGCAATAACAGCTCTACTTGCAGAAGAAGCTGATAAAAATGCACAAATTTTTAGAACCTATGATGTTGTCAAATCAAAGGTGATAACATATTTGAAGACTGCTTCAGCAATAAAGAAGAAAGAGAAAATGGTGAGACAAATCAAAATAAAGTTTGGCGTGGAAGAAGAAGAAGGGATAGCAGAAGAAGAAGGAGAAGACATTGAAGAAGAAGGAGATAAACTTCAAAGTCAGACTCAAGGGTCAGGAGAAGACAAAGAGGAAAGTGCTGAGGTAGAAGAAGCCAAGGAAGCACCAGTTAAGAGAAAGACCACAACTCCCTCTGCTCCTAAATCCAAAGGAAGGAAAGTGGTTGCCCCTGCATCAAAGAGACCTACCACAAGGGCTACAACACAAAAAGCCCAAGAAGAGGCAAAAGGAAGGAAGAAAGACTCAAAGAAAACTGATGCTAAGACAAAGAAAAGGAAGTTCATTCCCCAATCTGAAATAGATGAGGAGAAAACAGAGTCAGAGGACAACAGTCAATTTCAAGTGGTAAGACACAAACCTCAGACTACTGTTGATAAATTATGTTCAAAAATTAGAAATAATGATTTAAAAGGTCTAAAGAACCTGAATTTTTCTAAGCTCACCAAAGAAGAGAAAAATAAACTAGAGGAATTTGTGTATGCTATGATGGCTGAGTATCAGCACACACCTCTATAATTAGATGAATCTATGCTGAGAGAATTGTATAAAATTGTAGAGGATAAATGGCATTTTTGTTTACAAATGGAAAAAGAAATAAGGGAGTCTACATTAGCAAGATTGTTGTCTGATCTGACTAAAGATCGAATAATAAATGTCATAAAAAGGCATAATAATAGATTCACTCCCAAGTATAGAGCATTTAGTATATTGCAGAATAAAATTGAAGAGGTAGTTACCAAATTCACAAGATTGTGGAAAATAGTTTACAAGAAAATTGAAGATGTATATAATGAAGAATATAAGGCAGAGGTAATTGCCAAGACAAAAGAAAAGAAGGTGACAGAAACCAAAGAAAAAGAGAAGAAACTAGTGGAGGAAAGAAAAGAAGAAAAGGAAGAAAGGGCACACTATGAGGAGAAAGAGGAAGATAAAGATCCAGTTGAGCCACAAGATCAAAGTATATAGTATATAGAGACATCTCCTCCTAGTCCTCCTCATGCCACCATTACACCTACAGATATCATAAAAATAAAGGATGTTATAGATACTTCAAATCTAAACATCAATCCATTAACTACAGAGGATTTGGAAATCCTTGACCAATCATCACTTGTAGCAAAATTAAGTTCAAATTCTATATTGGTCAGTGTTGAAGAATTGGAGAATCCTGAAGTCAAGGTAAAAGAACGAGTGCCACCTTTGACCATACAAACTACTGGTATTCTATTCCTTCCACCACCACCTCCACCAAGTATAGTCACTGATACACTCCAAATGCCAAGTACAGTAGTAGGGGAAATAAAAGAAACATATGAACAATCAACAAGTTCAACCCCACCTAGCATTCATAAAAGGGATATTCAAGTTGAAGAAAAAGAGACACAAAAAAAGGAGGAGATTGCAATACAAACATTGGTTGCATTACCAAAATCTGGTACTCCTACACAAACTCTTCAGCAGCCGAGCACAGATGGACTACAGTTGCAAATCAGGACACCAGGCTCGAGCTCATCAAAGGCAGTCAGGAGACTTCACTATGGAGTTCCTGAGCTTGATGAAGAAATAGAGATCCCATATTATGAATCTAGCACTCTTACTGAAGAAAAGATTAATGAAATTCAGAGTGCATTAGACAAAAGAAGGAGACAAGAAGCACTGAGAAAGGAATACAAGCATAAGCTTACATTAAATGAAATTAAAGATATATTCACAGAAGCTTTTTGCTTACAATCTCCAGATGATTCAAGACCAATCATGGAACAACTATCTAGTATAGTTGACCAGGTGACTAATGAAGACCAGGAAACAAATGCCAGATTGCTTGAATGGTCAGAAAAGAAGTTCCAAGGTAAAGTAAATAGTAAAATATCCGGTGATATAGCACTGTCACAAGAAGAACTGGAAAAGAAAGTTATAACAGTTAAAATTGTACTAGGAAACATTTTTTTCCCTGTACAACAAGTTGTGTGATTTTTCCACATTCACACAGGACACTAGCCAGAAAATACTGAGCTTGGAAAACAATTTAAAAATTTCAAGCATGCAACTCCCCACAGATCTAGCTTAGAGTGAGAAGCATTTTGTCCAATCGCTTCACACACAAAGAGAGCTAGTTGTTTTAGCAACAGAGGAGGCAACCAAAGAAGCCAAATTGATACAAATTCAATCATCAATTACTCCTCATTTGGAATTACTTCACAAGGAGCAGATAAATGTAGAGACAGCCCTCAGGAAAGAACCCAACCTTTCTTCATCTGATGGACTTGTACACCTAGTAGCAGAGATTGCCATCCAATATAAGACATTGGATGTTGCATTAGCAAATTGGGATGCAGCTCTAAAGGTACTCGAAGTCAACAACTCATTTTTGGCCAAGTATGGCATTTCATTGTAAAGACCATTGACATAAGTGTCAAAAAGGGGGAGAATAAGTAATAAGAGTTGAGTACAGGAATGAAATGATAAGTATAAGAGTTGAGTATAGGAATGAAATGATAAGTATAATAAAAGGGGGAGATAGAAAAAAAAGGGTAGATAACACATTGATAGCAAAAAGGGGGAGATAGCACATTTTGAGAAAATTTTGAGATAGAAAATTTTGAATGTAGGATAAATTACTGAGTCACATGGATCTTAATTAAGTGTTTTTGCAACTCATGTCAAAGGGGGAGATTGTTAGCTTAAAGAATAAATTTGACAACTGAGTGTCAATACACTTAACCAAGATCAAGAGTTAGTGCCGAGTAAGATAAGGTGCCAAGTGATAACAAGTGTCGAGTGACAATAGGTGCCGAGTGATAACAAGTGTCGAGTGACAACAGGTGCCGAGTGATAACAAGTGTCAAGTGAGAATAGGTGTCGAGTGATAATGGGTGCTGAGTGATAACAGGTGCCAAGTGCAACAAGTGCCGAGTACAACATGTGCCGAGTGATACAATTTTTGTTCAAGTGCCGAGCTATACAAGAAACAGTATGTGCCGAGTATCAGAAATACTTCAGGAGCCGAGTAACTTAGTAGAACAGCATAAAAGTTTGGAATTGCACAAAATATGATGCAAACAGTTTTTACAGCCGACATAAGGTAAATCTCAAAGGATTTAATGATGAGATCAAATCTTTTATTTTTCCTATGCAATTTGCATGAAGCCAATAAGAAAAAAGCTAAAGGCATGCAACCAATCAGCAAAAGATAAGTATTGAATAGAAAATGAAGATTGAATGTGGATCGTAGATCCATACCTAACCCTAAATTTTCAAATGTCTTTATAAGGAAGATGAAACTTCATTCTAAAGTGCAATGAGGAATAAGATAAGAGGTGTGAGAAGACATACAAGGGTTTGCAAGGAGTTATATTTTTAGAAGTGAGGATTATTCAGATCGCAAAAAGGATCCAGATTAGAGAAAGCATAACAAGTGTCTGCAATCAGCAATCAAGGATTGTAATCAGTCAGGTTTATTGCATCTAATATTCTCTAGCAATTGTATTAGAATGAAAATCCTATGGTGATAGGTTAGCTTTACAGCTATTTTGTAAGAACCTTTTGATTAGGTGATTAAAATCCTTTAACCGGGTGACACTTCATGTTAAGTGTTTGCAAATCCTCTAACTAGGTCACTATTAACACAGTGTAAAGCCTTTAACAGGGTAGGCCTTTAACAGGGCAAACCATCAGAAGTCGTTGAACAATATTGCTGTAGTAATTTTTGTGGGTATCATCCCCACCCTAGTTTTACCTTCTTATTCCTGGAGGGTTTCTGGGTTACCAAAATTTTGGTGTTATGAGTTATTGATGCATGAGTTTTTATTTGATGTATTTAGATGCATGCAACTTATTTTCAGTCAAAATTTTATTCGCTAAAGTTTGATACTTATGATTCACCCACCCCCCCCCCCCCCCCCCCTTCTCATAAGTACTCTTTCCATATTTGAATATTCCAACAGCGTGTTGGTGCACCATTTTTCTTTAAAAATGATTTATCTCTCCAAATCTAGGCTTTCGAGTTAGGACTTGAATCTGACCAAAAACACTAGATAAAACCCTAAAAAAGACTTGGACAGTAGACTAGGGATCTAGAAAGCTATAAAATAAAGTAGGGGGTCCCCATTTTTGGTGAAATGGGGCATGGATTGTGCAACCACAATAGGTCCCTAGTTCTTCTCACGTTTTTATAGATGGTTTAGTGTCTCTATCTTGTTTAGTTTGGTATTTAGTTAGGTTTTCTTCATTAGTATAAGATATTTTTTGTCCAAGGCTCTTCGGTATAAGGTTATTTTATTTTTGTACTTTATATATATTTTTGGCACTATGGCTTCTTAGTTTTAGTCTCTAGAAGTTTTCTCAATAGTAAGGTGTTAGCTGGGTGTAATTTTGGTTCTTAGGGCTCAATCTATATGTTTTAGCTTCAATGTAATTTTTACCAAAATTTCACACATGCTGAATTTTACTTTGAGTAACATCACTGAAAGAACATTGCAAAAAGAAGCATACATTTTCTATTCATTACTATTCCATCTTTTTGCAATCATTTATGAAATTATGAGCAAAAGAAATACAATGTTCATTGTATAGATCATCATCTGATATGTACAATTTTCATTTTACAATATGAAATGAATTAATGTGCTGAATGGAGAAAATCTCACACAAGCTATGAGGATAACTGATTAATTTTCTTTCATCAAGAAATATACTAACAGATAAATATATACATGAAAGAAATAGGAATAGAGATAACCAGTCATTGCCTATTGCTTTGACTAGTTATGGTTTCTTTTCTTACCGCACTCATCTAGCTCCAAGCTCCACACTCTCCAGTAGCTACAAAAAACATAAAGCAGTTGATGTTACAACCCAAGGGATCTAAGCAATGACTACCTATCTCTATGACTACATATTCTATCTATCAATGCATTCTATCATGAAAGAAAACAAGCAGTGATATTGGCATTTAGTGCTGGAAGAAATAAAACCATTTGTGAGTGTCATTAGCCCGTGCTCGAACCTCATAAGATATGCAACATGATAGAGAAGATGAACAGACTAACAAATCTGTATTATGAAGTTATTTATGAACACGTGCAACAAGAAAATGGGGATATCGAGGAATGTTGTTTGCATCTTATTTTCAGCAAAGATAACAAGTACCTCAAATATAAATTGTATTTACATCAAGTCATTTATGTTTGTATTGAGCATTGAAAACATCTATTCAGAATTTTCCATCCACAATGGAAACATGTAAATTGGTAATCAACAAGAAACATCTTATGCAACATGACAGTAGGACAACAAAAATCAGATGAAGTATTTCTCAAGAAATGTGATCCTCATAACGCATGTATAGCTACAGCAACAACAAAGTTTAGCAACATATGAAATCATCAATCAGTTCAAGCTGGAGCACTTTGGCACATTAATTGCTACATGGAAGCTTTCACAAACGAATTAAACATAAAGGAGCAGCAAAGAAAATGAATGGTGATGTCTTTAGAATAAAATGCCAGGGGCATTGCCATCCTAATTAGGATGAGAAGGTATTTTTTATAGGCAATGAAATATCAAAGAGACAAAACTTTAGTTTTTTTTTGAAACTTATGTTTCACATATGTAAGAATGAAAGCTATAGGAGGATGTTGTTTACCACAAATAACCATTTTCAACCTATAAATGGCTCATGATTCATTAGCTAGTGACCAAATGTTCTATGATGCAATAGGTGCTAGTCGTACCAATGACAGAAAGATAAGTAATGTCCATCAGGATACTTGAAAATGCAGCATTATATGAAGTTTCAAAATTATTTATGAGGTTGATTATGGACTTAAACATCTGAATAACAGCTTCAAAATGGGGCTAGAAACACAAAGGATGTACAAATTAGTAACCATGGGACTATATAATAGGTGAAAAAAATGACAAACAGGGGAGCATCTTTTTAGCATACATGTACACAATCAGGAGGGACTTATTACAGTTAATTGTGTTTTCTTTATCACATCATTATGATTATAATGTACCAACAAGTGAAGCTACAATTTCTTCCTTCCACTCATCCATAAGGTATGAGAGTAAGATTAATTGCCAAGGATGCAACTCATGCAATTATAAATGGAATAAAATGTTATTTTAAATTAGTAATATGGGCTGATGGAAATGATAGACCAGAAGCAGCAAAGGGACAGTTGCCTACAGTTGTGAGACAGAAGCTTGCTAAAGTTGCAATATTAGCAATGAACCAAGGGAAAATATCAAATAAATTGATTGATCATCTTATGAACATTGTTGGCAATACAATACAGGTTAACATATTGAAGAGGAACTTCAAACAAATGATTGAACTAGGAAAGTTAGTAAAAGAAAGAAAAGAAAAGCTCTAAGATATCAAAACATAGGGTGATGAATTGATTAAGATGAGATTACCTGCTATTCCACCATTTAACCAGTTACCTTCTATTCCTAGCCAAGAAATTACCATGGCACGTGCTTCAGGTACTATAGGCCCTTCACAAGAGCTGCAAGAGATAAAAAAATAGTCAGCTCAAGATCGAAAACATGATGCAAACTTTTAGTAATGAGTTGGTTAATCTAAAAAAGCAACAGTTCTAGCCTAGGCCACCTTATCAATAGTAGAATCCAGTTGTAAACCCGCCTTACCAGAAGCAAAATCAAGGTCAGGCCCAAGGAAATAGACAACCATTTCAAGGTAATACAATGAGTTATAATTAGAATATCAATCAAAGGCCTTTTCGACCTTACAACCCAACCCCTCTTAATGCTGCAAATCTGGTAAGAGACATAGTCCCCATACAAAATAACCTTGCAGCAGATTTTGAGTGGTGTTACCCCTGTAGTGAACCACATAATCAGGCCACTTGCATGAATGGAGTTATAAATCAGGAATTAATGGTACAAAATATAGTGGCAATACAACAAAATGTCACTTATGATGCACTTGAACAGCAGCATGATGCACCTACTCCTAAAACCAGTTTCCTTAACTTGTAGAAAGATGAGTTTTGTGCAGTCAATAATGACTCACCAATATCAGTAAATACCTGAGCTAAGAAAAGAGCCCTTGAAATGGAGCAAACAACAAATAAGGTTAAACTACCTGATACTGTTGAGCCATCATCAAGTGCCAAAAATACAGTGGGAGACACTCATGTCCTTGTTGCCAAGGAAATCGCTACTAGGCCAGCAGAGCATGGTGCTATTAAAGCACATCAAAAATCAAACTTTGCTGCACCATTTAACATCATGGAGAACATGAAAAAGATGAATGTGTCTATGTCAATGTGGGAGACTTTTTCCATTCCTAGTTAAGCATATATCTTGCAAAAGGCTCTCTTGGATGAAGTAAATCCCGCAAGGGTGATGGATGAACTAGCAAGAGTGGTGTTAACCAGTGCTGACGAAAAGGAGGAGGATAGTGATAAAATTTCCAAGGAGCCAAATAAGGTAATAAAACCACCTTGATCATTGGTGATAAACTAGTCCATAACTGTATGGTAGATAGTAGAGCTATAAGCTCAATCATGCCAAAAAAGATAGCTGACCAATTAGGACTAAAATACCAACCCATTGAAAATGGTGTTGTTCAGCTTGATGGGAAATCTTTAGGTACTATAGGCATGATTAGAGATGCAAGTGTCACCCTTCATGCATGTCCTACTTTTTCCATTCAGCAAGATATCTATGTTATAGATTTACCTTCATACTTTCCCATCTGTTTGTCTAGAGATTTCACAGCAAAGATTGGTGGTTACTTGTCATCTGATTGGTCCCACATGCTTTTTAGGACTAGATATGGCACAAAAGTGATGATTAAATCTAAATTAGTTACGAAAACCCACATAGAGCCTTATGTTCCTAGTGTTGTCAATGCAAACCTGCTTGCATTTGACCAAGCAAAATGTCATACAACCGCTGAAAGTTGAACCCAATTAGACGATGTCCCAAATATTCTTCTTGATGAATGGACATCAAGTCAAACCTATGAAAACTAGTTTAATCATATGACGAGTGTTGACTTGGGGACCTATATTATACATGAGCAAAATGAAGTTGTTCCCAATCTGGTCAAACCCACCAATGAGTTGGAGGAGTCCCAAGATCATCTATGGAGCATGTTTTTCGATGGTACAGGGGGTAGACAAGGTGTTGGTGGAGGTGTCATGCTGGTTTCACTCGACAATGATAGGTACTATGCCGCTTTTAGATTTAGTTTTTCTTGTACCAATAATACACTAGCGTACGAAGGGTTAATTCAGGGATTAGAGTGGGAAAGAAAACAAGATATTAAATGCTTGAAGGTGTATGGTGATAGTGAACTGGTAGTATATCAAATCAGATGTCTAAATGCTGCAAAAAATGACATTTTAAAGTCTTATAGACATTGTGTTCTGGATTAACTTGAAAATTTTGATGCATTTAACATACTGGCTATGCCTAGAAAAGAAATCCAGCATGCTCATAGACTGGTAGCTGTAGGAGCTCAGTATTATATTGTTAAAAGTGTTTTAGTGCATACTAATCAGCAACATATTAGAGTTATTACCAAGCCTTCTGTTCTTGATAATGATGTTAGTTGGCAAGTTTTTGACAGCGATGAACAAATTCTACAATTTTTGCTGGAAGAAGATGTTTTTGCCAATTCTAACCAGCAGAGATATAAAGATCAGTATGGTGATCAGGTGATACAACTAAAAAATAACAAGTTGCCAAGGGGTTTAGTAACGCTAGAAAGCATTTTTAATTCAGATGATCAGCTGAAACCTGGAAAGGCCAACTTGTTAGTAAAAGAAAACTAGTATGCAAATCTGGAAATTGCAGCGGGTAAATGCCTAAAATTTGGCAAAGTAAATTCAGCTGAAGAAAAGGAGGCTTTTCTTCATTTTTTCCAAGAATTCAGTGATGTCTTCACTTGGCAATACAGTGACTTAAAAGGATTCAATCCAGGACTTGCACAACATACAATAGAGTTAGAACCAGCAACTAAACCAGTTCGATAAAAGCAAAGGCCAATCAATCCTAAGCTGGAACCTTTGATGCAAAAGGAAGTGTTCAGGTTGATTGAAAGTAAGATAATTTTCCCTATCAAACACATGAGCTGGGTTGCTAACTTGGTCCCAGTAAGGAAGAAAAATGGAGAGCTATGGTTGTATGTAGATTTTAGAGACTTGAATAGAGTCTCGTTGAAGGATAGACACCCACTTTCATCCATGGAACGGATATTACAGTGTGTATCAGGGGCTGAAAGGTTCTCTTTGCTGGATGGATACTCGAGTTATAATCAAATCCTGGTGAAGGAGGAAGATCAGTTCAAGACAGTGTTTACAACAAAATGGGGAACAATAGCATACAAGAGAATGCCATTCGGATTGTCCAATGTTGGAGCAATCTTTCAGAAAGATGTGGAAATGGCATTTAGTAATCTGATGTATAGATTTGTCTTAGTTTATTTAGACGATGTCACTATTTATTCACAAAAAATAGCAGATCATATTGATCACCTGAGACAGATTTTTGAGCGCTGCAAAAAGTTTGGCATCTCATTAAACCCCAAAAAGAGTATTTTTTTGTGCATGAGGGTAAGTTACTTAGATACATTGTATCTAAGTTAGGCATCACGATAGACCCTGAATGAGTTGCAACAATTTTTGAGCTGCCTCTACCACAACACAACAAAGGCCTTCAAAGTTTCATTGGCTGCATTAATTTTGTACAGAGATTCCTACCTGACATTGCAGCTCTTCTCAAGCCATTAATGGCCATGCTTAAAAAGAATGCAACTTTTGCATGGACAAAGGAAGCCAAAGAGAATTTTTAGGCCATTAAAGATGCATTGGTAGCAGCACCCATTCTAATCAATCCTGATTTTGGTAAGGATTTCATTCTTTATGCATATGGTGGTCATGATGTGATTTCATCCATGTTGGTACAGAAAAATGCAGAGAGATTGGAATAGCCAATCACATTCTTTAGCAAAGGACTAGAAGAATATGAGCAAAGGTATAGTTTCATTAAGAAACATGTCCTTTTTGTTGTAAAAAGCCTTAAAAAATTTAGGCACTTGTTGACGCATAACAAGGTCATTTTGCGTGTCACGAATCCAAGTGTCAAAGAGTTCCTCCTAAGTAAAGATTTGAATGAGAAGCATGCTGGTTGGATCAAATGTGTCATGGAGTATGACGTAGATATCTAGATAACCAAGCTGATTAGAGGAAAGGGATTATGTGAACAAATTGTCGATAAAGACATTTCAAAGCTTGAGGAGCAAGCAAATGCTATTTTACTAATCGGTGCTACTAGAAACAATGATGGAACAACAAGCTGGTTACAGGATATGATCCATTTTTTGAAAACCAGTCAATGTCCAGCCACCTTATATCAAGCAAAGTGAAGGTATTATCGCTTACAATCAGCCCCTTTTGTGTTAATTAATGACATTTTATACTGGGAAGATTTCAATGGAGTCCTTCTTAGATGCATAGATTCAAATCAAACTGCTCAAGTGTTGCATGAATTTCATAATGGGCATTCAAGAGGACATTTTTCTCCTAGAACAACAGCCTATAAAATTCTCCGAGCTGGCTATTATTGGCCTAACTTATTTAAAGACTATCATGCACATGTTAGGAAATGCGCTAAATGCGCCATGTTTGTAGGAAAAGAGAGGCTACCAACTTTTCCCCTGCAACCAATTAAGATGGAACAACCCTTTTAGAAGTGGGGCATTGATTTTATAGGGGCCATTAACCCTCTATCAAGTGCAGGTCACAAGGGGATCATTATAGCCACTGATTATTTCACACTCTAGACTAAGGCAATAGTGTTAAAGGACGCAAATGAATCAGCAGTCTTAAGCTTTTATGATGACATTGTGAACAGATTTGGAGTACCAGATTCCATTATCTTTGATAATGCACTTGCTTTCATTGGAATGAAAGTCACTAATTGGGGTTTTAATAATGGAATATATCTCAGTACGAGCTCTAATTATTACCTGCAAGGTAATGGATTAGTGGATTCCTCCAACAAAAACATCATAAGGATTATCAAGCACGGTTTGTAAGAGAATCAGAGAGATTGGCATTCAAAATTGAAAGCTGCCTTATGAGTTGATAGGATCACTCCAAAGAAAGTCATTGGAAACTCGCCTTATAGGCTTGTATATGGGAAAGATGCCAGATTGTCAATTGAGACAGAATTACCGGTGCTTGATCTTGTTACACAGCTAGTTCTATTCGAGGAAGGTGATCCTATGCTTGTGCGGTGTGCCTAGTTGATGGAGCTGGAAGAAACCAGGAAAAAGGCCATGGAAACCATGGAATATCAATATATGCAGATAAAGAGGAGCTTTGATAAAAGAGCTCGAACTCAAGAATTACATGTTGGTGACATGGTACTGAAGTGGGATATTCTCAAGAGTAGGCCCGACTAGCATAATAAGTTTGATCATATGTGGGCTGGGCCATTTCAAATTGTTGAGTGTAAATAACACAATGCTTACCAGCTGGCTACCATGGAAGGAGACGTCCTCCCAATCCCTGTGAATGGGATCCACCTCAAACCATGTTTTGAGGTATGATTTTTCAGTCCTGCCTTGTACATAATAAGTTAGTTTCCCTTGTTTTTAATAAGTGCATCTGCATTTTAGTTTAGTTTTGTTTCCATTTTGGGTTAGTTTCCTTTTTTTTTATAGTGTAGTTTGGTTAAGTTGCTGGTTTATGTTGTGGAGCTATCATATCTGCTCATTTCATTCATGCATACATGAATATGTGTGCTTAAATGCATACACATATCCAACATTCACATACATACACACATATATATCGCTGCAAATAAATGTCTGACTGCCAGCCATAAATATCTACATACCCATGCATACGCTGCATACATGCATTCATCCAAACCCACACATTCACCCATACATCAACCAAATGGTCGACTATGATGGTTTTGACTCCTAAAGTTGATACTTGAGTTCTGAACCTACATACCCATCAATCCAATAAGAGTTTCTAGTCTTACTGAACTCACGTCCATGCATTCAAAAATGAACCAGCAACTTTAGAAGTCACTTTTTGTCAGGTCTAGGTGCTAGGAATGCATAATCAGACTTTGTGCCCATGAATAAGAGCAAACTAGTCAAATGTCAAGCAGGAAAACATACAACAGAAGTCGCCAAAAATGTTACCAAAATTTCAGACATGCTGAATTTTACTTTAAGTAACATCACTGAAAGAACATTGCAAAAAGAAGCATATATTTTCTATTCATTACTACTCCATCTTTTTGCAATCATTTATGAAATTGTGAGCAAAAGAAATACAATGTTCATTGTATAGATCATCATCTGATACGTACAATTTTCATTTTACAATATGAAATGAATTAATGTGCTGAATGGAGAAAATCTCACACAAACCATGAGGATAACTGATTAATTTTATTTCATCAAGAAATAAACTAACAAATAAATATATACATGAACGAAATAGGAATAGAAATAACCAATCATTGCCTATTCCTTTGACTAGTTATGGTTTCTTTTCCTGTCGCACTCATCTACCTCTGAGCTCCACGCTCTCCAGTAGCTGCAAAAAACATAAAACAACTGATGTTAGATCCTAAGGGATCCAAGCAATGACTACCTATCTCTATGACTACATATTCTATCTATCAACACATTCCATCATGAAAGAAAACAAGCAATGATATTGGCATTTAGTGTTGAAAGAAATAAAACCATTTGTGAGTGTCACGAGCCAGTGCTCAAACCTCATAAGATATGCAATAGGATAGAGAAGATGAACTGACTAACAAATATGTATTATGAAGTTATTTATGAACATGTGCAACAAGCAAACAGGGATATCGAGAAATGTTGTTTGCATCTTATTTTCAGCAAAGATGACAAGTACCTCAAATATAAATTGTATTTACAACAATTCATTTATGTTTGTATTGAGCATTGAAAACATCTATTCAGAATTTTCCATCCACAATGGAAATATGCAAATTGGCAATCAACGAGAAACATCTTATGCAACATGATAGTAGGAAAATGGAAATCAGATGAAGTATTTCTCAAGCAATGTGATCCTCATAAAGCTTGTACAGCTATAGCTACAACAAAGTTTAACAACATGTGAAATCATCAATCAGTTCAAGCATGGAAGCTTTCACAAACGAATTAAACATAAAGGATCAGCAAAGCAAATGAATGGTGATGTCTTCAGAATAAAATGCCAGGAGCATTGCCATCCTAATTAGGATGGCAAGGTATTCTTCATAGGAAATGAAATATCAAAGAGACAAAACTTTAGGTTTTTTTACCAAAAATAACCATTTTCAGCCTGTAAATGGCTCGTGATTCATCAGCCAGTGACCAAATGTTCTATGATGCAATAGGTGCCAGTTGTAGCAATGACAAAAACATAAGTAATGTCCATCAGGATACCTAAAAATGTAGCATTATATGAAGTTTTAAAATAATTTTCGAGGTTGATTATGGACTGAAACATCTGAATAACAGCTTCAAAATGGGGCTAGAAACACAAAGGATGTACAACTTAGTAACCATGGGACTATATAATAGGTGAAACAAATGACAAATAGGGGAGCATCTTTTTAGCATACATGTACACAATCAGGAGGGACTTATTACAGTTAATCATGTTGCCTTTATCATAGCATTATGATTATGATGTACCAACAAGTGAAGCTACAGTTTCTTCCTTCCACTCATCCATAAGGTATGAGAGTAAGATTAATTGCCAAGGATGCAACTCATGCAATTATAAATGGAAGAAAATGTTATTTTAAATTAGTAATATGGGCTGATGGCAATGATAGAATAGAAGCAACAAAGGGATAGTTTCCTGTAGTTGTGAGACAAAAGCTTGCTAAAGTTGCAATATTAGCAATGAACCAAGGGAAAATATCAAATAAATTGATTGATCATCTTATGAACATTGTTGGCAATACAATACAGGTTGATATATTGAAGGGGAACTTCAAACAAATGATTGAACTAGGAAAGTTGGCAAAAGAAAGGAAAGAAAAGCTCTGACATATCAGAACAGAGGGTGATGAATTGATTAAGATGCGATTGAAGACTAAGGTTCCTGAACGTCTAGAAGATTCACCTAGTGACTTTCGATCAATATCAATTTTTGTAGTGAAAGGCAGTTCAGGTGTGCCTTATAAATGGGACAATGCTACAGAGGATTTTCTTTGTGAAGTGTATAACCAGTATCTTAAGGAATGAACCTGCTCCCTTTCTTATGCATTCTCCCAAGAAATTGGAAAAGAAATATATTAAGAAGACAGCTGATGACAGATGTATAGAGAAGATGCTAGATAAACTGCTAAAAGTTGGTAGTGTTTGCATGAAGGAAGCAACAAGAAGTGTACCTTTAGCAAGATTAAAAACTGCAAACTCTATAAGAGATAAAGGATTATTCACAGGTGGCGACACTTCAATTCACAAGCCTAGTAATAATCAAGATGTTGAAGTCATCCTAAGTCAAGGCTCTACCTTTGGATTTGGGTCGTGTAAAATTGACAAACATAAAGGAAATATGAACAAAGAAGAGGCATCTCATATAGTAGATATATCGTACAAGAAATCTACAATTAAGGATGAAAGAAAACCAAAGACCGTGCTTGTCAAATCTAAGGATAGTCTTGCAAATGGGGCAAAAATAACAGAGAAAGAGGATGTTGATGTAAGAGATTTAAATATTTTAGGAAACACACACCTACCTTTTAAAATTGGTCATGGCATGGGGACTATGAAACATGGAAAGAAACCCTTATCAAACAACTCCATAAAAAGAGTTATAGAAGGCATCATCTTTGGATACCTCAAACTTTTTGCTACAGATATCAACAGAAATTGACACTCGCATGTTAGAAGAAAAAAAATTGTATGTTATGATCTGCATGAGAAACCTGACTTGGGGGTTTTTTTACAAAGCAAGAGGTATTGCAAAGTCCATATCCCTTCAAGAAACAACTTCCAGCAAAACCCATGGCGGATTCAAACAAAGAAAACCCTGTAGGTGGCATTAAAATTGTGCATTTGACCATGGGAATACATAATGATGATGGAACAGCAATGAAATCTGAATACAAAACCCAAAATGAGTTCTTTTTAATAATACAATAGCTATAGACCTCATTATCACTCACAGCAGCATTAGATAAATCTATATTCAGCATGGTCAAACTTCTTACCTCCATGACTACAACAAAAGGTGCATAGTCATAGCATGATGATGATTCAAAGACTAAACAAAGATCTAGACATGGCGGCTCCTCAGACCAAAAACCCTTATCCGCAGGCTTCCAGAGCTCCAAAAGGCAAAGTGAAAATGCTAAGTGAAGAGTGCTCTAGGGTATTCGAGCTTTTTTTTTCCCTTTTCAACATTTCATTTCCTTTTAGAATCCGTGGATATCTGATGGGATATTAATCCTAAAGTCCCTTTTCATTTTTGTTTAAGTATGTCGCATGGGGGGGACTTGTTATGTTTTGCCTTAGGTAAAGCTTAGCATAGTAGTGTTTTCTTTTATTTTTGCATTTTGTATAGTTCATTGTTTTAAGGAAATAATGTTTAATGATAATTCATATCATTTAATATTGTTTTTCTTTTCCAAATGCAAAATGAAAGAACACTATTTTATTTTTTTCTTGCATCAGTACAAATCATTGTAAAGGAATTAATATTTAATGATATTAGTTCCTACTTTAAAATGCAAGAATAAGAGTTATTATTTTTATTTTTTTTAAATGAGTTTACTTGTAAAGAAAATGTTAAGGTGATAAAATTATAAATCACTTAATGTTTTCTGTCATTAAATGCAAAAGGAGGTAGGCCATCCTTTCCTATGGGTGGTCCTTATGTCAGATATTTTGGATATCTGGAAGTTCTATATGTCTGGGTCAGATTTGATTTTGTCAGAGTAGTTGGAGTGTCTTTATTGCATTTTGGAGAATTTTAGGGATTGCTCAGAGCTAATAACTGCATTGATGGGGGACAGTTGTGATGACTTATTAGACCATGCCTTTTTGGGGTATTTGGTACACCTTTTTTATGTCTTTTCAAAGACTCAAGTTGGCCTCAAGGGCTGAATCCAACCTAGCATTTATGGCTTTTGTAAAATGCAGTTGGAAAAAGGTGTTAAGTATGAGTTTTTCAATTCATTTGGGAGGTTCTGATTTTTGGTGCATGGAAGTTTTGTGGCTATTCTCTGAGTCCTAGACTTCATTCTACAGAGTCTATAATTCATTTTTGGAGATATAATACAGGTTACAGCAATGTGATTGTGCTTGGTGAAGTTATCAGTGAGCCATTTTCCTTTCTACAATTTTTGTGGGCATTTTAAATGATTGGATAGGTTAACTTGTGAATGTTTCATTATTCCTTATTTTTTTGTCTCATTTTAGCACCTCTGTGTAGAACAGTAAGTTTGTTTGTAGGTTATAACATGTGTTTTTAGGTGAAATTAGTCAAAGGGAGGTATTAGTTTATCTTTCTTTTTGTAGTTTCAGTGGAAAACCTTATTATAAATCATTTGTGCCAACCTTTACAGGAAGTTGTGCTTCATCTGAGTTTCATAAAGCTATATAATCCTCTCTGTTGCATGTGGGTTACATTTCCATACCCCTTTTTGATGTATCACCTACTTAGTTTAAACTTTAGGTTTAGGTTTTGGTTTTCAGTAAATTCTTTCCCTTTTCCCTCAAAGTTTTCTTTAAGTTTTAAGAGCTTATCACTGAGAGATTCAATAGGAGCTGGCCTAGAATCCAGAGGTTTCATCTCATTGTCCAGTCCCATATAGTGAAGTGAATCCCATGTTAAGTAAGGGTTACTGAACATTTTCCAATTCAATAAAGGGTGCAAATCCTAAAACTTAACAGTAATCATGTTTATAATATTAATATTTAGAAGTTGTTTTGATCATTTCCATTCTGTTTATTGTCATGCAGTATTCTGGTTTAGTTTTCTATATTTTTGCCCTTTGTACTTTAAGTTTTTTTGTGATCTGCTTACTATTGTGATCACTTTTCAGTGGTTTTTTAAGTATTAGTTTCACAATTTTAGTTCTCCCTGGAAAGTATTAAATTTTTTGATCTTAGCTTATCATATTACATAAATGCAAAATAAAATTGTTAATAAGTTTCAACAAAGCTTTTAATCTGATTCCTCAAAAATTGAGGCAAAGGTAGCTACCTTTGCCTACCCTTCCAAGCTCACCCCTATTTTGTTATAGTATGGCTTTCTTGTTAGAGAAAAATGTTAGTTTAATTTTATTAATTAAATTACCTTTTCTCCCTTCTTAAGATTTTTATTTATGTACTTTTTTGCATTCATATTTAAAAATTAATTAGTAATTATTAAGTGGCTTTTGCCTTTTAGGTTACCCTTTTCAAGTTTTGATCTCCTACTATAATGATAGATCATTCATAAGTATCTTGTATCTTTTCTTTTTCTAAAAATACTTTTGCATATTTTTCAAAGAAAACCCTTGCCTCCTCTTGTCTTTTTCTTCTCTATGATAAGTTATTTACATGCAGGTATTTAAGGGCTTCATGGATTTTTTTTATGTATTTCTCAAATCCTTCATAGTATTAGAGCCATATCTATTGTAGCTCGTTCAATATTTGGAGAAAAAGGAAGAATGAGTGTTTGATAGATCAGATCTAGTGCTTTTCAAGTATTTTTTGTGAAAATAGGGGAGTCTCTAAAATTCAGAGCACTTTGAGGCCAAAGTGACCCCACAGTTAGATTTAGAAGGCATCAAAACCCTTATTTTCATATAAAGTTTGTCAATTTTGGACAAAATAATTTTGTGCAGCGGGCCATACGACCTCCTACGTGCACTTTGAGGGATTTTTTTAATCAAAAATTACAATTTTTTTTGAAAATCTATGGTTTTACACAACTGCAATTAGATAACTGCACAACCCTGCTATGCTTTCCACTAGCAATCACCACTTAGTAGCTCCATAGCGACTCCACTAAAACTCTTACTCTCTACCCCGCCATCACCACCTTGAGTGGTGGGTTTGTGATTTATTTTTTAATAAATAAATAAATAAAAATTTTCTTGCATTTCCTAGGGCCTTGTCATCTTTTTTTTCATATCTTGAGCATACAAGGGTCTTTGTTTAATCCAAAAAAAGTTTCAGAAAGATGCTTCCGTGATGGAGACAATGACATAGGAATTTTCTAGTTTTGATACAATTTAGTTGCATGTTTGGGTGGTCAAAGCTAGGTGATCTATTTTTCACTCTAGAGTGCATATATTTAACATCACAACTCTATTTTTAAAAAACATTATATTTTTGGAAAGCTCATTCAGTACTCTTTCCAGAAATGCTAGTTTGTCTTTTAGATTCTATGCCAAGCTCTTTCTATTATAGTTTTATCTTTATTATACTATGATGGATAACTTGGGTGTTTCAGGTCTAGGGATCATTTTTGTGGCATGGGATTTCTTCTTTTGAGCCATACTATCTATTGTAATAGCTACTTGCCCTTTTTTATCATTGTTGATATCATTTATAAACTAAGATAAAATGTCACTCCTTGCATTTTTGGGATTTTTTCGTCATTGTCACTTATTGTACTCACACTACATTATAAAGTGCCATGGGGGAATAGTTGTCTTCATTTTAGTGCCATCTTCTTTTGTCAAGTGAGAATCCCTTCCATGACATTAACCCCATTATGTGTCAATGACATGTGCTTTTATAGGTGTCTGTACATCTTCCTTACTCTCAACATTCTTGGTTCTTCCTATTTTTTAAGAATTATTGGCCCACTTTCTCAGTTGCCTATCACCTCACCCTTGTCTACATTAGGGGGGGTTCTTCTATTATTTCTCATGCTTCCTTCATTCAATTGATCAACTCTTCAAGATTTGGTGTTTCATGCCATTTGTAAGATTCAGTTTAGTTATTTTCCTCTGTGTGTCTCCTAATTTAACGTAGATTATAGTCTTCTCTACCTAATCAAGTTCTATTTTAGAGGAGGTTCTACAGATCAGTAGTTTCTTTTTAATAGATCTTGTGACTTCTTCATGTTTCAATGTTGTTTCTTCATGATTTCTCTTTGTTCCTATTTTTTGGAACAATTCTCTAGTTGGAAGCTTCTATAGTCCTTCACTAGATTTTCAACTATCTCTTTTTGGAGTAGAGTTTTTCCCATTGGGTTTCCTCTATTTCTCTATTTCATAGAGATTTGGTTGTGATTGGGTACCTTATCGGGCCTTTTTGTTAGGACCCAAGTTTTATTTCAGCATTGCAATATACTTTCCTTTCTCTTTTGGTATTGTTTGAAACTACATTGTTGCTCATCTTAAGTGGGGGTGTTAGAGAAAAAGGTTAATTTAATTTTATTAATTAAATTTTCTCTTCTCCCTTCTTAATATTTCACTTTATGCACTTTTTGCATTCAAATTTAATAATTAATTAGTAATTATTAAATGGCTTTTACCTTTTAGGTTACCCTTTTCGGGTTTCAATCTCCTACTATAAGGATAGATCATTTGTAAGTATCTTGTATCTTTTCTTTTTCTAAGAATACATTCCTATATTTTTTAGAACAAGCTGATGGAGACACAACCAAAGACCAGAATGAACATACAGGAAAAGGAAAATATTATTATCAATGAAAAATGCCCTATGGGCTTACAATAGTATGATTCTAGAGAAAGAAATCCTCTGCATAGTACCTTCTCTCTAACTCCATTGAGAACTGCATTTACAATGCCATAAGTGTTATTAAATAAGCCCCAAATGGTTTAGGGTTAGGAATACATTCCAAAATATGCCAATTGGCATCCACTGCCAAAATAGAAGGTTCCAGAAGTAATGTTAGAAGTCAGTGTAAAATTAGAAGAATAAAAAAATGGTAGTCCAACCTCTGGGAGGCATAACTTTTGAACTGGGACTCCAATTGACAAACTGTTTATATTTCCAGAAAGCTCTCAAAGTGCTCTATAGCCCCATGGACAAGCTTTTCTCATCCCACATTTTTTAGCCCCATACGAGGCCATTTAGTGTCCCAAATCTAACTTTGAAGCACTCTTAGGAGGTCTCTAGGAAAATTAAAACTGTAATAAATTTCTACCCGTAAAGCCTTTTGACCTAATTCTTTCTTTAGAGGGATTTAAATTAAAAGTATAATCATACCTCAAACCTACACCCTCTAACCCATCATAATTTTGGCTTAATTACAAAATAACCCTTTTTCTGCATTTATACGTATACTAAGGTGCTTTAAAACTCTAACCCAGAAATCTAATAGTGGAACTGTGAGAGTTGGAACCTTTATTTGACCCAAATGGATATTTAAAAATAAAAACACATTAAACATAAACTATCTCTAAGCACTTTTTTTTTGGGTGATACGAGATTTCCCTTACACCACTAGATGCTCCTACATCACAAACCCTTGCCTCCTCTTTTCTTTTTCTTCTTTGTGATAGGTTTTTTACGTGCAAGTATTTGAGGGCTTCATGGATTTGTTTTGTCTATTACTCAAATCCTTCATTGCTTTCATGGTTAGTAACATACCTTGGAGTTAAAGATCAAACATTGATTAGGTTTGAGAAAATTTAGAGTAAGTATAAATCATTAACTGGAGTAACCAATATAAAATTTAGGCAATCCTTATAGAAAGGTAAAATGATCATATTAATTCTTATAACTTTTCTATATATCTAAAAACTAGTTAAATAAAGTTTATTGAATTAGATGTTGGGAAATCTAGTCAGGATAATAGGTTATACTAATTAGATGTTATTAATATTTTGGATGTAATCTTTTAGTTGAGATTGCAATAGGTGAGGAAGAGGTTACCACATTGCTTAGAACTATAATAGATCAATTCCAAAAGGATAAGTAGTTCAAACATTGGTGGTCCCCTTTCTCGTGCCTTTGTATTATAAAGGAACCCTTTATTCATATTTGGATTCAACTTCTTTGAGATGTGAATCACTTGTAAATTAAATCAAGATAAAAATAACCTTTTTGAGACTAGGGTATGCCCCTTTTATCCATGTAATAAAAAAGGACTAAGGTCTCAAGCAAGACTGGAGGTTTTCTTCTCCAGTCTTTCCTATCAGTGCCCATTTGAACGAAGATAAAATATTGTATGGTTATTTTTCAATTAATTGATATAAAAGGCTTAGGTCGTTTACCAATTTAAAAAAAAATTTTAAAAAATATATTGAAAATGTCTTGTGATTTAATAAAAGAGAGAAATAATAGATTTAATAAAGTTATTTTAATTAGATTTGAAAAAGGTTGCACATGAAAATTAAAATACAATAAAGTAATTAAGAAAAAAGGTTTCATGTGATTGCAAAACTGAAGCCCTAATTGGATAAAGCTCTTTATTAAGAAATTAGAGCTCATTTCTCCATACATAGATTGGGAGGAGCCAATTTCCGAGAAGAGGGTTTTTGAAAGAAAGTGAATTTTCATGCAAGCTATGTGCATCTATTGTTTAGCACCATATCCAGGTAGGATCTTGTGAGCTTTGCATAGTAGTTTCTTTCTTTGAAAGACTCGTCTTCTCTGTATCTGAATGGAGTTAATTTCATAATTTAAATGGGATGAAACCCTTCTTGTGAGATTATTGTTCTTCATTTCAAGATAATCTATAAATTTGTATTGAAGGTTTGATACCATTGTTTGGTAAATTTTAGACAATTCATAATTGTGTTGATTAAAATTGGGATAGAGGTTTAGAAAAGAAAACCTAGATTTATTAATTAACTTTGATTTTTTACCTTGGGTTCCTATATCAGATCTATATAGAAGAATCCTATATATATATATATATATATATATATATATATATATATATATATATCATAGTAATTGGTAATTACTGTGTTAATTATAAATATATATATCAAAATAAATAAAAATATGAAATCATTATTTTCTAATGGGGGGCTTGTGCTTGATTTATTTTATTTTTAAAAATAATATTATTATTTTAATGGGGAGATGAGCCACCACCTCCCACCTCCCCCTTCCTTTCTTCTCCCTCTTGCAGTTGCAATTGGATCGCCCAACTGCTCAAGTAGATCGTGACTACCAAATTTAGCTTGCGGCTGCTAGATGCATCCCATACAAGAAAGGATGTAAGTTAGATTTTTTATTTTTAGATTTTATTTTAATTTATTTTATTAATATTTTAATATATATTTAATATATATATTAATCAATATAAATGCTTTTTAATATTAAGGTTATTTTTATCCATAGTTTTAATAGTTGTGTTATTAATAAATATAAATTATTTGGTAATAATTAATAATTAATAATAATTATTAATAATTTTAATATTTATTGTTAGAATTTTAAATTTATTTATTTTAAAATTTGATTTATTACTTCATTATTCAAAATATAATTTTAAGGTAAGTTGAAAGTAAAAAAGATTTAACTGGGAGAATTGATGTCCTTTTTTAAAGCTCGAATTTGTTTATATGGTCCAGATATATGAATATAATTTCTTATACAAGGGGATTTTAATTACCTTTGATAATTCAAAAACCTTAGTAATTTACAACACTTTTGAAATGGAAACTGAAGTCCTATTTGTATATCAAACCCTTGTGTTTTAAAAAACAAAACAAAATATGAAACTATAGTTGTTGTGTTTTTACATTTTAAGTTGTGTTGGGTTTGGGGTTAACTTAGTGTGTTGACTAGTTTTGGATGTTACTAGAGGCTTGGGTTTTTTCTATGATGATGTTATGTGTATGATCTTTAATACCCAACCATGGTGATGTGTCACATGTTTTCTATGATGATTTTGGCTTGTTAGTGCTTTCTAGTTTCTTGTATAGAACTGAGGTGATTATGGTGATATTCCTAGTGTAACCTTCAAGTCTTAATCAACTATCTTTTGATGCTTTCTAGTTGCTTGTATAAGGACTAAGGTTATTATTGTGATTTATCTTTAGGTTCTTTGTAGTTTCTTATAAAGGACTGAGATGAATATTGTGTTTTAACTATGGGTACTTTACAGTTGCTTGTAAAGGATTGAGGTGAAATTTGTGATTTTATGAGTTGTACTTTTATGAGCCTAGAGTAGGTAATATATGTGCACATTGGGAAGTAGATTGCAATGGAGGAAAAAGCCCTAAGTGGTTTCTTGACTAACCTATTGTAAGTTGTTTTAATAAGTGATAACATTTCATTAAATGAGAGAAAAATGAATTAATAAGAGTCATTTTCTTCCTCACTCATGTCTCAAGTGCTTGTATAGGCTAGGATGGGAGTAGAGAGGATGCTTTCTTGTGACCTTTCTTTTTTAGTATGCCTTGTCTATATAAGAGGATATTGGTGCCGCATAAAGATACTAGGGGGTCAGAGTCTAGAGAGGTTGCTAGGGTAACCTTAGAGTTGGCTCATGTGATGACACTTGTTGACTTACATAGTAGATCTCCTACATGTCTTTGGTTCCTCTAGATTTAGATGTCATTTGTGTCTTCATACCTTTGAGATAGATTGTTTTGAGGGTTTTCTTTACCTAGATGTTGGTTATGACTTGTGTTTTGATATCCATTTGGGACTCGAGACTATCTCCTTAGCATGCTAAGAGTGGGCCATTTAGGTTCCACAAGGTCAAATGGTAGTGCATTTTTCTCATACCACTGAGATCCGACACTTGGATGATGTTGCTAGATGTACCTCTGTAGTTGTTCCTTTCTTTCTGATCTTCTATTTTTTGATGGATGGTTATACTCTATTGTGTTGTATTTGAATATTAGAGATCTTATGAGATGATGTATATTCTTTTAGCTATTCATACCATATGACTTGTACAATGGATGATTATGCATACTAATTATTGCCAAGTGGCATCTTATTAATTATATATTATTTAAGTGGATCCATACTTGTAGTTATTCTTTGATGTATATTTGTTATGCATTAGAATTAGTATTAATTATATTTAAATGTAATTTAGTGTCATAGAACTCTTACAAGATGTAATATGTTTTATGGATTGTGTTTATGTATGTGATTATTGCTTACACTATATTATATCTATTGATGTTTAAGTTATTATCTTTTAAAAAAATGTTTGGCAAACTTAGTGAAACTTTAGGTTAATTTCTTTTGGGTTCCCTAGTGAGGCGTTATAGATATGATTGATATATGCACACTTTATATGTATTATATAGATGCAAAATTGATAATATCAACAAAGCAGAGCAGTTGTGTTATGTTCTATGAAGTGGAACTACAAGGGCAAACCAGATATTGAAGATATCAACACATTCAAGGTTTTGTATCAATTCATATAACTTGTAAAGTTGTATATGCATGTTTGAGAAATGGCCTCAACTTGTATCTTGTATTGTAATAACAACTCCTAATTTAAAATGAAACTCATTTAGATTGTTATTTAAATAATCTTCATATCTTGTTGAGAAGTTAATAAAATAACATGACTAATGATCGATGTAAATCTAATAACGAAAGTTTCAAAATCTTAACAATGTATTCCTCCACAAGAGTTTTTAAACTTTAAACATTGTGTAGAGAAAACTTTACTTAAACTACGATCGCAAACATATCAAACTTAGAGCATTTTAATTATTAATTTTTAAAAAAATTGTGTGTTTTTGCCCTCGTAGTTTGGGCATGACATAGATATACATATATATAAGATGTGACAATGTCATTCAATTTAATGGCATATATGTTGTAAATACTTATATGTTGATGAGTTCAAATATTTTTCAATTAATTTTTTATCGAATATAGTGTAAAAGTAATATCAAATACTCTAGAAAAATAAATTAATATTCATTCTTAAAATTTGTATAAAGCAATAATCATCCAAACTCTTTAATCCAACTATTGAATGACTTTTGATAGAATTTAAAATTAAGACATTATGCAAATATACCAAGTAGTATTTTGCAAACTGCTTAATTCTCAATTTAATTTTAAATTTCATGTACTATTATTCAAAAACTAAAAAGTTAGATTTATGAATTCACTACAGTTGTACCTTAGTGTGGAAAGTTAATTAAGAAATGTTATGGTCTATTTGTTTTTCATACAATGGTGTTGTAGAGGTCAATTGGTAGAAAGAGATGGAGATATAGTAAAAAAAAGGAGTTAGTGGGAGAAATGGAAGAAGAAAGAGAATATTGATAAATGAATAAGAAATATTTTAATTAATTAAAAGTGGTTAAAATGGTCTAAAAGAGATTTGAATCTAAGTGAGCAAAAAGTTGAGTACCTATCAATAAACATATTAAATAATAACCTTTTAAATAATTGATATTAATATAATTATTATATAATATTTAAATTGTAATGGTGAAATTACATAAATATTATTTTAAAATATAATAAAAATATTATTAAATTATTTTTTTAATAAAATATAATAGCAATTTACCAATTTCTATAACTCAAAATTATTTAGAAACATTAAAAGTCTAAATGTAAAAAACAACATATTAAAATTATATTTAGCACATACATAATAAATTTTAACTATTGAAATGGGCATCTTCACCAAGATGGTTTGCTAAAAAGTGGATACCATAGAAAAAAAGTCAAAAGTACACATAACATGATTGTGTTATGTGTACTTTCAATCAATTTTAAAAATGGGCCTTGCCTCATTACTAAGCCAAAGAAAAAACATTAAATTTTTTAAACTTTTACATAGCATGACCAAGTCATAATTAACAGAATGTGATCACATTTTTATGAACTAGAAGCATTTCTTCTTGTTCTCCATAACCCCTTCAGGTTATGATAAACCAGAAGAAATGAGAGTGAGATATGTAGAGAGTGAGGGGGTAAAGGAGATGCAAGGGAGGATTGAGAGATAAAGGGTTGTATGGAGAGAGAGAGAGAGAGAGAGAGAGAGAGAGAGAGAGAGAGAGAGAGAGAGAGAGAGAGAGAGAGAGAGAGAGGTGGGGGGCAATGATAGAGTTCATACAACTCAATGGATAATTCCACAACACTTATCACTTCTCTATCTAATTTTTTTGTTTTTGAGTGCATAAAGACCTTGTATCACTACTTGAGTTACTAGTAGATGGTGATTATTCATCATCATCATCATCATCTAACATAGATTCACATGCATATATTTCTTATTTCCTTTCTTGCTTTCCCCTTTCTACATCTTTAGGTCATTATCTATAACTTCTATAATAGGTCCAAGAAGCTCTCGCTACTCTTTTCCATTAACCAGGTAGGCTTTGTCTCTTAATTTTAAGTAATTGGTTAATAGTTTCATTCTTAATAGAACTCATAACCATATTCTCCATTGCTAGTTTTCTTCTTGATCACTATAATATTTCTCCTCAACTAAACATTTTGTAATAAGTTGATATACAATCACAATTTTCTCGTAGCTAATCCTTTAGGCATATGTTTGAGCCTTTAGATCCACAAAAGAGTTGAAATCCAAATCTTTTCGAAGAATAGTTTTAGGTCCCTAATTTTAAAACTTAGTCACCACATAAATTTTCAAATTTGAATGTCACCATTTTACAATTTTCATTGGCAACAAGAACTTTTGAAACAATAAGCATTTTAAGGTAGGCATCCCCCATCATAATCATAAGATGAAGGCTTGAAATGCTTTATAGTTGTTGTTTATCCAATCATTCTGAAGAGAATGAGATTCTTACTAGAAAATTCAATTGCCAAGAACATCTTTTTTGGTTTTTTGTGTGGATCATATTTTAGTATCAAAATCCTCTTGATGTATTTTTCCCAATGTACATGATAATGTACAACCATTGTAATGTGCTCTTCCTTATCATCTTAAGTTATTATTGTCAAAGTGTACATAAATGAAAAAATTTTATTGGCTTCACAAGCAATAGAATCCAAAAGACCACTAATAATTTGATTCCTTCTATCCATTGGTAATTAAAATGATAGATAAGCAAGATATCTAAGGATAATCATATACATACCTTTTTTTAAGAGACATTCTCCTACTAAAAGCCTTGCAGATAGATGACAATTGAAACATACACCTCATTTTTCTATGTTTCTTGTGATAGTTTTTGATCTCTAGGAGTCTCATACATTGATAGGATCTAATTATCCCTTATATTGTTGAGATTGGGAAGACCTAGTTAACATTCACCTTGGTTGTGTGATCCAAATTTTAGTATCAAAATCCTCTTGATGTCTTTTTTCCAATGTACACAGGAATGTACAAACATTGTAATGTGTTATGTCTTATCATCTTCAATTATTATCGTCAGAGTGTACATAATCACAATGGTTTTATTAGGTTCACAAGCTACAGATTCCAAAATACTACTAATTAATTTACTCCTTCTATCTATTGATAATTTGAATGATGTATAGGAAATATATCCAAGGATAATCATATATAGGCATTTTTTTAATAGACCTTCTCTTACTAAGAGCCTATGCAAATAGATGATAGTTTAAACATACACCTCCTTTTTCTTTACTGCTTATGATTTCAATACCTACAATATGGATTTCAAGGATTTACCAACTTTATAAAACAAGAAAGAAAACATCAGGCACTATAGAAGTAGCATATAGACCTACCTTATGATCATATTGTGTTTAAGATGGCTTTTGATGTCATATGATGATGATGAATAATCACCATCTACTAGTATCTCAAGTAGTGACATAAGGTGATAGGTCTTCAATGCACGTGTACTGATAAACAAAATTTACAAAGATCTTATTGGACCTAAAGTTGTCATAACGTCTCTTTTGACACACTAGGACCTCTTATGATCCATTCCAATACATTAGAGTCAACAAGACTTTGGAAGTACTTATATTTTTCAATAGAGGAGATGCACCCATTAGATCTGAAATAATCTTAAATATCTCACCCCAATTAGTTTCATGTCAATTTTGAAGCTTTCTCCCAACTAGAGCTTTTTGTCCTTTTATTGTACCTACATAAAAATATAAATATGAAGTTCAATGATAAGCTCTATAGATGCCTTTAAAATGAAGGTGCATTGAAACACAACTTAGTATGATCTTATAAAATGATATAGGAAGGATGATAAAAAATAAAGCATTCTAGTTGTCAAAAATAATATTAAACCTTGCTTTATTAAAAAATGTTATATTTATCTTGACTTGATACCTTTGTCCATCTCTACTAGTCTTTTCTTATTCTTTCTCTTGCAACTCTGAAGAATTTTGTGAATTAGAATTTTATGGTTGTACATAAGCTTCATGAGAAATCCAAAAGAAATTTAAACTTATATCTCATAAATAACATTATTTAATCCAAACTACATACCCCATTAACATGCAAAGTCATAACTGCATACTTTAACCAAAATACTTCAATACAAACATTTGTGACAAAGGAAAAAAGGTCATGCTTACAGGTGAAAAAATGATTTCAACATATAAAATTAAGTGTACTACTTATGATAATGATGGTTTCATTTATATGCCCTCAAAATCTGGTAGTGGTGGCTTGGTAATAGGCCTATTCAACTACCCAAAGCCTTGGGTTGGTATTTTCCCTCCAATTTCTATTGGTTTAGACATTTTTTCAACTTCTATGATCAATTTTCTTCTTTGACTCCATAAAGTTTTCAAATGGTGAAGTGTCTATCTCTAAAATTACCACCATAATCTCACACATTTTTTAACCTTTCTAACCATATAATTTTTTTAATTTTTGGACAAAATTAGCATTGTGAAGTTGATTTTTCTATATCAATGTTTTGACAATCCTCTTAGACATATATCTACCATTTTTAAAATAATTTTTCATCTACTCAACCAAATGGAAAATAAATTACATATTATTGTTAGACACTTTAGTCTATACCATTTTATTTTTAAAAGTATAGATTTTAGATTATTTTTATACAAGTTATCCCCAATGCACAAATAGTTACAAGAATTTCAAGATGGGGCACTTCAAAAAATCATAGAAAAAAACTACTTTTTAGAAAATTACAAAAAAATACACAACATATTTATCTCACTCTTACCTAGCATCCTACCAAAGGGTTGTTCAAAATACTAAATATAACTATGTGTTTTGTTGAACACACACAAGCATCTATGTTATGTTTTTCAGCAAAAATAGGAATAGCTTTTTGTATGCATGGAGTTTTACTCTCTCAATCTTATCCATTTTTTAAAAACCTTACTAGTTTAGGAACTAGATTTAGAGTACTACAACTTTTGTGTTTTACACAGTTTCTCAGTTTGAGTGCATGAGCCTCAAATGGGTCTTCCAAGATTAGGTCCACTTATACCCCCCTTTTGCACACCATCTTGGTGCACTTAACCAAACTATTTTCAATATGTACAAAATTATTTTTGAAGTAGATGAGAAAGAAATTGTTTTCTAAACAACATAATTGATTCAATGAAAATCAATATATTATTTAAAGTTGTAGAAACCTTTGAATTGTAAAAAAAATTAAATTTTTTTCTATCAAGTCCTACAAAGAGTTAAATAAATATAAATTTTGATAAAACTAAAAATGAAAAACTATTATATTAAAATAGTATACATAGGGAGCATTAACGTGTATGGGAATAAATACTAACCATCATACCACTTTTTTGCTAAGACATTTCTAGTTATGTTATTAATGCTCTTATATAATTTGATGACAATTTTTTCTCCCACTATTTTATATAATTTTAATAATTACTTAAATAGAAAAAAAATAGAACTATGAAGATTTTACTTATTTTTTCATACAATTATTGTTTAGAAACCAATTAGTAGAAAGAGATGGAGATATAAGAAGATAGGAATTGTTTGGAGAGATGGATGAAGAGAGAGAATATTAAAAAGGGATGAAAAATATTTTAATTAATTAAAAGTGGTTACAATAGTGTAAAGGTGATTTGAATTTAATCAAAGAACAATTATAGAACCTATCAACAAATATACTAAATAATAGCCCTTCTAAATAATAAATATTAATAAATGTATAATATAATACTTCAATTTGTTATTAAAAAAATTACACAAATATTACTATAAAATATAATAAAATAAAATTCTAGCTCACAAATTACCATTGACTTGTAGGCTCTTGCCTAAAAAATTTTAAAAAAAAAAACAAAATTTATATATATATATATATAAAACACCCTGCCAAGTGATCCAAAAGAATTAACCTAAAGTTTCACTAAGTTTGCTAAACTTTTTTTTTTTTTTGAAGTAAGAAAGTATAACATGCACATCAAACACATAGTAGTGGAAGTAATAGCATACAACCACCTAAAAGCATACATAATAGGTTACACTCCTTAAGGATCCCATGACATTGAATCACATTTAAAATTAATCTAATACTAAGTCTAACAACTACCACATCCACATGAAAGAATAATCAAAAAGTCCAAAGTCCATAATATACATTTGTTATGAATGCCACTTGGAAAATTAATTTGGAATGCTCAATCATCCACTGTACATGTCATAGGGTATGAAAGGCTAAAAGAATATACATATGTAAAAATAGAAATACATCATCCTCCTCAAATCCATGATACAAAGTATAGTAAAAATAAATGAAACCATCTACCATAAATGACACATCCATCCATCATAAAAGATATAAACATCCAACATGAAATACAACTATCCATCATAAAACACAACTAACTAAGTGTGTGGTTCCTACCAACCATAAATAGCATCATTAGATGATCATGGGCCCTAGCCATCCCCCACGCGCAAAATCCCAAGCCACTAGTCAGATCATTGGTACTATAGTAATAGGGACGTCACTACTAAAACATACTACAACATACACATAAGGAAATCTAACATACTAGAATAAAGCATAAGATGATCCTACAAAGTAGATAACATCACCTATCACATTCTAATCATTAGTATAAGGAAATGTGTCAATAGATAACATCATCTAAACATGATAAACAAGCATCCCAAGAAGCTTCAACCACGGTGACTATGGATAGATCTCAATGGTAAGAGTAAAAGGCACTACCATCTAACCCTATGGAACCTAAATGGCCCACTCCCACTATGTTGAGGAGCTAGTCTCAAGTCCCAAACATGATATCAAACATAAAACATTCCTAATAAAGGAATTCCTAATAGCCAAAACTACCTCAAAGGTAACACATGCTACTCAAGAAGATAAGATAATCCAAAAAGAATGAACACTCAATCCAATACCAACACCACATAATCAAACATCATACATGAACCAAATATAAATCAAATACCAAGATCATAAGATAAATTCAATGAAAGGCATTCAACTCAAGTCAAGAACCACATGTCGAAGTACATCATCCATAAATCACCAATCATCATCAATGAAATTAAATAACTAGAATAAACACATCCAACAATAGGTACACCACCAGAGGAACACAAAATCTATAGAGGAGACTCAGGCTACATACTAGGGAGTTTCATCACATGGTCAAACTACTTGAGTTACCCTAGACTGGTCTCTCAATGGACCCCTGACCCTCAAGCATTGAGTTACCCTGGATTGGTTTCTTTGAACCCCAGACCCTCAACATGACACATGCAGAACCAGAAACCCCTCTCAAGAAGATGAGGCAACTAGATATACTATTATCCCATTCCCATCCTTAGTCTATACAAGCACTCAAGGCATGGGTGGATGAAATATCTCTAACTTATCTTTTTAGTGTGTTTCCCCCCAAAATATTAATTGCTAGATTATCACTTATTACATAACTTATAATAGGTTACCCTGGCACTGACCACTTTAGATCCCAGACCCCTACTGCAAGCCACTCCCAAAGACATGTACCTAGACAACCTCTCCTAAGAACATAAAACACAGTTGTGTCCCATAGCACAACACCCATAATGATCAAATTTGGTTCCTTAATAGGAAACCTAAAAATAAGCTTATTTTCCATCCAAGTACACATAAATGCTCCACAAAGTAAACCTCATAAATATAATTTTCAATTTGAATCACAAGACACTGCATCACATCTAGCCACATAAATGGTATAAAAGAAATCACACAAAGCCTCTAGTGTACAACCTAAACCGATCAACATCTAATCAACCCCAAAACCCTCGAAGCATAGACAATACAAGCAAAACAATATAGTTTCATAGTTTGGGTTTGATATGAAAATACTCTATTGGGTTAAAAGTAAAGTTTTAGTTTTATGTTCAATGTACGTTTACAAGTGTATAAGATTCTTAGTATTACCCTTATAATTTAACCCGATCATTTATTCAACCCATATATAAAAAGTTACCCTCATGTTAAAAGTCAATTTTCTAATAGAATAATCTGAGGATAATCTTTTATTTTATCAAGTTATAAAAATAACCATTAATAATTTTAAATAAAATAAATTATGATTTTATTAAAATCAATATTATAAATTTTTAACATCAATAATTAAATCCTCATTAATAACTTCCATTATTAGCAAATCTTATTTAAATCATATCTAATTAAATTAATTAATAATTTCTTCAAATATATTACATTCATTATTATTGTATCAAATTATAAAATATTAATATAATTGAATAATAGAATTATGAATAAATGATAACATAAATTTAATATGATTAAAATTTAATAGAAATTAAATACAGTTTTATAATATTAAAATTAAACCACATATCAAAATCAAATTCCAACTAATTTTGAAAAGGCATATATTAAAGTTTTTATGAAAATGTTTTAAGCGATTTATAAATCATTGCCTGGGATTAAACACTTGCAGTGCATGGCTACTATTGCAGTTATATTGTGTTAGCAGGTACGACTGCATACAGCAGTTGGCCTGCTTTATTTATATAAAGGGGTAGGGGGTGGTTAAGTTGCCCCTCCCCAATCCAATTTTTTTAATAATAATTTTATTTTATATTTAAAATATTTTATGAAATATTTTCTTTTTATATAAATAGATTTATTTTATTTATAAAATAACTCCTTTTATATATATATATATATATATATATATATATATATATATTTGATTTCCACATTACTCTGATAGAGGAATTATTATTAACCATCTGAATTTTTTCTAATCTAGAATTTTCATTTCCAAATTCAACCTCTCTCCAAATTAAATACAATTTTCATCATCTAGAATGAGGGTTTCCAACTAGGTTTTCCCTTGATCTTTTTGCACATAGAAGAAATCAACATGCATATAAGGATTTTCCAAAAATCACAAGATTGAAGGATTCGTTGCAATGAAATACAAACAATCAAATTCACAATCACAAAGAAGACATAATTTATTTGAATAATGTAATTAACTATTCAATTTAAAACATAAGAATCTACCTAGATTTTGATACTAAAATCACAACACCCAAAAGATTTGCAAGAGAATTTTCTTCTACCTAAGAACTTCTCTCTAAGAATTTTCCCAAAATTTCACTTCCAAAATTTGCTTCCAAATTTGCTTCCCAAAATTTGTGTCCAAATTTGTCCCCAAAATTCGTGTCCCTCAATAATGAACCCCCTAATTGTGATAAAGAGTTCTCTCCTTAAATAAGGGCACTGATTGTGCATTCACTCAGGAGAACTCCTTGCTCACAACCCTTAACTCAATATTAACTTTTATTAATCTTTCTTTATCTTGCATTAATCTTTTTCATGCACGTTTATGAATTATTAAATAACTTTATTCAATTTCTACTTCACTTCGCTTTCAATTAATTTATTAACTTTGAAATCTCATGCGCACTTTATTAAAATATCTTTATTAAGTTCACATGTTTTATAATTTAATTTATTAAAATATCATGTGAACATAAAACTTTTTCATAATTTAATATCTTTTTCCACTTTTAATTTATTTTTGAACATTTAATTTGATAAATATTTACTAACTTAAATAACAATAATATTTAGCATTTATTTAAAAATGAACTCTAAATATATTATTATTAAATTAAATAAATATTATCACGTTATGAAATTATCCTCATAATTTTTATCTCCGAACTTAATTCTTTTCATTTAATTAATTTCTCAATTAAATAAATATAATTAAATATTAAAATATCATAGTAATTTTCCATTAAATTAAATCATTAATTTAACCTTTTAATTTAGACTTAATTAACAAGAAAATTCACCAAGGACTCATAAAACCACATACGAAAACCCATTATAGAAAAACACATACCAAATCAAACTAAGGGGTTATAATCATGAATTAACGTCATCTGACATATTCAGAGGGTACTCAACTCATATACTTCTCCTAATTTTTAATTAGGACAAATGGCTTAAAGGTTTAAGATTTGGACTTAAGAATTTATCTCCCCTCTCTTACCATAGAGATAATGCAATAGGTTATGCTCATCCTGGCAACTCAGGGAAGTCAATACCTAGTACCTATAACCTACATAAAATCCACACATGTACATGCACAATATTCTAAGCTAAATAGGCAATGGCAAGAAGTGGTGCATTGTGTAGATCCCGACTAGCAGGTGACTATGACTCCCTCCCTTAACCACATCAAAAATAGCATACATAAAGAAAACAAACACGCACACCATCCACATGCAGTATGGGGTAAGTATCCATAAGAAAACACATATGATAATAAACCATCTAACTAATCAACATCAATAACTAAAAACATTAAATAATCATCATGCATACATGAAATATAGAGTACCAAGTAGTCTCATTATAAAATAAACTGAATCTAAAACAATATTTGATAATCTCTAAACAATGCTACTAATCATCAAACATAAAATTGGCCTAAAAGGGTTCGATAATGATAATGAAAATGTGAACTAGGGGCAGACACTACAATATATATATTGCACAAGAAATTAATTCTACACCAGGTTTGGTTAATATAATTGAAAAATTAAACTATAACAACAATATACTTATAATAACATATAGAATATCATTTCACACACACACACACACACACACACACACACACACAATTTATTTTTATACAAAAGTGTATTTAAATTTTCTGCAAAAATCTTGTACTACATTAAAAAAATTTAAAATATTATAAATATTTTGAAATGTTATAAATAACAAAATAAGTATAATTATATAGATAATTTGAATTTTTATTAGTTTTTGTTTTAATTCAAAATAATAGATTTATTTATACTAACTAAATTAAAATTACAAAATATTTTATTTATATGTTTCATTGCATATTAAACTTGATAATAGACACTTTCAACCTGTGTTCAGATGAGCCTTAATGTTAAAATTCAAGCATAGAAATTTCTTGCATTGCATAGATAGTTAATGACAAATGGAAGGAGGTTGTGGTATGCAACTGACTATCCTCCCTACAAAATGCACTGTTGACCAAATTTTAAAAAATTGAAAACATAGTGATCCTTTTTGAAATTTTTAGCATTTCACGATTTGCATATTTTGTAATTGAAAACAACATAAATATTGAGAAAAATTCACCCTGTTTTCCTGAATCTTAAAAAAAAAAATTGACTTTTAAAAAAATCTTTAGTGCAATTTGTCTAGAGATTAGCCAGTCCCTTGTGTTACAAGTAAACTAAAGATTTTGTTGTTCATGTAGAAGTGTGCATGGATTTTAAACTCCAATTCCATTGTCATTAATATTTATTCGCTCTGTCATTTTTCTAGTTTGCATGTAGTTTTTATTTGAATTGATCACATATAGTAAGGATTTGGTTCTAATAAAGCATGTTAGGAATGCATATTTTACTTTAGTTTTCCATTATGGATTGCTTGTGTCATTAAAAATGAGGACAGTTCATATATAGTTAAAACTATTGTTTGAAACAATAAATTGTAGCTTCTTTTCTCTATAGGTTTTTTTTTCAATTAGTCTATATATATATCCAAAGTTGTAATTTCATAATTGTGAGAGCTACAATAATAAAATAAAGTTTTTCTTGCTCCACAATTGTGTAATCTTTGTTCTAAAATAAAGTTCTTTCAATCATGTTTATTTTATTGTCCAACCATTCTAATTATATAATAAATTTTATGTAAAGGTCATTGGTTCAAGTTCTACAATTGGTATCAAAGCTATATGGAAATATTTGAAGAAGATTATTATCAAAGTGGATGAAAATCATGGGGTGTGAATTGTGTTCATGACATTCTCAATGCTAATTTTTTTGAAGACGAGAGCATGAAAATAGATTTTGCGCATGTGTAATTTGGGAAATGACATTTGAGAGAAAATTGAAAAAGAAAATTGAACATGCCCTATAGATTTTCTTGAAGAAAAATTTCAAGTAAGAAAATTGTGTTTGTGTTAAAAGATTATTTTTATTAATGGGAAAATCTAGTAAAAATGTAAAGAAAGATATTCAAGTTTTGATTTGTGAGAAAGATTATTTGAGAGATGAATTTAAAAAATTATAGAAGCACAACTCCAAATTCTTAGAAGATTTCAAATTTTTTTGAAAGAAGAGATATGGATATTAGTGTAAAATAGAAAGTCTTGAGAAGGAGTCAGAGAAATATAGAAAGGAAAATGATTAGTCGAAAGAAAAATTAATCTTGTTTGATACAGTCAAGAAAAAAAAATTGATTTGGGTAAGAAGTTAAAGATTCTAGAAAAAGAAAAAGAGATCTCAAAGTAAAATCCATTAGTTTGTGATGCTATATGTTATACAAGTGATCCATGTGGATTCAATAATGATAATATAGATAAATTCTTCAAGCAAGAAGGTTGAATATGAAGGTAAGCACATATATCAAGATATGGATGGAAATTTTGTAGATGATTAAAATATTGATTTAAGAATAATGTTTGTTTGAATATTATTAAGAAATGGGATTTAAAAGAAACGCAAACATGAGAAACGCATGAAGGAGCCCATCCAACACATTTGGAGGCTGAAATTTAAAGGCCTAGGGTTTGATAAAAAAGAAACATCTAATGTTGGTAGTGATAGATCCAATGATGCTAGTATGAAAAGTTCTGAGAAGCCAATTGAAAGAGTGCATTTGTCATGCCCAAATATTGGGGAAAAAATACATGATTTAAAAAAAAAATTAATCCACTATGTTAATAAAAACTATGCTTAATAGGTTAAGAATACTAACAAAGGACTTAAATTGAGCTTCATTTACATTTTATTAAGATGCAAAGTTGACATCTCAACATATTGTACGGGTTTGGAACACTCAAGTCAAGGTACAACCAAAACACTTTGTTTGGGTTAACCATGTTGGTTGACTAAAACCTAATTGAGTGTTGATATCATGTTTTGAGGATACTTAGGTTTCCTTAGTTCTTTGGTAGGATTTGGATTAAACTTTGTTTAGGTCTTAGATAGATTAGTTTGTGTAATTCATGTTCTAACATCTCAAAATTTCCCCCTTACAAAGTACATTCTAGTTTAAACCCTAATTATTTACTTGGTCAACCTTTGACTTTACCACGTGTCACATTATTAATTTTATGAAATTTAACAAGCTCTATTAGGTTATCAAGTTATCTCATATTCATTTGGTCTGTTGGTTCAATCTCCTAGGTGAGCTAGTTTTGGACCTTCAATAAGTTCATCAAATACCTTAAAAGTTAACTCCCATTATTAAAATGAACTATTATATGAATTAAAATCATTAAATATTAATTATTAAGTTATCCATGATATTTGTTTCATCCTTAGATCATATTCCTAACCTCTATTAGGTTATCAACCTATAACCCTTGCAAACTGAAATAAATGAGAATTTATGTAAATGTATAAAGAAAATTAAAATATAATATATAATAAATTTTTGAACAATATAATATAATTTCATACATTATTCCAACATCTAATATTGAATCAACTTTTAAACCTAAACACCTATCATTACTTCCAAATTATAACACTATCTCGATTTAGCTCTAACATTAACCCTTAGGTCTAATGTTTGTAATCCCTTAATCAATCTAATTAAATATATAATAATTAAAAATGGAAATTCAATTTCCAAAAATTAAAGATATTTACCTCAAAAAAATAAAACTAACTTTTAACATTTAACTTCTGATCCATTCCTCTATCATTACTAAACCTATCCCTTTCTCTCTCTATGAAAACACCTAAAATCACCCTTTTAAGGACAAGAAAATATTTTATCAAAAGAAAAGAAAAACTAAAATAATAATAATAAAATAAATCTAAAACCAACTAATATTACTAATTAAACTTACTTTACACTAACCAAGTGTACTAACTAAACACTTACCTACTGACCCTTAACTCTTAACTAACTTCTAAACCTATCTATCTAACCACCCTTACACCCTACCCCTTCTCCAACTTGTTGTTCACTCTACCCAAGACAAAATGGGTACCACCCCATTCACCAAAACTACTCCCAAGATATTTAACAAATTTCAGCAAAGAGTCTTTAGGGGAAGTACAATGGTCTCCTTAGCCAAAGTGCGTAAGTGCAAGGGGAAAAGTACTTTGAAATCTACGCTAAGTTCCAAACACCTTTCCTTGTCCTTCATACTAACTACACTTGAAAAATATATGCAATCACCACTTTTGGGAAGAGAAATAGTGGCGATGAAATCATCAAATATGGAGGTAGAACAAGGAAGTGGCACATATGAGAGACATGGAAGCTTCTAACTTTCTTTTCTCCCCCAACGTCAATGTAACCTACAAGAAAAATCCTCTCCTACATGGGAGTACTATGTCACCTCCATCGAATAGGGTGAGGAGAAAAATGTGTTGGAGAGTGGAGAACCTAGTGGGAAGGGCTAGGTGGTAGTATGTAGGTGACATCAATGAGGGAATTTCAAACACAAGGGGGAGGGAGTAAATGCTTAAAGTTTTATAGGTGGGTGATGGGTGTGGGATAAGGTTAAGATAGGATAGATATAAAAAAAAATTAATTGATTTTTATTTTAAAATTTATATATGTTAGAGTGGGGTTTCTGTTGCACCAAAAGACCAATTTGTCAATACTCGATACAACCACTCAACTTATAGTAAACAGGAGGTGATTAAGCCCTTGTCACAAATCTCAAGGGGGGTGCTAAACAAATTTCTACCAATCTCCCCCTCAACATTACCTGGGGATCTAAGGATTCAAACTTGTGACCAAGCTCTGATACCACTTGTTAGAGTGGGGTTTCCATTTCATGAAAAGATTGATCTATCAATGCTCGATACAACCACTTAACTTATAGTACATAGGAAGCACTTAAGCCCTTGTCATGAATCTCGAGGGGAGCACTGAACAAATTTCTAACAATATATTCCTTATTTAATAAGATGCAAAAAGGATTTTAAAAGGAATTCTATTAGAATATTCTTGTTACTAGAAGACCATTAAAACTTTTCCCATGCAAAATCTAGAGAGTATTTTGGCTCTCTAAAAATGCAAAATTTTGAGATTTCTTCTCCCCTTCATAGCACTAGGTTTCCTATTAAAATTGTAATAGTGACTTAGTGTATTTTTTTTGGGGCATTTTATATAGTGGATGGTATGCATAATTTTGAAGTTAAAATTTGTATTCAAATTAGGAGAAATCTTAAATGGTTTATAACATATGCAATATAAAGTAATATTCATTTGAATCCAACTTTCTATAGAATATAGTCATAATCAAATTGAGTATATAACATCAATATCTATAAGACAATTGATCATTTTTCATTTAGGACTAAATTTTCAAGACTAAAAGAAGTGTCATAAGAAATGAATTGTTAAACATTATATTTTTGCATTCATCCTATATCAATCAATAACAAGAGAATTACAATGAAATCTGTTTAACATGTTCTCATTTCTACTATCAAATTGTATACATCAAGATCATATTTGTTGGAATCTCATTGTTGAAGATCAAAGAGGGAGATTATTTTAAAGGAGGAAGATTTAAGTTAAAAGAATGTTTGCAATCATTGTTTTGTCATTGATGTCAAACCTGTTGTTTGTAGGAATGACATTTTCTTATAAGATCCAAGTACTATCACTTAGTTGATTGATG
The DNA here is from genome assembly GCA_028749045.1 of Cupressus sempervirens. NCBI lineage: Eukaryota > Viridiplantae > Streptophyta > Pinopsida > Cupressales > Cupressaceae > Cupressus > Cupressus sempervirens. Next base: position 52,427,348 of record CM053790.1, on the reverse strand, counting down.
AAGAGGATTTGATCAACAAGATGTAACAAGAGAACTTGAGGGAAAGGTTAAGTTATGATGTTGTAATGAAGTGTAAGAATTAGTCAAGACAATGGTTAAATGATGTATTGATAACATACTCAAAGATACAAAGGTTGGTCACACTTAGAAATATTGGAGGAAGAAGTTGTAATAAGGTTGACTAGAAAGCTTAAACTAAGATCATTAGTGGGTACCGAGCAAGTTAGTTGAAGCCAAGAAAATTGTTAGTTGAAGCCGAGTAATAGGAAATTATAGTGTGTGTTGAGTGATCTTCAAGTGCTGAGTGAAGATCAGGTGTCAAGTAACAGAAAATTCTTAGTAGGTGTTGAGTGATCTTCAGGTGTCAACCATCAGGAAAAACATAGTTGATGTCAAGTAACACAGTACATGTTTCGAGCACTAGTATTTCAATAGTGCTAAGCTGTTACATTATTTCAAATGACAAATATTTTCCAAATCTGAGCTGATACAGTCATTACATTGAATTTTGTGAACAAGTTGGAAGATAAGAATGATGAGTTGGTGGCACAAAATCTTATGTAAACCATTTTTGAGCAAATTCTAAAGGATTATTCAAGAAGTTTCTAGAGGAAACAAAAGATGAGTTAGATGCAATGAATCCTACCTAATCCATACAAATTGAAATTAAAGAATGGGAGAATCGAGTAGGAAAAGGAACTCCAAGACTTCTATTTAAGGAGTCATAGACCAAGCAGCAAAGAGTTGTTGCTACAGTTGCTGCTGAAGAGCCAAATCTGCAAAGTGGTTAGAAGGGTGTCAAGGAGGAGAAATCTAGGAGAAGGTAGAACATAGAAGTTCTACTTCAATAAGTGGTCATGGAGAGATGATTGTACTAGTACATTAAGTATGGAGACTCAAGGAGACTAACCTTAAAAGGAGGGCAAGCAGTCAAGAGTTGCAAAGATTGAAGGCCAGGCAAGGGAATGAACTGAGAAGTGATCTGAGATCTACAAGATAGGTTGTATATTGTAGTCAGGTCAAAGATTTTCTAATACTATCTAGCAATTGTATTATATCTAAAAATCCTATGGACTTAGGTTGGTTTAATAGCCATTTGCAAATCCTTTAATAGGGCAGCATTCCAAATGAATGTTCTAAAGTCCTCTAACCAGGCCAAGTATGTCAGAAGGCATCATTCACTTGATCAGATCATTGGAGATAAATTAGAAGGAACAATGACAAGAAGAAAATTAAAAGTTACATTTCTACTTGCTGATTTTGAACCTAGAAGTGTCAAGGATGCACTAGAAAGTGAAAGTTGGATTGAAGCAATGAACAAAGAGATAGAACAAATAGAAAATAACAAAACTTGGACTCTTGTTCCTAGGCCTAAAGATAAAAATGTGATTGGAACAAAATGGGTATTCAAAAATTACCTAAATGGAGATGGACAAGTCTTTAGAAACAAAGAAAAATTAGTATGTAAAGGATATTATCAAGAAGAAGGTATTGATTATGGTGAGACTTTTGCCTCTGTTGCAAGATTAGAAGGTGTTAGGACCCTACTTGCATATGGAGCTCATAAAAAATTCAAAGTATATCAAATGGGAGTTAAATTTGCATTCTTAAATGGAATTCTTGATGAAGAAGTCTATATTGAACATCTAGAAGGATTTTTTGATCCTAACAAAAGAGACATGGTCTACAAATTACACAAAGTATTATATAGTCTCAAACAAGCTCGTAGAGCCTGGTATGAATGACTACATAACTACCTAATACAGATTGGTTTTCAAAGGAAAAATGATAACAATAGTCTATACATCAAGGAAGGACCAAATAACAAGATTGTGTTGGTAGAGATATTTGTGGATGATACTCTATTTATAGGAAATGATGACCTATGCAAAGCATTTTTAGAACAAATGAACAAAGAGTTTGAGATGTCCATGTTTGGTGAAATAAAATTCTTTGTTGGATTATAGATACAATAGAACAAAAATGGTATCTATATCACTCAATCTAAGTATATCAACAAGATACTCAAGAATTTTGGAATGGAAGATTCAAAACCAATTGGTACCCCATGTGTACTAGACTTAAGCTTACCAAAGATGATGACTTCAAAGAAGTAGATCAAACCTTGTACAGATCAATGATTGGAAAATTATAGTATGTAGTTCACATAAGGCTTGATATTGCCTTAGCAGTTGGAATAGTGGCAAGATTATTAGCTAAACCCAGAGAAAAGCACATGATGGAAATCAAAAGAATTTTGAGATATCTTTAAGGTATTGAAGCCTATGATTTATGGTACAAAATTGGAGGAAATCTAGGCCTAAAAGTATTTATTGATGTTGATTGGGTAGGAAATCTTGATGTCAAAAAAAGCACTAGTGCTGGAGCTTTCTTTCTTGGGAAGAGATTGGTATCCTAGACAAGCAAGAAGAAAAACTACACATCCCAATCCATAGTAGAAGCATAGTATATAGCAGCAGTAGTAAACTACTCTAACATTGTTTGGTTCAAACAATTGCTGGAAGGAACAAAGTTTGAAATCAAAGAACCAATGGTCATGTTTTGTGATAACACTAGTGCAATTAACATATCAAAGAACCTAATGATGCATTCCAAAACAAAGCACATTGCTATAAAATATAACTTTGTCAGAGAATTGGTGCAGGATAAAGAAATGAGATTGGAATATGTCCGTACAAAAGAACAAATTGTAGACATATTCACCAAGCCATTATCTAAGGATGCATTTTTGTATTTGAAAGGTAAGCTAGGGGTCATTCCCCTATCTGAATCTCACTAAATAAAGTTTAATGATGCATTAATAAGGAATTAGTTGAAGATCAATCAATTGATGCAACATAATCAAGAGAATATTGCATATGAATCAGTAGTCAAGGTACATTGATACAAATTTGGCATGTGTTGTCAAAGAGGGAGAAGGTTACTGTCATACCTTCCTAAAATTTTGTAGAGGGAGAAGTTTGAAATTTTGTAGAGAAGAAGTGAAGCAGTCCCTTCACAAAGGGAGAATACAACAATGAAGAAGAAGCTTCCGTGTAAAATCAAAGAGGGAGAAACTTTCTGTCAAAGGGAATCTTATGCTCAAATTTCATTATGCTATGACATGTTGTGTTTCCATCAATGCCAAAGAGGGAGATTTTTGGATACAATTGATTAATTGTGTGTTTTCTTTCATGTTACATAAATGCCATATCAATTGATAGTTAGTGCTTACTGAGCACACTTAGTTAGTGAAGACAATTTTCCTTGTCTACCGAATGTTACAAGTTTTCTCTGAATAGAAGATAGTGTCTATTGAGCTCACTCAGGCATCAAAGGAATCTAGGTAGGAAAGAGTGTTAATTGAGCTCACTCAATTAACAAAGAAAAAGTTGGATAGAGTTAATATTCACCGAGTTCACTGGGTTGCCAAAATATTTTTTGTAAGTTCGCAGTGTTAACCGAGCTTCTATTGGTTAACACAAGAAATTGCTTCAGAGTTAGTTTCTACTGAGCTGGGTTGGCTTGTGAAGGATTTTTCTTATTTTGGTATATAAACCTTAATTACTTTATGTATTGATTCTAGCCAACCATGATGATGAATATTAGTTATTCTAATTTGTATTTGAGCTGACTTGACAATCTGGAAGCTATTAATAAAAGGTCAAGTTGAAATTTCAAGTGTGTGTGCAAGTGTGTTGATTGAATTAAAAGGAAAAGAGAGGAAGAAAACTTGAAGGATAAGAAGGTAAACTTCTATAATAGAAAATTTACATTCGATCAGGAAGGATCAAGTTTAAGTAGAATAGAGATTTGGATTCAGCAATTCAGTTGCATTACAATCAGTTCATTTCATTGTTACTCTCTAACTACTGTAGCAATGATCTAAAATCTTTTAATAGGGTTGGTTTAATAGCCAGTTGTAAATCCTATAACACTCTTTGAGTGTGAGTATAATTTTTTTGGAAATAATAATGTTCAATTTTTTTTCATTAATACTTCTAATCACTAAAATAGTCCAACATCCATGACTAGATCTACTAGTGAAAAGCCCTCCTCTAATAAAAGCCCTAAGACACAATGGGGTTTTTAAAAGAACAAATCACATGTCTTATCTCCTCACCTTAGTCCTAGTCTAGTTGGCAAGAATAAGACTAACTTTAAAGCCAAAATGAAGAGTAATTTGGTTGTTGGCAACTTGGCAGAATCAAAACCCTAAAAACCACATAGATAGTTGGCGAGAGCTCTATCGCTGCTAGAGAATCCTCCCCCTTTCTACCTCCCCTCCCACTAATGAAGGAAATGTTATTAAATAAAGTGGAAATGAGGATGAATTTTATATGCCTTTTAAAACTGAGAAAACCATGTTGGATGATGATGTTAGATTGTGTAGTAGCAATCCTTCCCTTGATCATAGTAGGAAAGAGAAGAAAAATAAGCTCACAACTACTAAAGTGAACAGAAATGCAGCCCACTCTAGAATTTGAAAATTAATATTGCAATCACTGATTATTAATCCCATATCTTAAAAGATTATTTAATTGCCAACAAATAATTCATAGCTAATATTGAAAAATAACACAACTTCAACTTTACCAATAAAAATATGGAAAGAAATTTGTAACACAATGACATAATATTTTTAGACAAATTGAGCTTGGAAAATCCCCTAAGGGAAAACCAATTCTATAGATGAGGAATTATATTAAACTTTATCAAATCAAGAGATACAAAATTCCTTGTCTCTTACTGGTAGAACTCCAACAACCTCCCAATTTCTCACACTGATATTTCCCACTTCTATCCTCGACACTATCATTGTGTCCTCAATAACATTGCAAGAATATTTTCTATCAATGCAAATTATTCTCCAACTTCTGTTCTCCAAATGCTCCCTTGGCTCTACTTCTATTGGAAAACTAATAGTTGAGATTGATTCTAAATTAGCATTTGAGATTAAAACAACCCAACAACCAATAATAAAATTGGTTTCTAGTTGCTTCTAAAAGTGGTCAATTATTTAACAAATAATTACCCCTACTCCAAAAAATTAGTTAGGAAAACAATCATTTACTAACTAATCATATATGGACAAACAATTATCCAAACTAACAAACTAACACTCCTTCTTAGCGAGGAAGTTGTTATGCATGACACCAAAGTAATCTTTGAGGAATATGAATTTTTCCTTCCCCAATGCCTTAGTTAGAATATTTTCTACTTGCTCCTCTATAAGTATATACTATAGTTGAACGATCCTTCATACTAAAAAATGCATGATGAAATGATATCTAATGTCTATATGTTTAGACCTATCATGAACTATTGGATTCTCAAAAAACTTGATGCAACTCTAATTGTCGCAGTGTATCATAGTAATCTCAACTCTCTGACCAAACAAGGCTACTAGAAACTTTTGAAGTTATATAGCTACACATGTCACCATGCTAGCTGCCACGTATCCTAATTTTGCTAAACTTAGAGATGTAGACTTCTACTTCCTACTAAACCAAAAAAAACTCTTGATCCCAAACTGAAACAACACCCTGAAGTGATCCTTTTGTTCAATGTACTTCCTACCCAATCTACATCAATATACCCTATCAACATAATACCTTCACTTTAAACATAACTGCATACTCAGTTGTACCATACAAATAATGCAACACATGCTTAGCCATTGTCCAATGCATTCTCTTTGGTTCAACCATGAACTGAGAAAGATAGTTTACTACAAGTGCTATATCTAGCCTGGTGTTGACCAAATACATAACTAAACTAATCAACTACCTATATAAGGTGGGATCTAAATCCTTTCCCCTAGATGTATCTGAAAGATCCTAAAAGGATCCTTTCATTGAATTTCTATAAATTTTAATTAAAATAATAGATTTTCCTATGCTATCCTTATGGTCTTAGAGAATTAGAGAGAAGTTGTAGAAAGATTGTTTCTTCTTTTTTGTATTTTCCAAATATAAATACAACATTAATTAACAAAAATAGCAAATAATATAATATTTAGTCAACTAAAATAGCTACAAATTGTACTAGGCAAGATATGTAATCAAAATGCTAGCAAAGGTGGTTACAAATAAGGAATGAAGATGCCAATTGAAAGAATGGACTAGCCACACATAAAAAGGGTAGAGATGACTAACATAAGCCAACCAAAAAATTATGTGCCAGCTAAAAGGAAGCCATATGACTACTATAGTCATGCCTACACAACAACAAGATCCCAATGTGCCAAACAAGCACCCCCAAATGCTAAATTTAACAATGTTTGTCAATTGCTAAAACAATACTATAAAATGTTGTTGAAACCATCTATTGGGGTTTGCATCCCAATAGATAGGGTTTAGGGTTTATGTCCTAGTCCTCTAGAATCACTCCTTAGAGAAAAATTGTAATACCAAGAATGAAGATTTAAAAGATAATAAAAGAATGAGTCAATATCTCCTTTTATCTCCCTCTCAAAGGCACTCAAACCTTAAAGGGAGAATATGTCTTTCCCCTTATTATAAAATGACATCTCACTTAAAAGGCCTTTATGTATAGGAAAAACATCTATTTCCTCAAATAACATAACTCTAGATGCCTAAAGGTTTCTAAATGATGAAAATAAGTTATGATAATTCAAAAACTTTCCAACAAGCTATGACTCATAGTCCTATTTGACTAGATGAAGCCAAAATCCCCTTATTACTCCAGTTAGCTATACAAATATATTTATTTTAATTTATTTAAATGCAAACTTAGAAAATCTTAAAAATATTTCCTTTTATTCAAATAGAAAGCCAAATTCAACTGGAAAGCCAAACTAGCCAAATAATTAATGAATAGGTCCTATCACCTACTTGTAACTAATGTTGATCAATGTGGACCAACTAGTAGTCCCATCCTTAAAAAGTAGGGATGCTCCTAGGAACTAGGGAATATACCCTGTCACCCTTAAACTGAAATTGTATACTAATCCCAAGAAGCCTCAAATCTGATCACTGCCACAACCTCCTAAATTTTAGGAAAATTCCTAAAATTAAGGAATTACCCCAACTGGCTCTCAAACTAATTGTAGAACCAACTATGGTCACTAAGTATCCAATACGAGTCTTTATCTACCACTGCTAGCCTACGAGACTCCAATAATAGGTCGACTCTCATAGCTCTACTAGTTAGACTAGAGAGGGGACATGATAGCCCTCCCCTCTTAGACATTCTTGCCCACAAGCAACTGCAACACTAGATTTTAGAAAATGGATTCACCTTGCTAGTTGCATCCTCTATGATTAGACCTATCTAGCTCAAAGTACTCCTAAATCACCCTACTCCTCAATCATATCTCCTTGACCTCTAGAATCTCCTCACAGACAAAAGTCAGTTTACCCTCTTCATCCAAAGGAGGTAAATCATGTGTTGTTGTAATATGCTTCCACAGTGCCTTCTTCAAGCATGACACATGGAACACATTATGAACCCTACTATCTAGTCATAATTTGATCTCATAGGCCACCTCTCTAACTCATCTAATTACTTTGTAAGGTCCATAAAAATGAGGCTTGGTCTTTTTATCTACTCCCTATTTAAGGGTGCTCTATTTATATGGCTATAGATGAAGGAAATTCATGTCACACACCTTAAATGCTCCCTCAATCTTGTGTTGATCAACGTACATCTTTTGCTAGTTCTAAGCATGTTGTAAGTTCTCCTTGAGAGATCTTATGATATCTTAGTTCTCCTAGAACCAATTGTGTACCAAGGGAACTTTTTTATCACTATCACTCACTATGGTCTTGTCGAGACCATGGAGTCAGAATTTCTCTCTAAAAAATAACTTGACTACCTGTGAAGCTATGAATTCCATTGCAATCAAAAAGATGTGGGCATACTTAGTTAGCCTCTCCACCACAACATAAATATAGTCCTTCCCCTGAACTTGAGGAAGAAATGTAATGAAGTACATAAATATCCCTTTCTACTTCTACTCTAGTATAGGCAGAGGCTACAATAATCTAGCCTAAAAAGTATGCTCTAACATTTTCTGCTAACAAGTCATGCATTCACAAACATGGCATAAGACATCATCCTTGAGACCCTTCCAAGAAAATGTCTCCTAGAGACAACCCTATAGGTCATGCCATAACCCGAATGTCCTATTGTAGGAGTATCATGGTAAGCATGCAAAATGTGCTACTTCAACTATGATTTAGGAACAAGGTAGACCTTGCTATTGTAGTAGATGATATCAGCCACTATACTATATCTATTATCCTATGTCAACCCATCCATGATCTCAAAAGCATTTTGATTTTTGGAATACTCAATTAAAAATACAGCCTTCCAATCTGTCAAAATCTTGCTCAATGAACATAGGCTGAAAACTGATGGCTTTATGGAAAGTGTTGTTGGAAATATAAGAGGAGTAACTGAGAGGGGAGGTTGAATTAATTACCACTAAAATAAATCCAAGATCCATTATATGTCAATACAAATCAAAACTTTGATTAAACTATATTCTGTAGTAACTTGGCAAACACACATACACTCAACTTACACTAGCAAATGTTGTAACTTGGTAAACACTGAAATAACTCAACAACCATTTAACATGAAAATCTTAAGATATTATTTTTCATTATGCTTATTTAACTTAGCTATAAAAACATAAAATAAATAGCATGAACACAAGTGACACCAAGATTTAACATGAAAACCCAATTTGGAAAAAAATCACCAGTTGCAACTAGTTACTAATTTTCACTCTTCTGAAGTGAGCCCTGTTTGGAGTCAACCCTGTTAAAGGTTACAAAACACACTATTAGGTGTGACCCTATTAGGAGTGGCCTTATTAGAGGTTTTTAAGAAAACTCAAGTATAAATTTCATCCTATTAGAGGATTTACAAATAGCTATTAAGCCAACTCTATTAAGAGATTTAGATCACTACTACAATTCTTAGAGAGTAACAATGAGATGACCTAATTTTTGATGCAACTGAATTTTTGACTAAAGATCTCAATTCTAGCTTGTATGCTTGATCCTTCCTAATCATATGTATCTTTTCATCTCAACAAAGATATTCTACTTATCCTTCTAACTCGCTTCCTCTAAGAATCTTCAAATCTTTTGTTATGTTCCACACATTCAATCCTCAATTTGACCTTATATTTATATCTTACACATCATCAAGTCAGCTTGAGTATAACTTAGAATACTTAGTGTTCATCTCCTTAGTTGGCTAGAACCAATAATTAAATCAATTGAGCTCAATATGCCAAAACAAGAAAATGCTTCGTTAGATGACCCTACTTGGTAGATACTAATTTCCAAATGATTTTCCTATGTTAACCAAGTGAACTCAGTTAACATTGCATACTGAAAATGTTTTGTTGGTAACCAAGTGATCTTAGTTAACACTGGTTCTATCTAAAAATTTCTTCATTAACTGAGTGAGCTCGTTTAACACTAAAATTTAATAAACTTTCCTTTGATGTCCAAGTGAACTTGGCAAAGACTATCTTCTAAACTTTGCAAACTTTGGAATTCTCGATAGACACATGAAAATATCTTCATTCACTAAATGAGCTCAACATACACTAATTGACAATGATATGACATTTTGTGTAACATCAAAGATAATACACAATTAATCAATTATTTTCAGCAATCTCCCTCTTTGGAATTGATGGCAACACAACATGTCATAATTCAATGAAATTTTTAGAGCAAGAATAAAGTAAGTAACGTTATCCTTAGTTTCATTCTAATTCTTATACATGAGAACTCCCTCTATCAGTGTGAACTCCCTACACCTTTAGCTTCTCCCTCCATCAGCAAAATTATGTCTTCAACATCTTCTTCTAATAGCCATGTTCTCCCTAATTGACATCTCTCAAAATATATACTTTCCCTTTTTATAAAATTTATGTGAGATATGATAGAAAACTTCTCCCTCTTTTAAATCTCATGCCAAAGACTATATTTAGTAAATATCAATGTACCTCATGTAATGATCCATATGCAATGTACCCTTTTCAATACTGCATCAACTGACTAATCTTCAACATGCTCTAGTTGATGCATCACTAAACTTCATTTAGTGAGCTTTAGATAGGGGAATCACCTCTAACTTACCTCTTAGATACAAAAATGCATCCTTAGGTAATGTCTTAGTAAATATGTCTACAATTTTTTTCTTTGGTATTTGTTGTGTTTTCACAATGCACACCCCATTTCTCCTTGAAATGGGGACCCCTAGTAATATTTTTTTGTTTCCCAAACCCCTAGTCTAGGGCCTAGGTCATTTTGGGAACTCCATCTAGAGTTTGGATCAAACCCTGGTCCTCTAACTAAGAAACCTAGAGGTTAGAACTGGAGAATTTGAGTGTTAAAGGGTGATTTTTAGTGCACAAAAAACTAGCTTATTGGGGGAACCCAATTTTTCTAGTTTGAGTACTAGGGACTCCTTTTTTTGGGTCTTATGACACAAGCTAATTAATGTTTTTTTCTTTGTGCAGATAAAAATATATCCTTAACTTGTCAGGGTCATAAATTTTGACCTAGAGCTTAGAATTCAAAACTATTTACACCGTTGGAAAGAAGAACTAAAAACTAATTTTAGTCCCTAAAATAGGGAGCCTTTGACAACTCAATTTTAGAGACTGATGAAAGTTTCAACTTGAAATTTTGAGCAAAAGACCTCTAAAAAAGCCAATTAAAGAGACCTACAAAATCTTGTTAAAAAGATATGGAAAATTTTTAAACATTTGATCATTTTGGATAATTTGGATCACCTTGTCTGTAACCTAGAAGGATTGGGTAGTTAGAGAGAAGAAAAGATAAAAGATATAGATTTTAAACACATGAACTAGAACAGGTTCCTCATCTTATGCAACTATTAATGACAAGATTCAACACAGGTGCCTTGGTATTTTAGGTAGAAGAAGCAATAGAAGTGGCACTAGAAGGAGGGCCCCTTAACATTTTGAATAGAAGAAACAAACTTGAAATTTCAAAATTCTAGATTTTTTACAAGTGCAAAAAATTTTTTGAGCTTCCAAGCTTCTGAGGTGTGCTTCTTATGAAAGTGTTTGGCTATAAAGAGTGTATAAAATCATCAAAAAGGGGCATAGTAAGTACACAAAAAGTGATCCCATACCTCATTTGAGAAAATTCTAGAAACAATTCTCCAAAAAAAGAACTTTAATTTTTTGGCAAATTGTGCTTCCAAACTTTTGAGCTTCTGAGGTACGCTTCTTATGAAAGTGTTTGGCTATAAAGAGTGTATAAATCATCAAGAAGGGGAAAATTAAGTACACAAAAAGTGATCCAAGACATCATCTAAGGAAACCCCAGAAACCATTTTCAAAATAGAGAACTTCAATTTTTTGGTGAATTGAGCTTTTGAACTTCTGAGGTGCACTTTTTATGAAAGTGTTTGGCTATAAAGAGGGTATAAATCATTAAAAATGGGAAAATTAAGTACACAAAAAGTGATCCTAGGCCTCATCTAAGAAAAACCCATAAACTATTTTTAAAACTGAGAACTTTGATTTTTTGGCCAATTGAGCTTCTAAATTGTTGAGGTGCACACGTGTGCTAGGTGTGCTACTTTTGAGGTGTGCTTCATCCAAGGTGCACTAAATTTTTTTGAAGAATATAGAGGTGCACTGACAGTTATCTTCCAATTTCAAATTTAGAGATTTCCATGCACCAGAAATGTATTATGATGATAGTTTAACTTCTACAAACATCTAGAGAAGGTTGAACTTCTATTTTTGGCACCTTCAAAGACTCCTACATCATCTAATGGCTTTCTTCTTCTTATTTTCTCATGCTTTATTTTTGTAAGACATGTAAAGTCTCATGCATCCATTAAATGATATAAATAAGGATGGAGTCCTACTTAGCACCTGTTAGAGAATCAATTTGTATATAAATAGATTTGTTTTATTAGTTTACAAGAATATATTTGCATAAATAGATCTCTCACTCTCAACACAAATTAATGCAATATGTATTCTAGGCTATCATTATTTTGATGCAATAATATATGTTGTTCGTGCTTGCATTTGGAGTGTAGTGATTCTTGCCTAAGTGTGTTACATTTTGTGGACTTATGTTCATGAAGTACAATTGAGCCAATTTTTTTATTGCATTGTTCTAGTTGTGTGATCTTTTAATTTTGGTATTTTCTATAGGTCTACAAATTTTGTTGATGTACTTAGTTCGACAAGAGATCACTATGTTGTTCCTACATAGCTTTTTGTCTCGCATGAGCACACTTTTCATGGCCTTGTGATTTGATGAAAAGTGAGAAATCTTATGGTTACTAAATTTCCATCAATGATTGCATCATTGGAATTAAGGAAGCTCTACTCCTACTTTCATTGGTTATCCAACGATCTTTTTGAAAGCTTAACATGCAGACCCGTTGTTTTCATGGTTTAAGTATGTTAGGATTTTACTTTCATGTTATTTTCTTGAACTTATTATTAACCTACCTTCATTATTTTATTTACTAACCCCTTGGTTAAATTAGGAAATCATATAGTTGCGTAGTTAGATTGCATTCATCATAAAATAGAAAATAGAAAAATATAAATATTCTTTTGTGTGGTTGTTATTTTGAAATAGCAAGCCAATTCAAAATTGTTTAACAAACTAGCAAAGGCCTTCTTGTGAATACTCACATTTATCTTCAACTGAGTGGATTCCCATAGGTCAGAAGATCGCTCAGAACCTTGGAGTTAATCATGTATTAACTTTTCAAGAGAGGAGTTTGAAAGGTTTCCCACTATTAAGCATCATGCAAAATGATATCTCAATAGAAGTGGTGCTAAAAGGATGGCCTTAAAACCATTCTGCTCAAAAAGCCAAAGTTTCTGTTTGAAAATTCTACAACTTTCAAAGAGAAAAAATTTTCAACTCTAGAAAACTCTAAAGCTGGAAAAAATCTAACTCTAGGAAATTTTGAAGTTGGAAAAAAATCTAACTCTATAAAATTCTGAAGTTAGAAAAAATCTAACCGAAGTTGAAAAAAATCTATCTCTAGGAAATTTTGAAGTTGCAAAAACAATCTAACTCTAGAAAATTCTGAAGTTAGAAAAATTCTAACTCTGGAAAATTCTAAAGTTGGAAAAAAAAATCCAACTCTAGAAAATTTTGATGTTAAGAAAAAATTCTAACACTAGAAAATTATAAAGTTAAAATAAAATCTAACTCAAGAAAATTCTGAAGTAGGGAAAAAAATCTAACTCTAGATAATTCTAAAATTGAAAAAAAAATCTTACTCTAGAAAATTTTGAAGTTGGAAAAAATATCTAACTCAAGAAAATTCTGAAGTTCAAAAAAAATCTAACTCTAGAAAATTTTGAAGTTGAAAAAACCTAAATCTAGAAAATTTTGAAGCTGGAAAAGAAATCTAACTTTGAAAAATTTTGAAGTTGAAAAAAAATCTAACTCTAGAAAATTCTAAAATTTATAAAAAATCAAACTCTGGAAAATTCTAAAGTTGAAAAAATATTCTAATTTTGAAAAATTGACACGTAGAAGAATTTTTGGAGTTTTGGGTCTTGTCACCAAGGTGCACAGGTGCACAAGGTGCACTATTTTGAGAAATTTTGCTTCTTCAGAGGTGCATTTTTCCTAAATAAACATAAGTTCCTAGAAAGCAGTCACTTTCACAAGCATCACAATGATAAAGGGATACCAAGAACACCACCCATTCACATTACGCATTCCATCATCATCATTTTCTTTACATTCTACTTCACACATTCCCATCATTATGCACCATGTCTTTCTTTAATGCCCAAAATTCACCTTTGAATCTAGCTAGACCATTAGATGACTTGCCCAAAAACCCTAAAAAGTTTTTCCCACAGTTCATCTATGGAGAATCACGAACAACAAAAGATCATATTTAAATTTTCAAGGAGATATGTAATTGAAACCAGATTCAACATATGGACATGGTATGTTGTCTTTTCCCTTACATTTTAAGGGAAATGGCATTCAATTGGTACCTCAATCTACCCCCATCATCAATAAGGGATTGGAACTCCTTTGAGAGAAATTTTTTGGAACAATTCAAGATCTATATTGATCGAACTATCCTATATCATCAATTTATCTCAATTAAGAGGGATTCCCATGAGACTATTTCATAGTTTAATCATTGCTTCTATAGGATGTATCAAATAATGGAGTTTCCTTACATTATACCACAAGAGGCTATCATCCAGATATATTTTGGAATGATGGATTCATTAAATTATATTTTTCTAAGAAGGCTCCCACCTAGAGACATTGATACCATTGAAAAGATCTTCAAAGAGTTTGTTGCATTCATGAAGCAAGTTATTGTTGCTCCGATGCCAATAATTACATATTCCAAGTATGAACCCCAAAAGACTACATTCTTTGAGTAAAAGACTTCTCCACCTACTAAAATCGAGAACAATATGGCTAGTGAGATTAAGGTCATGAAGGAGACAATCTCTCTTTTATCTAATGAACTCATCAAAATAAATTTGAATTCCTCAAGAAACCAAAGCAATAATCCAAGACAACTTGCTGCCCAGAGAAATTATTCTCAAAATTAGAGCATAAATTTTGGCCTTTACAGTAACATCAACAATGAGAATAATGGTATTATAGGTATGAGACCAAGTGGGCACAATCATGTTTTGGATCAGCCTCCCCAAATCATATAGGAACAACCTTTTTAGTTTAGTGCAATGGTGTTTGAGTCATGTGATAAATTTGTAGGAGGACAAATGATGAAGATGATCTAGAGGAGTTTGTGTTCTCATTCAATGAAGAAATTCTTCCAAGTGTTGATGCTTCAATAAGTGTGGATATTCCAAGAAATTTTGAGGATGCAAAAAATTTTGAAGTTCCAAATCTCCATAGAGTTGTAAAAATTCTCAAAGTTGCAAAAAGTGATGGAAATGTAGAAGATCCCAAGGTTGGTGAGATTTTTGAATCAGTAGTTCATCAAGAAGAAGATATCAATGCTTCCTATTGTGATATCGATTCCCAATTGAATAATGATAAGATACCTCTCTCAAAACAAGATTTTTCATTAGAAGAGATGGATAGAGTGCTCAATTTGGTCTCAATCTTGATTGAGGAAATGTCTATTTGTGGGTATTCTAAAAATATATCAAACCATGCAATAACAGAGTCATGTAGAACCCATCCATTTGGGTTCCATTCAAAAGAAAGTTGTCCTGATTTCTTGTTAGCCTGGGAGATCGCAATGGAGGAAAAGTATGATTTTGAATAGGCTTCTTTGGGATATGAGGCATAAAAAATCTTGGTCAATGATAGTAATAAATCCTATAATTCAAAATGAATGTTGGTGATTGATTTTTCTAGTCTGAAGGAACCTAAAGTGTTTCCATGTGTGTGTGGAGTTGTGTACCATGAGATAAGACCACCAGAAGGAGAGATTACAATGTGGGAGTGTACTCCTATGTGGGAGACTCACTAGATTAGGTGATATATTTCCATTATTCATCTCAATTTGATGGTTTTCAATTTGAATGTGATGCTAAAGGTAAGAGAACTTGTTTCTAGATTAATCATGTCATGGAGAGTTACCCCAATTTCTGATTTTGTGTAATTTGTGTTTGGAATTGAACCAAGATTTTCCAAAATTTATTTTTCTGAGTACAAAGAAAAAATATATTTTCTTAGGACTATATGGGGTGGTTCATTATTATTTCACATCATGAGAAATCTACTAATAGCCACCCCACACTCTTATTATTCAAGGTTTTATGTACATAAGTTTTAAATTTGTTTTTGTTTAAGTTTAAGTTTTTATTTTTATTTTCATTTTTCTTAGTCTTTTTTAGTTTTTGTAGTTAGGTATTAGTTTTCTTTGAGTTGAGCCTTCTTGTTTTAGTTTCATTTATGTTTTCTTCTTTTTCCTTTTTTAGTCATGTAAGTCTAGACATTAGGTGCAATCATGACTCATTCTTGATGAATTTCATAAATTACTCCTTGTGGTATCAACTTTTAGGGAGAGGTATTTCTTTGTCAAAGCATTTAGATGATTTTTGTTTCTTGTACCAACTAAAAAATGGATATTACTTTTAGTTGTAAAGGACTTATAGTCTTGAATTCAGAATATTAGATCAATAGTTCTCAACATTTGGCAAATTTAAAGATTTGACTATCTTGGTATTTTCAAATTAAGGTTGACGATTATAAGGGATAGTTTGAAACTTTCTAGTTTAGACAAAAGGTTTTTTCAAGGAATTACTAAGGTCATTGTTAGGCATGAGAGTTTCTAAAAGTTCTTAAAAGAGGAATGCAAGGGATGTTCACTAAAGATTGAATTTGAGAAATGACACCAATGTCTTGGCCACATAATCTAAGCATGGTTAGGGTACAGAAAGGGAAAAAAAAAAGTGTTAAGAATTAAAGATTCTACAAAGTTCGAGAAAGGTAATCTGGCTATAAGGATATACACTCCAAATTCCTATCCAATATCAAAATCATTACTTCATAGAAGAATCAAATGGCAACATTGTGAGCTACGTGAAGCAAGTATTCAAAAGATTACCTAGGACTTCAATTAGAAAAGTGATAACCCCTTAAGAGCCCTCAGAATTGATTGTCTTATCTAGTTAGACAAGGGATTGATAAACAACTTTCATGAATATTCCCAATGAATGGACTGGAAGGGGTGGAAGATTGTTTCTATGCTATCAAAAACTTTTGATAGATTGCATTATGAGATGTTGAAGGAAACAAATACACTATGCACACATTGAGCTTGAAGATTCAAGATTCTAAAATTTTGACTATCAAAGAACTTGAAAGCTATTTCAAGTATTTGAGATTTAGTTGTCATTTGAAACATGTTCAAAGGATGCTTGTTGATGAAGAAATTCCTTTATCATTTCTTCATTTTCGTTGGGGCTATTTGTTGTGGTTTCACAATGCATGCCCCATTTCTCCTTGAAATGGGGACCCCTTGGCAATTTTTTCATTTCCTAGACTCCTAGTCTAGGGCCTGGGTCATTTTGAGAACTTCACCTAGAGTCTAGATCAAGCCCTAGTCCTCTAATTCAAAAACCTAGAGGTTAGAACTGGAGAATTTGAGTGTTAAATGGTGATTTTTAGTGCATAAAAAACTAGCTTATTGGGGGAAAAATATCTATTTTGAATAGTGTTGACCCAATTTTGTTAGTCTAAATCCTAGGGAGTCCTTGTTTGGGTCTTATAACATGAGCTAATTAATGTTTTCTTCTTTGTGCAGATAAAAATGTGTCCTTAACTTGTCGAGGTCATAACTGTTGACCTAGAGCTTAGAATTCAAAACCATTTACACCATTGGAAAGAAGAACTAAAAATCTAATTTTAATCCCTAAAATAGGGAGCCTTTGGCTACCACTTTTAGGGATTGTTGAAAGTTTCAAATTGAAATTTTTAGCAAAAGACCTCTGAAAAAGCCAATTAAAAAGAATTAGAAAATCTTGTTAAAAAGATATGGAAAAGTTTTAAACATTTGATCATTCTTGATAATCTAGATTACTTGGTCTTTGACCTGGAAGAATTATGTAGTTGGAGAGAAGAAAATATCAAAGATACAAAGGTCAGACACATGAACTAGAACAAATTCCTCATCTTATGCAACTATTAATGACAAGATTCAACAAAGGTGCCTTGAATTTTAGGTAGAAGAAGCAACAGAAGTGGTGCAAGAAGGAGGGCCCCTTAACATTCAAAATAGAATAAAATAACTTGCAATTTCAAAATTATTCATTCTTTTATGAGTTCAAAAAAAAATTGAGCTTCTGAGGTACACTTCTTATGAAAGTGTTTGGATATAAAAAAGGTTATAATGTTGGAAACAATTTATTAATTGTGTGTTATCTTTGATGTTACAAAAATGTCATATCAGTTATCATTCGATGCATGTTGAGCTCACTTGGTTAGTGTAGACAGTTCTCTATGTCTACCGAGTGTTCTTATGTAGAAGACAGTGTATACTGAGTTCACTTGGGTGTCAAAGAAATTCATGCAAAGAAAGAGTGTTAACCTAGCTCACTTGATTAATGAAGAAAAGTTGGATGGTATCTATGGTGACCGAGTCCACTCAGTTACCAAAGGATTTTTGAAAGTTCATAGTGTTAAATGAGCTTTTATTGGTTAACACAAGAAATCACTTCAAAGTTAGTGTTTACTTAGTTGGCTCAGCTAAAGAAGGATTTTATTATTTTGGCATGTGAAGCTTAATTTCTTTATCTATTGATTCTAGCCAACTATGATGATGAATATTAGATTTTCTAAATTGTATTTGAGCCAACTTGACAATGTGAAAGGTATAAGTAAAAGGTTAGGTTGTGTTCTAGAGTGTGAGTGAGTAATGATTGAATTGCAAGAGATAAAGAGTGGAAGAGAACTTGAAGGATAAGAAGAATATCCTTGTTGAGAAGAAAAGTTATATCTGATCAAGAAGGATTTAGTACAAGCTAGAATAGAGATATGCAATTAGTAATTTAGTTCCATCTCAATCAAGTCATTTCATTGTTACTCTCCAACCATTGTAGCAATGATCTAAAATCTCTTAACAGAGTTGGTTTAAAAACCATTTGTAAATCCTCTAACAAGGTGGCAATTCTATTGAATTATTTCAAGACCTCTAACAAGGCCACTCCTAATAGGGTGATTAAATATTTTAATAGGGTCACACCTAAAAATGTGTTTTGTAACCTTTAATAGGATTGGCTCCTAATAGGGCTCACTTTAGAAGAGTGAAAAGCAGTAACTAGTTACAATTGGTGATTTTTCCCAAATTGGGTTTCCACATTAAATCCTACTATCTTATGTGTTCATGTTATTATTTTTATGCTTGTAATTAAATATCAAGTAATCACTGACATTATCTTAAGATTAGCAAAGCTAGCACATTCAGTATTTACCGAGTTACAATATTTTATATGTTTAGTCGAGCATCAACAAGATTCAATTTTGACATTGTGATTTTGTATTGACATCTAAGAGATTTGGGATTTATTTTAGTAGTAACTGATTCACCCCTCCCCTTTTAGTTACTCCTCTTATATTTCTAACAATTGGTATCAAAGCTTTTGGTGCTTGCAAGGAAGGTTTCAAGGACCTAGGACAAAGATCAAGATGTCTTACAAGAGAGAAATTTCAAAGCTCAATAGAGACAATTTTGTATTATGGAAAGGACTTATGAGACTTCATCTAGCTACCATTAGTGATTCAAGTTGCAAATATCTTGATGAAGAATACAAAATCCTACTAGAACATTATCAGTTGAAGATATTGCTGAGAAAAAGAACCATAACATTATAATGATTGATATTGCATCTGCCCTTAGTTATGCTAAATTTGATGAGATAAAAGAATATAAAAATACTCATGAAATGTGGACCAAATTGAAGGATATCTATGGAGGAGATGGCAATGTAAGAAGAGCCAAAGTAGAAAGCCTTAGAGGACAATCTGATCAAATGAAAATGAGAGAAGATGAAAATGTTGCAAAATATGTGGAAAGAATCAAGGCCAGTGTAAGTGCAATTAAAGCATCTAGAGGAGACATCAAAGAAGAAATTTTTGTAAGTAAGATACTTAGAACTGTTCTTCCTATTTATGTAATCGAAGAGTCTATTATTCAAGAAAATAGATATGATCCAAATCACAAGATAGGCTTGGATACCCTAGTAGGAAGACTCACAGCTTTTTAACTAGACAACTTTGACAACTATGTTCCTGCTTCCAAGAATATTGAGTCTACATTTGAAACTAAACTCCCACTCAAAGGAAAGGGAAAGAAAATAAAAGAAAATCAATGAGGAAGTGAGGAAGAAACTGAAGAAAGTTTTGATAGTGATTTTGAAATTATTGAAGCCCTACTTGCAAAGAAATATTTCGAGAGCAGAGGAAAGTACAAAGGTAAAATCCCTCTAATCTATTTTTCTTGTGAAGAAATTGGTCATACTACTGCTAGGTGTCCAAACAAAGAAAGCAAGGATGAGAAGAAAAGCCTTGAGTACAAAGGCAAGAAGGAATTCAAAAGTCACAAATCCTACAAAGACAAAGGTAAGAAAACTTTTTTTATGGAAAAAGATTATAATGGCAATGAAGATGAAATAGTGTATATCATTGTAAAAGATGAATCTACTGATGAAGGAGATAAGATGGTACTTATCTCTCATGTTAGTAAAAATGATACATGGATTATAGATAGTGTATGTTCACACCATATGACTGGAGATAAAACAAAGTTTGAGCATTTTGAACACTATGATGGAGGTAGTGTAAGGTTTTAAAATAATGAAGCTTGTTGCATAAAAGAAAAAGGTTGTATCTCATTAACTAATAAAATTGTTTGTGATAATTCCTATTGGGTTGAAAGACTAAAACATAACCTATTAAGTGTGGCACAACTAAACTACATTGGATTCAAGGTAGAGTTCATGAATGGAAAGGCAAGACTACTGGATGACAAAGGAAATCTAATTGGATTAGGCAAGCAAACAAAAGGTAACCTATTTTATCTTGATCTCGATGAATACTCATGTTTTATTGCTCAAGTTGAAGAATGTTTGTTATGGCACAAAATACTATGTCATGTAAACTTTGATAACATGGTCAAGATAAGAAAACTCACAAGAGTAAGAGGTATCCCTAGTTTGAAGAAACTTGATGTTGGATTGTGCAAAAATTGTCCAATTGGTAAAATGGGAAAGACTAGTTTTAAGAGCAAAAACTATCAGTCAAAACATGTCTTGGAAATTGTGCATACTAACTTATGTGGACCCATTGGAATAGAAAGTTATAGGGGTGATCCCACAATAATGGGTTCCACTTTTTGACCAATTTTGACACTGAAATCAATATTTTTGCAACAAACGTCACGTTCAAGTGACTATATCTCCAAAACTATAAATAATTTCAAGATGACATAAACTAGTGATTTTGAGTACTTTGTTCCTAATTTGTAACCATATTTTTTAATCTAAAAAAAAAATTTATTTATGTCAATTTTTTTTATCTCCTCCAAAAAGTGGTACATAATAAAATTCAATAATTTAACAAGTGACAGTCTGTTTGACACACATAGCTTTTTTTTCTAGAAATGATAATGAGGTAATTCTTTCGGCATTGGATTTGTAACATCAATATCCAGTGTCTGCATTTGGTTTGATTTATTTTTGTTGAATATTGTATAATTTATGAAGTTTTGAAGTGACATGAACTGTAATTCAGACATACGTTACGTTTGACATAGATAATTTGAAGTCAATTTATCATAAACCATTTTTTTTTCTTTTGAATAGAAAGGTATCTCAATAAGTCAGTGCCTCCATATTTTTCAAAAAAAATTTGACCTAATTTACTAATTTTCTCAAGGTATCAAATTCGGCTGATGTTCAATCGGTAATGAACCTATAATGAGTTAAATTCATATTTGAAAGTCTTAATGATTAAATTATGTAATAAAATTATAGTCGTTGGAAAGCTTGCTTTGAGCAACACATTTTGACATTTTTTATTTTACAGTAGGAGATCATTCTCCTGCAATTATGGTATTCAAAAGAGAAAAAAAAAAAAAGGTTAAATTTTTTGTGATTTTACATGTTCGTCTGAACATGGCGTTCGCGCGAACACGTTTACCATGTTCGTGTGAACTTATGTTCGCGCAAACATGAAAATCATGTTTGTGCGAACATATATCACATATGTTCGTGCGAACATACGAAATATGTTCACGCGAACATGATTAAAAAAAAAGTTTGCGCAAACACAATAAGTGTATTCGCGCGAACATATGGTAAACTCAATTTCTCATTTTGCAATTTTTTTCATTTTTGTTCGTCCCACTAAAGTGGAACCCATTATTGTGGGTTCACCCATAGTGGAGAAAAATTCTTCATTCTTTTTGTTGATGATTATTGTAGAATAATGGCTGTGATATATCTAAAAGAAAAATTAGAAGCCTATGATAAATTCAAATGGTATCTAGCAAGAGTAGAAACGAAAATTGGAAAGAAAATGAAGTCTTTAAGATCAAAAAGAGGTGGTGAATTAATCTCCAATGAATTCAATAATTTCTACATTGAAAGAGGAATCAAAAGTGAAGTATCAGCCCCTGGTACTCCTACACAGAATGGAATAGTTGAAAGAAAAAATAGATCCATCATGGATTGTGCAAGGAAACTAATGATTGAAAAGAATGTTGTTATCAAATATTGGAAGGAAGCTATCGGCATTGTAATTAATACTTTGAATTGAGTTTAGTTGAAGAAGGACTCAAACAAAACTCACTATGAATTATGGTATGGCTACAAACCTAAAGTAAGTCAGTTGAAAGTATTTGGCAGCAAATGTTATATCTTGAAAGGATCTAGAAAAGGAAAGTTTAATGTAAAAAGTGATGAAGGTATATTTCTAGGATATTCATGTAGAGGGAAAGCATACAAATGTTTGAATCTATACACTCACAAGATCACAAAAAGTGCACATGTGAGAATTAATGATTTTTCTCAAAAGAGTAAAGAAGAAAGAAAAAAGGAGCCTGATTACATAATATTTCTTATTATGAACCTAATACATTGCCAAACATGTTTGACAAAAAAGAGACTTCATCTCCTGAGCTCCCCAAATCTCTAATGGTTACCAAGTTGTAGATAGTGCAAACTGAGTCACAAGAACTTGAGTCACATTTAGAGGCTACTGAGCTAGTTCCAACTAAGTCTGAAGAACCTAAGGCACAGATAGAAGGACACAAGCCTAAAGATGAGGATCAAAATGAAGACAATGGAATTTATTCAAAAGTCAAAGAACTTGTATTGGCCAAATATGTATGAAGGAATCATGCACCTAATCATATCATTGGAGACAAATCAGATCGAACAATGACAAGAAGAAAATTAAAAGGTACATGTTTACTTGCTAAATTTGAACCTAGAAGTGTTAAGGATGTTTTGTAAAATGAAAGTTGGATTGAAGAAATGAATTAGAAGATAGAACAGTTAGAAAAGAACAACACTTGGACTCTTGTTCCTAGGCCTAAGGATAAAAATGTGATTGGCACAAAATGGGTATTTAGAAATAAGCTAAATGAAGATGGAAAAGTGTTAAGAAATAAAGCAAGACTAGTATGTAAAGGCTATTCTCAAGAAGAAGGTATTGATTATAGTGAAACCTTTGCTCCTATTGCAATATTAGAAGGTATTAGGACTCTACTTGCATATGTAGCTCATAGAGGATTCAAATTGTTGGGCCCATTTGCCGTTGCACCAAAAGTCATGACTGTTAGTGAACATGGAACACCACATAATTAATCACCTATGGGCAGGGGAGTGCATCGCATCACCCAACAATCTCCCCCTCGACATGCATACTAGGTGCTTACATAGGTCGGGAAGGCATCGAGGAGATTTGAACCCATGACCAGGCCAAAACCATGGATATAATCAATGAAATAACCTCTATGAGGTGTAGCATGAAATGAAGCACCAGAATCTAAAACCCATGAATCATCAACACTCTCTAAAGACAGAAGAAAAGCATCCTCTTCAGATTTTTTACTTACCACATTTTCCTCCTTGTCTCCATCTGATTTATCTCCTTCATTTTGCTTTCGATTCCAGCAATCTTTCTTTTTGTGCCTTGGTTTCCCACAGTACTAGCAATCATTTGGTCCTCTCGATTGAGACCTCCTCCCCTTTGACTTTCCTCTTAATTTCCCATGATTTTCGGAGTTACTTCCTCTTTCAGTCATTCTGCCCCTGCTTTACTAGATCTAGGAACAAAATTACTCACCACCATTACCAAGCCATTCCAGCTTTCAGGCAAAGAACACAAAATCAAGAGAGCCCTAATTTCTTCATCAAAATTGATACCCATAGAAGATAACTGACTAGTAATAGTATTAAAATCATTTAAATGATCTGCAACAGATCCACCTTCTGCCATTTTCATATTAAATAAATGCTTCATGAGAAATACCTTATTTGAAGCAGAGGGCTTTTCATACAGTGTCGCTAGGGTTTTCATCAAATCTTCTGTCATCTTTTCTTTTGTAATATTAAATGCCACCGATGGTGCCAAGCATAATCAAATGCTTCTGAGTACCTTTCTGTCCAAAAGATCCCATTCAGCCTCTAACATAATTCCCTAATTCTTGGCTTTGCCTTCCGACGGCTTCCATAAATCCTTCTGATATAGATAGTCTTCCATTTGCATCTTCCATAATGGGAAGTTCTACCCATTAAACCTATCAACCCTCAGCTTACCCTCATCTGCCATCGCTCCCACTCAACCATGAGACTCCCACTTAACCGTGAGACTTTCCTGCAGAGAATAACTGAAAGACAACCTTGCTCTGATACCACTTGTTGGGCCCATTTGTCATTGCACCAAAAGCCATGACTATTAGTGAACATGGAACACCACATAATTAACCACCTATGGGCAGGGGAGCGTGTCGCATCAGCCAACACAAAGTATATCAAATAGATCTTAAATATACATTCTTGAATAGAATTATTGATGAGGAGTCCACATTCAATAGCTAGAAGGTTCTGTAGATCCTAACAAAATAGACATGGTTTTTAAATTACACAAAGCACTTTATGGTCTTAAAGAAGCTCCTAGAGCTTGGTATGAAAGAATACATAACTGTTAAATACAAATTGGTTTTCAAAGAACAAATGATAACAGTAGTCTGTATATCAAAGAAGGACTAGATAAGAAGATTGTATTGGCAAAAATATTTTTTGATGATACTCTATTTATAAGAAATTATGACTTATGCAAAGTATTTTTAGAAGAAATGAGTAAATAATTTGAGATGTTCATGTTTGATGAGATAAAATTCTTTGTTGGATTGTAGATACAAAAAAACAAAAATGTTATCTACATCACTTAATCCAAGTACATCAAGGAGATACTAAAGAAGTTTGGAATTGAGGATTCAAAACTAGTTGGAACTCCCATGTGTACTAGACATAAGCTTACCAAAAATGATGAATCCAAAGAAGTAGATTAGACCTTATACAGATCAATGGTTGAGAAATTATAGTATATAGTACATACAAGGCTTGACATTGCCTTAGTAGTTAGGATAGTGCTAAGAATCTCAGCAAAACCCATAGAAAACCACATGATGGTAATCAAAAGATGCATGAGATATATGAAAGATATTGAATATTATGGCTTATTGCACAAACTTGGAGTTAATCTTGACTTAAAGGTGTTTATTGATGTTGATTGGGTAGGAAGTCTTGATGACAAAAAAAGCACTAGTAGTGGAGCATTCTTTCTTGGTAAAAGAATGGTATCTTGGACAAGCAAGAAACAAAATTGCACATTCCAATCCACAATAGAAGAGAATATGTGGCAGCAATAGTAAATTGTTCTAACATTGTTTGGTTCGAACAATTGTTGGAAGGAATGAAGGTTGAAATCAAAGAACCAGTAGTCATATATTGTGATAACACCAATGCAATCAACATATCAAAGAATCTAGTGATGCATTCCAAAAAAAAACACATTGCTATAAAATATCACTTTGTAAGAGAATTAGTATAGGATAAAGAAGTCAGATTGGAATATGTGAATACAAAAGAACAAATTGTAGATATATTCAGCAAGCCATTACCTAGGGATGCATTTTTGTATCTAAGAGGTACATTGGGGGTTATTCCCCTATATGAACCTCACTAAATAAAGTTTAGTGATGCATCAATAGAAACTAAGTTGAAGATCAATTAGTTGATGCAGCATTATCAAGAGCATATTGTAGATGAATCAGTACTCAAGGTACATGGATAAGTGTTGTCTTTGGAATATGTTCTCAAAGAGGGAGAAGTTTACTATCATATCTTTTTGAAATTTTAATTATTTCATAGAGGGAGAAGCTTTCTGATAGAGGGATACAGTTGAAAAGATCATACTAATAGAGGGAGTCTTGTTCTAAAAAATTTTAGTATGCTATGACATGTTTTGTTGCCATCAATGCCAAAGAGGGAGATTTTTGGATACAATTGATTAATTGTGTATTGTCTTTGATGTTACACAAATGTCATATTAATTATTAGTCAGTGCATACCAAGCTCACTTGGTCAGTGTAGATAGTTCTATATGTCTATTGAGTGTTCCTATGTAAAAGACAATGTCTACCGAGTTCACTCAGGTGTCGAAGGAATTCATGTAGAGAAAGAGTATTAACCAAGCTCACTTGGTTAATGAAGGAAAGTTAGATAGTATTAGTGGTGATTGATTCCACTTGGTTACCAAAGGATTTTCACAAGTTTGCAGTGTTAACCGAGCTTCTGTTGGTGAACACAGGAAATAACTTTAGAGTTAGTGTTTACTAAGTTGGGTCAACTAATGAAGGATTTTATTATTTTGGCATGTGAAGCTTAATTGCTTTATCTATTTATTCTAGCCAACAATGATGATGAATATTAGTTATTCTAAATTGTATTTGAGCTAACTTGACAATGTGAAAGGTATAAGGAAAAGGTCAAGTTGTGTTCTCAAGTGTGAGTGAGTAATGATTGAATTGCAAGAGATGAAGAGTGGAAGAGACGTTGAAGGATAAGAAAAATATCCTTGTGGAGCAGAAAAGCTATATCTAATCAAGAAGGATTTAGTACAAGCTAGAACAAAAATCTATAATTAACAATTTAGGGGCATCTCAATCAGGTCATTTCATTGTTACTCTCTAACCATTGTAGCAGTGATCTGATATCTCTTAATAGAGTTGGCTTAATAGCCATTTGTAAATTCTCCAACAAGGTGACAATTCCATTGAATTGTTTCAAGACCTCTAACAAGGATACTCCTAATAGGGTGATTGAATCCTTTAACTAGGTCAAACCTAACAATGTGTTTTGTAACCTTTAACATGGTTGGTGGTTTTTCACAAATTAGGTTTCCACATTAAATCCTAGTGTCTTATGTGTTCATGTTATTATTTTCATGCTTGCAGTTAAAGATCAAGTAACCACTGATACTATCTTAAGATTAAAAAAAAGCTAACAGATTTAGTATTTATCAAGTTATAGTATTTTATATGTTTACCGAGCATCAACATGATTCAGTTTTCAAATTGTGATTTTGTATTGATATCTAAGGGATTTGGGATTTATTTTAGAAGTAACCGATTCACCCCTCCCCTCTCAGTTACTCCTCTTATATTTCCAACATATAAATGATCAAAAAGGCGCAAATTAAATACAGAAAAAGTGATCCCAGACTTCATTTGAGAAAAACCTAGAAAGTATTTTCAAAACAAAGAACTTTGATATTTTGGCAAATTGAGCTTCCGAGCTTCCAAGGTGCACTTTTTATGAAAGTGTTTGGCTATAGAGAAGGTATAGAGAAGGTATAAATAATCAAAAAGGGGAAAAGTAAGTAAACAAAAAGTGATCACAAACCTCATCTGAGAAAAACATAGAAACCATTTTCAAAATAGAGAACTTTGATTTTTTGGCGAATTGAGCTTCCGAGGTGCACTTATTATGAAAGTGTTTGGCTATAAAGAGGTTATAAGTCATCAAAAAGGGGAAAAGTAAGTACACAAAAAGTGATCCCAGACCTTATTTGAGAAAAACTCAAAAAGCATTTTCAAAACTGAGAACTTTGATTTTTTGGCGAATTGAGCTTATGAGCTTTCGAGGTGTGCAGGTGCATTCCTTCCAAGGTGCACTTCTTATAAGGTGTGCCAGAAGTTTTTGAAAAACTTGGAGGTTCACTAATAGTTCACTGCCAATTCCAAATTTAGAGCTTTCCATGCATCAAAAATGCATTATGACAATATTTTAACTCCTAGTAACATCTATAGAAGGTTGAGCTTCTATTTTTGGCACCTCCAGAGACTCCTATATCATCTAATGGCTTTATTCTCTTATTGTCTCATGCTTTCTTTATTTTAAGACATGTAAAGGCTCATGCATCCATTAAATGATATAAATAAGGATGGAGTCCTACTTAGCACCTATTAGAGAGTCAATTTGTACATAAATAGATTTGTTTTATTAGTTCATAAGCATATATTTATATAACGAGATCTCTCACTCTCAACACAAATTGAGGAGATGATTTCCTATAAATTTAGGAATGTATTATGTATTACTGACTACCATTATTTTGATGCAATAATATATATTATTGGTGCTCGCATTTGGAGTTTAATGATTCTTTCATAAGTGTGTTATATTTTGTGGATTTATGTTCATGAAGTGTAATTGAGAAAATTGTTTTGTTTTTTTTTTTCTTGTTTTGGTTGTAATATCTCTTAATTATAGTGTTTTCTATGGGTCTACAAATTTTACTGGCATACATAGTTGGAGAAGAGATCACCATATTATTTCCACATAACTTTTCATCTCACATGAACGCACTTTCTATGGCCTTATGATTTAATGAAAAGTGAAACATCTTATGGTACCAAATTTCCATCGATGATTGCATTAGTTGAATTAAGGAAGTGCTACTCCTACTTTCATTGGTTATCTACCGATATTTTTGAAAGCTTAACTTATAGACGTGTTGTTTCCATGGTTTATGTCCATTAGGATTTTATTTTCATGTTATTTACTTAAACTTCTTGTTACCCTACCTTTTTTATTTGCTTTACTAACCCCTTGGTTAAATTAGGAATTCATATAGTTGCATTGTTAGATTGCATTCATCATAAAATAGAAAACACAAAATTATATTTCTTTTTTTGTGTGGTTATTATTTTGAAATAGCAAGCTGATTCAAAATCTTATCAAAATTATTTAACAAACTAGCAAAGGCCTCCTCATGAACACTCACATTTATCTTCAACTGAGTGGATTCTGGTAGGTTGCAAGATCAGTCAGAACCTTGGAGTTAATCCCAGATTAGATTTTCAAGAGAGGAGTTCAAAAGCATTCCTATCATTAAGCATTGTATAAAATGATAGCTCAACAATATTCACATATTCCAATCTTACCTCTTTATCTTGTACTAGTTTTCTCAAAAAATGATATTTTATAGAAACATGCTTAGTTTTGGTATGCATCACAAGATTCTTTGATATATTAATTGCACTAGTGTTATCACATAATATAGCCATTGGACCCTTGATTTCTATCTTCTTACCTACCAATAGTTGCTTGAACCAAACAACATTGGAACAATTAACTACTGCTGCCACATATTATGCTTCTGCTATGGACTAAGAAATAAAATTTTGCTTCTATTTTGTCCAAGACACTAGTGTTCTACCAAGAAAGAATGCTCCTCCACTGGTGCTTTTTCTATCATCAACACTTCCTACCCAATCAACATCTATGAATGCTTTCAAATCTAAATTACCTCCTTTTTTGTACCATAATCAAAATCTTCAATACCTCAGGATTCTCTTGATTGCCATCATTTGATATTCTTTTGAATTTGTTGAGAATCTTGCCACCATACCAACTGCTAATGCAATATCAAGACTTGTGTGCACTACATATTACAATTTTTCAATCATTGATATGTATGTGGTTTGATCTACCTATTTGGAATCATAATTTTTGGAAAGCTTATGTCTAGTAGACATAGGTGTTCCAACTAGTCTTGAATCTTCCATTCTAAACTTCTTTAGTATCTCCTTGATATATTTGGATTGAGTAATGTAGATGCAATGTTTCTTTTGTTAGATCTGTAATCCAACAAAGAATTTTATCTCTCCAAACATGGACATCTCAAATTATTTAGTCATCTCTTCTAAAAATTCCTTGCATAAATCATTATTTCCTATAAATAAAGTTTCACCCACAAAGATTTCAGCCAACATAATTTTCTTGTCTGATCCTTCTTTGATGTATAGGCTGTTGTTATCATTTGTTCTTTGAAAACCAATATTTATCAAGTAATTATGAAGTCTTTCATACCAAAATTTGAGAGCTTTCTTGAGACCATACAATGCTTTGTGTAATTTATTGACCATATACCTTTTGCTAGGATCCACAAAACCTTTAGGTTGTTCTATGTAAACTTCCTATTCAAGAATTCCATTCAAGAATGCAAATTTTACATCCATTGGATAAATTTAAAATACTTTATGTGTTGCATACGCCAGTAAACTTCTAACATCTTCTAAACTTGCGAAAGGAGATAAATTTTCATTGTAATTGATACCTTCTTCTTGAGAATAACCTTTACAAACTAACCTTGCTTTGTTTTTGGATACTTCTCCATCTTCATTTAGTTTATTTCTAAAAATTCATTTTGTGCCAATTACATTTTTATCCTTCGATCTAAGAATAAGATTCCAAGTCTTATTCCTCTCTATTTGTTCTATTTTTTCATTCATAGCTTCAATCTAACTTTCATTATCCAAAGCATCTTTCACTGATCTAGGTTCAAATTTAGCAAGAAAACATGTACCTTTTAATTTGTTTCTTGTCATTGTTCCATCTGATTTGTCTCCAATGATCTTATCAAGTGCATGGTGCCTTTTGACATATCTTGCTAGCATAGGTACTTTATATTTAGAATTTTTTCTACTAACCTCTTCATAATCTTTGATATCAATCTTGGCTTCCATTGTCAATGATTCGGGTCCATTAGACTCAGTTTTCTCAAGAAACATCTTGGTAGCTTCTAACTGCAACTTGGCTTCTTCAGTATGTGACTTGAGTTACACTAGTTGCAACTCGATAGCTTTTGGAGATTTTGGAGACACAGGAGGTGATGCCTCCTGACTTCTAATTTTATTTGTAAATGTATTAGGGTCATAGAAAAAAAATCTTTTGTAATCCTCATGTTCTTTGTTGCTTTATTCTTCACTCTTTTATACAAACTCATTAATTCTTACATGTGCACTTTCTATGATCTTATGAGTTGAAAAATTCAAACATTTATATGTTTTAGTTCCATGAGAGTATCCTAAGAATATGCCTTCATTACCTTTGACATAAAATTTACTTTTCCTAAATTCCTTTAAGATATAACATTTTCTACCAAATACTTTCAAGTAACTTACATAAGGTTTGTATCTATACCATAGTTCATAAGGAGTTTGATTCAAGTATTTCTTCAACTGTACTCCATTCAAATTATGCACTACAGTATTGATTGCTTCCTTCTAGTATTTGATTGCAACATTATTTTCTATCATCAAGGTTCTTGCACAATACATGATGGATCTATTCCTTCCTTCAGCTATATCATTCTGTTGTGGTGTACCATGGGCTGATACTTGTCTCTTAATTCCTCTTTCAATTCATAATTTATTTAACTCATTTGAAATGAATTCACCACCTCTATTTGACCTCAAACATTTAGCTTCTTTCTAGTTTCTTTCTCTACTCTTGCCAAATACCACTTAAATTTTTGAAATGCTTTATACTTTTCTTTAGGATACATTATAGTCATCATTCTAGAATAATCATCAACAAAAGGAGTAAAGTACTTATCACCACTATAACTCTCTATTCCAATAGGTCCACAAAGGTCTGTATGAATCAACTCCAAGACTTCTTTTGAATGATAGTTCTTGCTTTTGAAATCAGTCTTTCCCATCTTTCCAAATTGACAACTTTTTCATAGACCCATATCTAGTTTCCTTAGACTAGGAATACCTCTTACTCTTTTGTTCTTTCTTATCTTGAATAGATTATCAAAATTTACATGACATAACCTTTTATGCCACAACCAACTTTCTTCTACTTGAGCAATAAAACATGAACTTTCACTGAGATCTAAGTAGAATAGATTACCTTTTGTTTGTTTGCCAAATCCAACTAGATTTCTTTTTCCATCCAATAGTTTGGCCTTCTTATTCATGAATTCTACCTTGAATCCAACATTATTCAAATGTGCCAAACTTAATAGATTATACTTTATTCCTTCAACCCAATAAGCATTATCACATCTAAGTTCATTGGTTAGTGAGATACAACCTTTTCCCTTTATACAATAAGGTTCATTGTTTCCAAATCTCACATTACCACCATCATAATGTTCCATGTGTTAAAATATTTTTTTTATCACCAATCCTATGATGTGAGTAGCCACTATCAATAATCTATGTATAATTCTTGCTGACATGAGAGATAAGTGTTATTTTATCTCCTTCATCATCAGATTCATCTTTGATAACAATATATACCATTTCATCATCTTCACTACTATCTAAATCTTTAGCTATAAAACAAGATTTCTTACCTTTTTCCTTGTAGTCCTTGACATTCTTGAAATCCTTCTTGCCTTTGTACTTGTTGTGCTTCTTTTAATCTTTGTTTTCTCTATTTGGACATCTTGTAGCAATGTGTCCAACTTCCTCACAAGAGAAATAGATTAAAGGAATTTTACCTTTATACTTTCCTTTTCCTTTGGGATACCTTCTTTCAAGTAATGCTTCAATAGCTTCAAGATCACTATCTGAATTGTCTTCCTCTTCATTTTTAGATTGTTTACTTTTAGACCCTTTAGCTTTCTTCTTGAGTGATTCCTTGGCTTCAAATGTGGACTCAAGATTTCTAGAACTGAGAATATAATTATCATAGTTATCTAGTTAAAATGTTGTCAATCTTTCAAGTAGAGCATCCAAAGTAATCTTGTTATTTGGATCACATATCATCTTTTGAATAATAGGCACTCTGATTGTATAGATAGGAAAAAAGGTTCTAAGTACCTTACTTACCACTTGTAATGTCCCCACCATATATGGTCTCATGTTCAGACTTAATTCCTCATTGTAAGGGACTTTTCTTTACTAAATTATATTCTAATTGTATTTGGACAATAGAAGAAACCCCATTTGTGATCATTTAATTCTTTTTTATTAACCCATGTAATGTCATCCCTTTTTGAATTGATAAATGAGGACTTAGCCTTTGATCTTTTTTCAGAATTATATATTGTTTAATTCTCAATATTTTCTTTTTTCAAAATCTGCATAAACCCTCTTATATTCTCTTCTATCTAATGCTTTTGATACTTATAATAGATCAATGAATCTGTATACATACACTCTATCATTTTCAAACCACTTGCATATGTTTCATACTCTTTTCTTTATATATACTTCATATCACACACACTCTCTTCTTTTATTTTCTACACCCCATCTCATTCCTCCTTTTTTGCAAATACTATATTCTCTATTTATATCCTACTCAATGAATAGTCACATCTCTTTTTAAACTTAAATGACACCTCTTCCTTAAATAATCAGACCACTTTATTTTGTTTATTTCTTCTTAATAATCTTGTATGATTGATGAACTTAAAATAGGCCTCCTCAAAAATATATCTGCATATTGTATTCTGTTTGAAATGCATGATCATAATATATTCTCCCTTTTAATTTGTTTCAAACACGTATACGGGCTCTCACCATTCTACCTTCAGCTATGTTTATGATTATCTTATACATGGGGTCAGTGCAAGAAGTTGGGTCTCACTTTTGGCTAAAAAGTGGAAGTCTTTTTCCTATTTTTGAAATTTTTTATCAATTGATGTCAAAATGTGAGGTATTTAGAGATTGAATATAAAGAAACTCTAGAAATAAAATTTTAGTGTTCGGAATCTAGTTTTTGAATATGTAATTTATTTGTGTACCCATATGATAGATTTTTTTTGGTATGGATCTTTAAAAATCACTTTTTCAAAATGCTTGTTTCAAGACCATACCACACTTGTGTATGGACACCAAAATTTGACACAAATAAATAAATTTTCACATATCTTTTTAAAGGGAGTTACCTAATACACTTAAGATTGATGACAATATTTTTCCTTTATTTTTTATTGAATAATTTTATTATTATTAATTATTAATTGGCTATAAAGGTAAATTTTAAAACCTCTCGTGTACGAACCACATAATTTGATCAAAATCTCACTTTTTTCAAAAAAAAAAAAAATTTAACATCAAAAGAATTGTATGTAGATTGATGACATATAAACTAATTTAAGAAAAATTATAAAATAAAAAAATTAATAAAGTTTTATTGAATGTCACTTTTTAGCATTTAGGAGATAGTTTTGATTAATAAATAATAGAAAAATAGAAAATAAAGTGATAACACTATAAAATTTACATTTTGGAATCAAAATAGTAAGACCTATAATGGGATTTTGTCTCATCAAAAAATTCAATGGGGACAACTATAAAAAAATTACGACAATACCAAAAATTGTCAATTAAATGTCTTAGAAAAAAATAGATCATAAAGGCACGGCTTGGTGGGACCAAGCCTATGCCATGCCTTTCCTCAATGAAAAACCCCATACAAAAGTTAGGTGTCATACCAAAGTCCCACTCATGTCTCAAGAATCGGGTACCCGATTTGTAATTCAAAAATCGGGTGCCTGATTGCTTTCAACCATTGTACCTGATTATTTAAAAATCAGGTACCTGATTCTTTTTAAAATGGGATACCCAATTTGTAAATGGGTACCCAATTTTTAAAGAATCAGCTACTCGATTTTTAAGCAATTGGGTACCCGTTTCTATTGTACCCGTTGGGCCCCAAAAGCTGCCCCACAGACTGAGTTTTAATGATTGAAATGATTGAATATTAGTTTCAATCTGCAATAGCGAATTCTGTCATTCTTATTCTATTTTCTTGTCCTCTTATACAATTTTCAAGCTACTAATTCAAATTCAAAATTGGTGAAAACATGGGATCAAAACAAGGAAGAAAGAACAAAGAAAAAGTTCTGATAGGTGAGGAGATTGTAGCAAATAAAGAGAATGAAGCATGACGTCAATGAGAGAAAAGACAGAGAATTAGAGACTTGAACAATGTTTCAAAGGAGAAAGACATGGAGGATACCACGATAGATGAAGAGGTCAAAGAAGAGAACCCAATACAAGAAAATTCAAGTGCACATTCTAATCATGCATTCAATATAGGTGTGTCTCCAAACCCTCGAATTTTCTCTCGTGATGAAATTGATGATTTTTTATAAGCAAGTTACGATTTAAACTATTTAGATTTTCTTCATGAGAAGCAATTGTTAAATGATCATGCACAAAAAAATCTAATTGAAATGCATGCCTTGAAAGAAATACCAAGAAGATTTGAGAATGATATTCAAATCCCAAATAACAATGAAAATAGTAAAGTGTCTAAAAATAAAAATTGCATGAATGTAGACATTGAAACACCAACTACTAAAAAAACATGTTAGAATGATAGTAAAGTGTCTAAACATAATTTTAATATTCCTAATGATGTCTTAGATAACCTTGAGAGATTGGTTTCATGGAGACAAATTAGGACACATGCTAATATATTGTATAGGCATTTTTTTTATAATGAGAAATTTGGGTTTCAATGTCAGTTAATGTTGCAACTAATTAAAATGTCTAAAATGCAAAAAAGTAATGAGAAGGTTGGGAACGTATGCAAAACTCAAGAATAAAAATGAGTCTTTAAAACAAGTTGTATCCACTGTTGCTAATGCCTTTGATGTTATCGGAAAGAGAAGTTGGTCTAAAGATAAGAATGTAACATGACGAGCAATAACAAAAACTTTAGTTAACAAATCAACATCTGACAAAAGATTGATTAGCAACATAAGTTGATATCTTAATGTGAATCGTAAGACTTTAGAAAGAGTTGTAAAGAGAAGGGTTAACTTTGAATGTGATCCAGAAAATATTTTATGAACTTCTAGTGGCAAACTCCCGAGATGTGATATGAAACTTACTAGTGAAGTCAAAAGTTAGACTAAAAAATTTTAGCATGATAATACAAGAGTATCACCTAATTCAAGAGATGTTCGTAAATTGAGAATTGGGTCAAAAATACGTGATCCACATCCTAAACACCTTTTGGACATGACTCAAACTGAATTGTCTAAAAAATTTGTAGATGGTAAGGTATTAAATATTACCATTAGTCAAAGATCTTTTGAAAGTGTAAACCATGGTATGTAAGGATTAACAAGGAAAGAATCACATGTTGTTGTAAAACTCATATTCAATTTCATTACCATTATGATGTATTTTGATCTATACATGGTAACATGCATAGTAAAGAAATGTTGCAAGAATGTGGTATAAAAATACCACCTCAAACTATAAAATATTTCATATCAATTTTGTTTTGTAAGCCACCTAATGATCAATACTTTCTTTTCAATGCATGTCTTTCTGGTACATGTGATATGTGGGGCAATCTTTCTTTGTTAGATGAATATTTGCATGAAAATGCTTTGACTACTTTTCGACAACAATTAGTTGAGGTAAAGAGATTCAAAACTATTGAATATCCATTAAAGGATGAGAAGATTGGAAGAAGATGTGATCTAGTTACAGATAAATTTAGTTGTCATGCATTTATGGATGAATTTAAGAGTGTGATCATACCAAAATATGTTAAACACTCTTAATATTCTAGATGGCTTGATGGAAAATTTTGCATATGTAAGAATACATTTCCAATTGGTACTATACTTTTAGTTGTTGACTTTGTAGAGAACTACACACTTGCACCACAAGAAGAGGTACAACCATGATATTACAATTTAGTGCAAGTAACAATTTATGTTCATATAGTTTATAGGCATGCACCTGATAGTACAGAGGAGGATCAAAAAATATGGAGAGAGTACCATTTTTATATAAGTGATAATAAACTCCATTCATCTGAGTTTGTCCAATATTGTTTCAAGGTCTTTTATGATAATTTAAAAAGGAGACAAATTCAAATGACACAACATTGGATATGGTCAGATAATTGTATAGGACAATTCAAGAATGCTAGAATGTTCTATTGCTTGAGTAGGACACATGGGCAAACTAACATCCAACATGAGGTGGGTGTCCCTCAATAACGGGAGGAGGCACACTATGAAAACTGCCAAATGCAGCAGTGGTGAGGTCCTGTAATATACAATACATACATTTTTAAAATTTGATTTTAGAGCATAATGAACTATACATTATGCACATAAATCACAATTTCGACCTCAAAGGACGATGTAGGTACCTCCATCTAGCTAAGTCCTATGCTCTCAACAAACTCATGGTGACATAGTCATAAAATTATGGATACATAAACGTTTAGTCAAAATTATATATACATGAATAATTACAAAGTATGAAAAATAAAAAGTACATAATTTGTACACTACATTTTTTATACACTATAAATTTAACATGTATATATATGATACCTGAGTAGTAGCCAATGTCACAAATGTGTCTACAGGTATGCTAGCATGATGATAATAAGATGGAGTTGAAAATAGACTATATCGAGGCTTATATGGATGAGTACGATATGGCTCCTATTCATAAAATCAAAACAAATAAAAAAATATATGTACATGTAAGTCAAAATTGTTTAGATTATAAGTTAATAACAATGTACATACATAAAAATAGTACAAATTATTTGTCTTCAGTCAAAAGTTCATACCATATGTATTTGAGGCTGTGCCTCAGTGGTAACTGGAGCAGGGCATGTACTAACATCAAACTATGTAGTTGTGGACAATCCCTACAAAATCAAATAAAAAGAACATATGAGCACATGTTATTAAATTTGAGTTCAAATGTACATTTTTATAGTGTAATTCAAAGTGCATACCATATAAGGGACACCAATGTCTGTAGGTCTCGAAAAAAGAGTATACTACCTCCTAAGAGGAACAGTATCATCCATCCTCTATTATTTCAAACGTACAAATTAATATGGTTAATACAATTACACATGTATGTAGAAAGTAAATAATTACGTGTACTTTATATTTAAATTAAAATTAAAATTTTACCTGCTACCCTTGACTCTCTCCAGGCTCTCCATGCTGCATGAGGTCAACAAATGATGACACATCTATCTCGTCACTACCATCACCATGGGCAGCATATACATCATCATCAAAATCAACACCCTTAGAATAATGGTCATCATGTGATACACCAACATCACTATGGGGGACTATGCATATGCCTCCACAGCTAGTACAAATATGTCCAAGTGGAG
This sequence comes from Cupressus sempervirens, assembly GCA_028749045.1. NCBI lineage: Eukaryota > Viridiplantae > Streptophyta > Pinopsida > Cupressales > Cupressaceae > Cupressus > Cupressus sempervirens. Next base: position 52,389,379 of record CM053790.1, on the reverse strand, counting down.
GAGCATGTGTTGCCTATATCCACTGCTATACTAAATTGCCCGAAAGGGCACTCAAATGGGTAAGAACAGATGAAACTACTCCATGATGGTGAGGAGCAGGCACAATAGGTGCAAGAAGAGGTAGAAGGGGCTGAGCTCACTTGTGATTTTCCATTCTATCACTAAACTTTTCCCCAGGCCTATCTTGAGGAATCCCTCCACCAACCCCCTGAAATGCTTTCATATCAAAATAATTGGGTTTCAAACCCAATTCAAACTCAGCCCATAGCTTCCTAAGGAAGTACATGGGCACCTCATGGTTAGCATGTGGTGGATGGTCAAATACCATCCACCACCGCTCCCAAAAATGTTTTGCTATACATGAATGTGTACACCACCTAATGGAAATGTGAGGCTTCTTCTCATTAATTTCCTCAGCCATCTTAGGGTTTACAAAATAACTTTTAAAATTCCCTTTACCTATGTTGAGGTTATGAACCTGTCTGTATGATAAGCCATCGGAATAGAAGGCATGCATGCTTGCCCTCCACGATCTAAATGAATCAATGTCAGAATCTAAATGATGTATGGAGTGAATCAAGCCTTGCATGCTATCTACAAGATGTAGTAGGTGAGGAGGGGGGTGCGTCTCATGTCGGATAGCCTTAATATCATGCATGAGGTCGTTAAGGTTATGCCTCATGCTCTCACGGAGCTCATCTGCAGTGGGTGGTGGAGGTGGGGGTGGAGGTGGAGGTGGAGGTGGAGGTGGAGGGGACGGAGGCACGAGTGTGGGAGGGGGAGGGGGTGGCAGTGGGTCCATCAAATATACTCTCCATATATGTTTAGACAACATTAAAAATGACAAAATTACTATTTAATAAAATTTAAATCTAAAATATCAACTAGATATAAATGTGCATATCTTTATTAAAATCATATCAATTAAATAAATAAAGTTCAATGGTTAAGTCAAATTGAACATTAAATACTGAATTTAAGTCTAATCATAAAATAATATTCCAAAAAATTATATCCAGGTTAGTTCAAGGTTTCTTTTCTTAAACTAGGAGCCACCTAGCTAATTTTTATTTCATCTACACTTATTTTGTGACACTGGGGGATTGTATTCTCATTATGGATTATATGTTCATCTCAAGATCAAACAAAGTTAAGATTATGGCAAGGTTATGGTTTACAATTTTGTTATGTTTATGGTTTTCATGATGGCTAAGCTTAAGATTATTATAATGATTATGGTTCTTTTATGTTAGGGGACTTACCTAGGATTATGGTTTTATTTCTAGAATTATATTTAGGTTTCGGATATCTATTATGGTCCTATTGTTTAAAGGATATATAATAGATGGCATTAGGATGAGAGTTAAGGTTACAATTATAATGAAAGCTTAGAGATAGAATTATGATTTGATTAAATTATTTATGATTAAAGTTTGAATCCTAAATATTATCCATTTTTTAATGCAAACTATAAGTCTAGATCATGTCCTAATGAACTAATACCTGAACCCTATCCCTAACCATATAATGATCCTAATTCTAATCATAAATACTTAAACTTCATAAATTATCATTTTTCTTAAGGTGTTTTAATGAGTTGCTAGATATAAACCTTAATTATAAACCTTAATCATAAATCTAAATATACTTATAAAATCTAAATTATAATAGTTTAGATCCCATTTATATTCTAGAATTGAATACAAATCATAATACTAGATCCTAATAGATTAAATGTTAAATGTTAAACCCTAACCTTATACATGTAAATCATAGTTAAGGTAAAGATTAGGGTTTAACATTTAAGCTTAATATTTTTATTTAGAATTAGGACAAGGGCTTAGCATTTATGATTATTTTTAGGATAAAGGTTTACCATTTAGGATAACTTAGTTAGTCTAAGGGTTAAGAATTTAGGATATAAAGGTTTAGGATAATGGTTCTGACTTGACATAATTAGAATTTAAAAGTTAATGTCAAGGTTTAATATTTTGTAAATTAGGCACATGCAATCATAAAATGGATGTAATCATGTGAAATCAAGTCACACTAAATAAACCCTACATGATGCTAGAAAGCTATAAAGTGTAATGAGATTATGATCTTCTAATATGGATTAGTTCTTGAAAATGCCCATTATTCACTTAGAAGCACTTGCAAATCACCTAGAATGATTTTCATAACCCTATTACAAAAAATGTAGATATCTCAAAAGCTTGAGTTGATGGCACATTTATAGAAATCTCTAGGAGTTCAATGGTTTGGATTCATTCTCCATTAGTGGTGAAGGTTGAATCCTTGATTGATCAATACATGATTAAGCTTTATTGGTCGAAATTAATTTCATTTTCCATTAGTGATGATATGGATAATTGATCATTTTAATTAATGCATTTAATTAATAGTTCTAGCCATAGGATTTAAAAACTTGATTTGATTAATTAATTTAGGATTAATTAATGAATCAATGCCCCTTTTTTAAAATTGTATTTTTTTCATATTAAATTATTGATGTTTTGTCATGGGCCTCTGGAGCAGGAAGCCAAAGGAGAGCCCACATAACAAGATGTCATTAGGGGACTCTAGAGAATATTGAGAGTAGCATAGTACCAAGTGATAGTCTAGACATAGGCGATCATCTGAGCTAGCAAGGTTTACTATTATGATGAATACTCACTTAGGATATAAAGGTTTAGGCATCTAGTGGAAAGACAAGTTGTTCACTTCTCTACATATATTCTTAGGCATCCAAGGGTTTAGTCCCTACTACTCACACCAATGTTCCACCTCCACCTCTTGATGGTGAGGGAGGGTTATTTAATTAGATGCCTGATTCGTTCTTCTCTTCTAATTTTTTTATGATGTATCATTTTAAGACATTGATATCAATGTTTAATTAGTTTTAGGATTAGGGTTCAATTTGGTTTACTTTTTGATTAGGTTTATGCTTAGGTTTCAATTAGGACGAGAGTTAATAAATTGAATTAAGTTTTAAAGTACTAAATTTGGTTTTAGATATAGAATTATAGTTAGAGCTTTTAGATTAAAAACCAACATTAATTGAAAAATGTTAGGTTTAAATTTTGTTTTAAAGTGTTGAATATATTATTGAGTTAGGTTTAAGTTTAGGGTGATTTGGTTTAGTCTTAAGGTCAATGTTTAACTTGGTTCAATCCTAGGGTAAGGGTTCAATTTGGTTAATGGTTGGGGAAAGGATTCAAGGATAAATTTGGTTTGTATTGTTAACATGTTGGGATATATAATTAGGTTTATGATCATGGTTTAATTTAATTTGGTTTACAAGTATAATATTAATTAGTTAAGGGCCAGGGTTAGCTTTCAATCTAGTTTGATATTCAATTTGGTTTAGGGTTACCCAGGGGTTAGTTTATCTTAGTGTTATATTAAGATATACTACTTCGATATCACTTATTTTCTGATATTTTGATTATATCACCCCCATACATTGATAGTATATGCGATGAATCTTATAAATATTATTTGATCTCATTACATGTGTCATGGTAAATTTTTTTAGTTTAGACATGACATGCTCCTATGTGGTGTTTTTCTTTTCTTATAATATAGTGTTATATATAAATTTACCTAAGTACCCTTCTTGATTATCTATGATGGATGTAGTAAATGACATATCTCTATATGGTTCTTTTGATTTTATATGCATGGATAATATAATGAAATTTTTAAATCCTTCCTATGCAATAAATGATGTAATTAGATATGTAAATATTTTTAGATTCACATGTATGACATGTAGATGTAGATATGATGCTCCTCTAGGATAATTTAATTTATCATAAATAAGGTTACGATTATGGTTTGAAATTTATAAAATTAGTACTTGGTTCTTAGGATCTAGTTATTTAATTATTTATAAATAACCTGGTGTAGGTTTTAGTAAATTAAGATTATGGTTAGGATGATAGTAAGGGTTATGATCTAGAGTTTTGGTTAAAATTGGGATTATAGTTAATCCTAAATGACGCCTAGCCAAGGGATCAAAAGAACTAATCAAAAGTTTTACTAAGCAAGCAATAACATACATACAATAATTTACATTTATTAAAAACATAAGAGATTACATTCCTTAATGAGCACATTTACATTTCATTTTTAAATAATTATAAGTACTAAAAGTAAAATAAATAACACATCCACATGAAAGAATAACTACTTGAGTTAAATCCATTTAAATAATATACATTTGTTCTAAAAGTCACGTGGCAAATTAATTCAAAATGCACAATCATCCACTGTACATGTCACAGGGTATGAAAGGCTAAAAGAATATATATTTATAAAATAGTTTACATCATCCATTTTTTATCCATGAAACAAAGTACATTACAATTTAAGTAAAATCATTAAATACTAAGTTTTGTGTTTGGATCCCTTGGCGGGGTGTTACATGATTAACTACTTAGTTATATATGTTTAGGGTTTTATTGTACATAACTATATATGGTTAGGTCAACATTATAGTTTAAATAATAAATTTAGGTCGAGGTTATATTTATTTGTAATTACATGTTTAAACAATGAATTTGCATCTAATCTAATCATTCAACATTGTAATAAATACATAAATTAAATACATTTCAAAACATCTAAAATAATAATTTTTTAAATGAACATTTATGAAACTATATTTTAATTAACAGATACAATAATCTAAACATATACTCATTAACAATGTCAATTTACAACTTTACGTATACTAAAACTGGAAAAAAACAATAAATTAACGTACATATACAACATAAAATTGAAAAAAATTAAGTAAAATAGTACAAAACATATTAAAATACCTGGAATATCGAGGACTAGCAACAGGGGGTGGTTGGTAAAGCTGAAAATCGGGCTCCCATTTTTGAAGTCATGAAAATGACTTCAAAAATGCCAAAATTGGGGGTTATATTATTTTTAAAATTGGGTACCTAATTTGAAGAAAATCAGGTACCCAATTTATAAAGCAATCAGGTGCTCAATTTTTAAGTGCCTTGGGCACCCAATCTAAGTTTTAAACATCAGGTACCCAATTTTTAAATCCTGGCTCGAGTGCCTGAACCATGAATTTAGAAATGGGTACCTGATTCTAGAAAAATTGAGTACCCATTTCTAAGTACAATTTCGCGGATTTGACTTCTGCAAAATTGCGACCCAACTTCTTGCAATCACCCCATGATAGAATTGCCAAGATGAAGATGTCAGATCTTGTTCGTTGTAGCAATATCTCATTTATTCTTCACATGTCTTCATGACGCTAATACTTTATTTTGAATTATGAGACTTCTTTTATCGCTTCATTTGAATAAAATGCCCCATCTGATAGGATGTGCTCCTTGTATGTTAATTGTTGCTTGTGAATTTTTGTTGGTAGAATATCATGGGTGTGACGTAATACTGAATACTGTGTATTTTATTCTGATATAGCTGCTATGTATTCCCTTCTATGTTTGTCAGATGTTGTCTAGACTTATCTGTGTGTTGTAAGTGCTTGATATAGACTGTGACTTCTCCTTATATGAGTTGTGTATGAAGGGTTGAGTCCTATAAATAAAATGGAAGATTATGAATTCCTATATTCTGTTCGCTAATTATTATCCATTCCATATTCCTCCTTCCATATTCAATGCTTGCTATCATTCTATTGCGGGCTATATTCCCCACCAATCATACTCCATCACTGAGTTAGATTTTGAATCTAATATAAGGAAATGAGTCATGTTTGCATCTGATTATTCTAATCATTTTTTTATGCTGTGACAACTCTTCCTTCCTAGTTGCCTTTGTTGTTAGGGAATGAAGGTTTGTTCTCAGCAATGATATTCCTCTATTTGTTCCCTACTATCATTTGATGCTAGTTTCTTCATCTCTTATATTGTTGGCTGACTATATTATATTGAAGACATATGTGAATGTCTTCATTTATCTTCCTATTTTCATCTCCGAGTTTTCCCTTCCCCTAACTCTATTTGGCTATCTATCCTATATATACTTGTATGATAGAAAAGATGTGACCTTTAGAAATCTAATTGTATTTTGATATTTGAATATAATTACATTTATTATATATTTTAATATATTCTTACAATTAATATTTTGTATTAAATGCTAATATTTAATATTTTTTGTACATTGGAGGATACACTTTTGATGGTATTTATTATAATATATTATAATTATATTATCATTATTCTTAATAAAAATATAATTCAGGTTATAATAAATAAATGGTAATATTGGTTCAACTTATTAAAATTTATATCTTTCATTATAATTAATTTTAGTTTGGATAATAATACTCTATAAGATTTTATTATTATTTATTTAACTTCATCAATATAATTATTATAATTATTATTATTATTTATTTATTTAATAGAATTATATTATTTATTTATGTATAATGTTATATTAAATTCTCTTTCTTATTATATTATATTTAATTTATAATAAATTATATTGTATTTTATTATTAAATCGATTTACCCAAAATAGGGGACATGACACCACTATTACATCTTTAATTATTCCTCCAAAGGCTTTGATAGCACTGACACTGGCTTTGATTATCTCAACATATTTTGCAATGTTTTCATCCTTTGTCATTTTCATCTAATCAAACTAACCTCTCAAGTTTTCTATGTCGGCCCTCTTTACGTTATCATCACCTCCATAGATATCCTTTAGTTTGGTCCACATTTCATGAGCAATAGCACAATCTTTGACTTCATCAAGTTCAACATAGTTAAGAGCTGATGCTATGTCAATCATCATGATATTATGATTTTTATTTTCAACAATTTCTTCTACAAACATTGTACCAGTAGGAGTTTTGTAAGAAGTGTTTAACTATTTCAAACTTGAATTGCTAATGGTTTCCACATGCAACTTCATAAGTTTCTTCCATGCTGCAAAGTTGTCTCTGTTCAACTTGGGAATCTCTCTTCTGTGCTACATCTTAATCTTTAGCTTAGGCCCTTGAAAACTTCTCTGTAAGCACAAGAAGCTTTGAAATTAATTGTTGGAAATATAAGAGGAGTAACTAAGAGGGGTGTGGTGAATTAATTACCACTAAAATGAATCCCATATGCCTTAGATTTCAATACAAATCAAAACTTTGATTAAACTATATTTTGCAGTAACTCGGCAAACACACATGCACTTGACTTACACTAGCAAATGTTGTAACTTAGTAAACACTAAAATAACTTGGTAACTACTTAACATTAAAATCTTAAGATATTATTTATGATTATGCGTATTTAACTTAGTTGCAAACACATAAAAGAAATAGTATGAACACAAGTGATACCAAGATTTAACATGGGAACCCAATTCAAGAAAATCCACCACTTGCAACTAGTTACTGATTTTCACTCTTTTGAAGTGAGCCCTATTAGGAGTCAACCTATTAAGGGTTACAAAACACACTATTAGGTATGACCTTGTTAGAGGATTTGATCACCCTATTAGGAGTGTTCTTGTTAGAGGTCTTTAAGACACTGCAAGTAGAAATACCACCTTGTTAGAGGATTTACAAATAGTTGTTAAGCCAACTCTATTAAGAGATTTAGATAATTGCTACAATGATTAGAGAGTATCAATGAGATGACCTAATTTTTTATGTAATTAAATTGTTGATTACATATCTCAATTCTGGCTTGTATACTTGATCCTTTTTGATCGAATGTGTCATGCCCAAAAATACAAGGCAAAAACACACGATTTTTTTTTTCAAGATGATTAACAATCCATTATGAAAATACATGCCACACTGATCTAGTCGTAGAAAGATGACAAATGTTTAAAATGGGTTTCAAAAATAAGTCATTAAGATGTAGAGTCGACATCTCTACATAATGCACGGGTCAAAACTCCTGAAGTCCTAAAGACACGGGGATACTTATTTCCATTTGAATGTGTCGATACATTGGCATTTAGGCTCAATTTTCAAGGATACAACTTTCAAATTCAAATTTCATTTTTGGTTTATTCTATCGAGCTATCTAGACAACTCTGGGTCCATTACACATTTAAATCGTGATATAGTCATTTTAGCTAATTAAATCATTTCTTTTCGTCTTTTAATAAATTTACAACATTCACATCTTTCTCTGAACATAACCTAATTTCCTAACCAAGTTTATCTGGTTAACCTTAATCTATAACACTCTCAAACCCTAGCATTTTTAAAAAAAAATTATAACTCAAATCTCACATCTTTAATTATTTCTATTTGATCAAGTTTGCTCAAGCATCTTTAGGACGTCTATCCTCCATACCTCAAAAACAAATAATTCGTCACTAAACAACTTAAAACCAATCATAATGACATCTATATTTAAAATTCAAGACACTACTAGAAAATTTAAAACTAAAGCTAACAGCACCAAAATGATAATGTTTAAATCTAATGATTATAAAATTACTTAACACTTAATTTTAAACCTATGCACATACTAAACAACCTAAATAAACATAATTTAAACTCCTGACAAAATGAAACATTAACAAATATTCTTTCTCTATCTTTATTTTATTTAAGTTATTAAATGAAAAAGCTTATGATAACATTTTACTTTACTTAATATTAACAAATCAAATCCTAGGTTTACTTAATAATACTATAATTTTAATTTTACAAAAAAAAAAAAAAAAAAACACAACTAAAAAAAGACTAACTATTACTAACTACTCCTAACATTTAACAATTAACATTATCTAATAAGTAAATTAATACAACAATTACTAATTAGAATTTAAACTTCAGAAATTAACTTAACACAAAGATTACATTCAATAAACAAAATTATTTAACAAAAATCTAAATTGATAAGTAGGAGATAACTTAAAAACTAAACTGATTACTTAACAAAAATCTAAATAAACTAACCCAACAACTGATCTAGCATAAAAACAATTAAAATTAAACAAACTAACATTTAAAAACTAAACTAAACTAAACTTAATTTATAACTAAACTACATTAATTTAAAACTCCTAACAAAAAATGGCCTAACCTAATACCCTTTCCACTCATCTACCTTTCCCCACAAATTCGCAAAACTCACCCGCCAACCCGTGCGCCTACCCTCAATACTGTCCACGTGGGCACAGAACCAACCCCTCCCCCCCATCCCATCCGCATTGACCAATCCTTGCGGCCCTGCAGGTCTGTGATGCCGCCCTCCCTTCACATGCAACACGATCTCCAATGTTGAGCGCTTAGAACAGTGGTTGAAAGTTTATAACTTTGTTTAAGCTTGGGTGGTGATCAACTTCGATGCACAATAAAATAGCATCGCCCCCATAATGGCGGTTTCCAAAGATGCCTCCCCACACTGACCCAAGGTCAGCACCAACCAGCACTGGTAGACTTCGTGTGGGGCATCTATAGGTGCTAAAGTCCCTTTTTTTATATTATAAAAGTTTCATTTGATAAGCTTTATTCAAACACCCGCTCCCTAGTCTGTCACCAATTGGGTTTCCCCTTTCCCAAGCACTAACCAAAAGGCCAAAAGAGGCTGCGTGCGACCCAAGGAAGAGGATGCAGCCAATGGGCAACGGCTACCCAGCCAGTTATTTCGACTGGCTGGGTATGACACCGTTTATCCCTCTGTCTCCGTCTCCTTCCTTCCGCGTCTTCCCATGCACGACCCCGCGGCACCTTTTTCCGTACCGGCATGTAAGGATGGAACTAATAAGATTGTAAGGGTTTCCTTAAACTAATATTTCAAATCATGAATAGAATTACTATACTTACCAGGATAAGATAAATTTAAAAAGATAATAAGATTGAAATGTTAAAATTATAATATTAACTATATCTATAATCTATTAGTAAAGCCATAGAATTACAGAAGATAATAGAATTTGAATCAAAAGTTGATGATGCAAGAGTGAAATGTGCATGTGTAAGTTTAATTTTGAGATTTCTGGGTTTAATGGTAATTTTTTAACCCAATAATATTGGGATTTTGGAGATTTAAGAGTGAAATGGATAATGAGTATTTTTTTAATAAAAAATAGTGTAATCATAAGTTTTTGTCAATTATGTATCCGTGGCTTTATTTAGATATGGTTTTTTAAATATGTTAAGAGGAGAATGGTTTTGGATGATAGGTCTTTGGAAGGAAATTGGACAATTATGCATGGAGCTCCTCGTTGTGATAGGATTGATGATAGAATAAAAAAATTGGTAATATCATTTTGGAATGATAATACTCATCCTTCATCAAATACTAGAGATGTTCTTATACATAGGATTAGAGCTAGCCTTTACGAACATCATACAAAACATTGGTTGGACATAACACAACATTATGTCTCATTTTGTAGTTAAAATCCTAACATAAAAATTGGGTAAACATTATTTGAAACATTGAAGCCATATTATGTTAGGAGAAATAAAGTGTTTGAAACTTGTTGTTGTTGTTATCATATTGAATTTGATCTCACTGTCAAGTTTATTGAAATTTTATAGAAGAAACTTTTGGTTATAAAATGCCCCTCCTAGTAGATGAAAAGAGTTCATCTCATCTATTTTATGTGACAAAATAGATGATCCTATTGGTCAAATTAATTGCATTAGAGGAACATCTGACACATTTTCTAATTTGGCTCATTTCCCTTTGAATAATGAAGATGTTGATGTCACAAGATGGATAACTTGCAAGGGTTACAAATATGTAAGGAATGAAACTAAATTTGGGAAAGGACTGAAAAGATTATAATATGTTGAAGAGGAAATGAGTGTTGGAGCTTTATGGACAAATTTAAAAGTTTGATACAACCATATATTCGTCATGCAATTTTTGCAAAGTGGGAAGCACAACAATTTTGAACACTTAGAAATAACTTTCCACTTAAGACAAAAGTGGATGGGGTTCATGGATTACAACTATTTGACCCAAGAAAAGATGATAAATTTGTACCTATTAAGATTCCTAGCACTGGCACAAGGTAGACTAAGTCTGTGGGGAAGAGAAGGGATCAATTACATTCTCAAGATGACCAAGTTTTATCTAAAGCATGGTCTTCTCTTTTTCAAGCTAAAGCTACCGGTAAGTCATCCTTTCCCTAGGTCAAGGTCATTTCTAAAGTTGATAAAGGCATGAGAGTTATTAAAGTCCCTGATGAGCTCATTGATCATAATATCACTTTAATGGAGCTAACCCTGGTAGGAAAAGTTTTAGGGCCCAGGCCAAATATAGATTTCATTCGTATCTTTGCAAAGAAGAAATGGGACCTCAAGGGTCATGTAGATATATCTCCTATGGCAAAAGGGTTCCTTTCTTGCTCCTAGGGCCTCCCTCTCACTCCAAATGTGGATGACTAATATTGATCTTAATGACTCTTTCTTTAGGAAAGCTCATGTTTGGGTCTGAGTGCTAGAGCTTTCGATGGAGTTTTGGTATGAGGATGTCTTCAAAGGCATTGCAAAATCATTTGGGGAATTTCTCTCCATTGTCCTAATCACTTCCTCCAAAAGAAGTTGTTGGTGTTTTTACACTACTAAGCAACAAGATACTTAATACCAAGATGGCAAAGATCACAATAACCTAAGGATTAGCTACTTCCTATAAACAACTATATGTTCTTCAGATCTGGACCCAACTTTAATAAAATCGTGAAATATTTTCTACTCTTTTGGCTGTAGAAAAGCAAGGTGGGTGCACCTGAGGGATAAAATATTTACAACTTGATATTACATTCATGTTTCATTCATTTCAGGATATTTCACACCACTGTTCATCCCCTATAGCAAATTGGTCGCATTTCTTCTTAGATCTACAGATAATTTTGGGCAATAGCAGCTAACTAAAACTTAGGTGTCAAATGTAAATAAGTATTGACCAGCTTCAACATTCTTCATACATTTAAAGTAAAATTGATTTTGATTTTCAAGATTGTGTTTGATGTTTTATCCAAGATTTCTTCATATGCAAACTAAACTAATTGATTAGTGCCTCATCCATTGGAATTCAGAGTCTATCCAATTTCTTGACCTAATTGACTGCATTACAATCAATATGATCAACAATTCTCACTAAAACTCATTCTTACACGTATCCTTTTACTGCTTAGAGATCCTGTCGTATTCATTGAAGCATGTACTTCTGCTCCAGTAGTCTTTTGATGCATTGTCATTGAATTAAAAGCAATAATGAACTAGTATACAACCTATCCTGGCTATATTCAATTGGACAAGCTTTGCTCATACAATCTCAAGATAACCAGATGATAAAAATGGAGACAAGATTTAGAGAGAAAAATGTGGGGACAATTTATCTTTGTATTAATTCTCTTTGAAAATGATATAACATTGTAATAGGACTAAAAAAAATCAAGATAAGACACTATGATCCTGTAGCATTAATGTATTCTCAGATTTTTGCAAAGAAAATACATCATAGAATGAGTATCAAGAACTAGACCAAACAAAGCTTACCAAAACTAAAGTTGTACAATGACTTAGACTCCTCTTCTAGCCCTAGAATCTCACTTATATAGTGTGAGATTCAACAAGCTTCAGGCATAGAGGATATTGATAGTTGTCCTTAAGGCAAAAAGATATTTACATTGTTAATGTCATAAAAGATCAAAGTTAATACAACAGAATGTCTTTCATCATGAATATTCATTTGTGAGACCACTTTCTATTGCACCTTTTTGTTGCATTTTCTTGTTGATGAGAAGTTCATGATTGGCTTCATTGTTGATGTTGTTCCTCGGAAGATGTAGCCAATAAATTTGTTTGTGATGGACTTGGCTCTAATTCTCATAGACATACTTTAACTTGAGGCTCTCCATCCACATCATCATGAACTGACAACACAACTATTATATCTGATTCCTCTACTACCAGGTCACCAGTTTGGGCCTTTGTGCTTGTAACTGCAGCTGATTATCAAAAAGATAGTTTTATTGTTTTTTATGTTAAGAGACATTTTTAAGATAATTAGCATGAGGTGAAATATGTATTAAATAGATTTAAAATGATATATAATCAAATTAATAAATATTTATGTGAATTGGTATAACAAGGTCATAAAGTTCTCAAGATAAAAATTCGTGTTCAAATTTCTAAAGTGATATCTTGTGATTCAAGTTGAATAAGTGACTAGTAGTTGATTATGTATTCAACTTGATATCTCTTCGCATTTTTTTATATACTAGTGTTATGGTCTTGAGGCTAATTATTCACTTGATCCTTTTAAATGTAAATTTGGTTCAACTTTGAATAAATGATTTCTTACACAAATCAATTAAATATGAGTTCATAAAATTTATTAGTATGTTCATTTATAAGTTATTTGATGCATTCATTCTAGATGTCCATGACTTTGAAACAAATGTGTGTTAATCTTCTACATTTACACATCAATTGGTACAATAAAAATATTTTAGATCTACATGAGTATTCCTAAGAGCTTTAAATAGTTTTATTTTTTAGGAGTTAAATATACTCTTAATCTATATGAGTATAATAATCTATATGAGTATAATTTTATTATATGTTTAACTTATTGTTATCAAATTGATTATATATATAATTAATAGTATATAAATATATTATATTATCTAATATTAATATATATTAATATTAAATAAATGTCTCAATGTTTATTTAATATTAAATAAATGTCCCTAATGTTTATATATATTAAATAAATGCCACCAATGTTTATTTAATATTAATATTAATATCAATGGGTGTGAAAAAAATACAATTTTAATTACCACTCAAGAAGAGTAGAGCAACCTTGTGTACATGTCAAAAATGTTTTTCACAAAGTAATTTACAAATTTGAAAAGAATGGAAAAATGGTAGAAACTATATTCAAAACAAAGGCAGAGATTGTCATTAGTAAGATTCAATTTAAAACAATTTATTAATTACAATTCACAAATCTTTACCATATATCATAATTTTGATGAATAAATAAAGAAAAAACATATATTCTAACATAAGCTCTTTTTTTCAACTTTTCAAATACTAATAGAATATAAAGAAAAATAAGGATCTATAGTTAACATAAGTAGAAACATATGCCTTTAAAATGTGTTAAAGTGTTCATTTAAAATGTGTAAACGTGAAAATGCTCATTTATACAAGTAATGCATCAATTATTATGAGCTCGGAGTATTAACGAATATTTAATATGTTAATTCTCAGACCAACTAGATTAGACAAAGCTATACTAATTTTTATATTAGGATTTTAACTACAAAATGAGACATAATGTTGTGTTATGTCCAACCAATGTTTTGTATGATGTTCATAAAGGCTAGCTCTAACCCTATGTATGAGAACATCTCGAGTATTTGATGAAGGACGAGTATTATCATTCCAAAATGATATTACCAATTTTTTTATTCTATCATCAATCCTATCACAACGAGGAGCTCCACGCATAATTGTCCAATTTCCTTCCAAAGACCTATCATCCAAAACCATTCTCCTCTTAACATATATAAAAAACCATATCTAAATAAAGCCACGGATACATAATTGACAAAAACTTATGATTACACTATTTTTTATTTAAAAAATACTCATTATCCATTTCACTCTTAAATCTCCAAAATCCCAATATTATTGGGTTAAAAAATTACCATTAAACCCAGAAATCTCAAAATTAAACTTACACATGCACGTTTCACTCTTGCATCTTCAACTTTTGATTCAAATTCTATTATCTTCTGTAATTCTATGGCTTTATTAATAGATTATAGATATAGTTAATATTATAATTTTAACATTTCAATCTTATTATCTTTTTAAATTTATCTTATCCTGGTAAGTATAGTAATTCTATTGATGATTTGAAATATTAGTTTAAGGAAACCCTTACAATCTTATTAGTTCCATCCTTACATGCTGGTACGAAAAAAGTTGTCGCGGGGTCCGTGCATGGGAAGACGTGGAAGGAAGGAGATGAAGACGGAGGGATAAACGACGTCATACCCAGCCAGTCAAAATAATTGGCTGGGTAGCCGTTGCCGAAAATGTCTATTAGCAGGAAAATATGCTCCTGATGTGACTGTTTCTGCATTTTATTAATTAATTTATGCAAAAACAGTCACATCAGATGCATATTTTCTGCTATTTATCCACGGGCAAAAGGAGTTGTGCAGCATAAATAAGTCTGCCTCCCCAATAACCTTGTTCCTTCAATACTACTGATTGCCAAATTTTGGGGCACGTGAGGTGTCAGGGTGCAAGTCTTTTCCCCAACGCTTAACAAGGAAAGGAGATACATTTTTAAGCTTTAAAGATTTATTGTAAGACAGGATACAGGATGAAGGTTATGAGAAAAAGGTAAGTGGGTGGAACCTTAAGATATTTTAGGATGTCTTTATGCATTTTTAATTTTTTTTTGATTTAATAGATTTTAGCAATGATTTTGAAAGAGCATCTAAGATAGAATATTCTTTGTTGTCTTGGGGATTAAATTTGTATTCTCATGTAAATTCCACAGAGCAATTTTCTCCTGGAAAAATACTCTTTTTTGTAGGCTCCGTATTTTTTTCTGTGTTCCTTTTAGTGACAGCATTGCTCCCTCTCTTTTTTTAATTTACTATTTTTTTTAATTCATATATTTTAATACAAGGAGATGTATGATATTATACTCCTATCTAATTTGATTTGCCAAAATGCCAAGTTAACCAACAATTGAATAATGTGTTTGAGAAATATTACAATAATTGTTTTATTTTCAATTAAGCACGAATTGAGTTGAGAATTTCAAAGTATTATAGTTTCCTTCTTTAGTAGAATTGATCTTGAAAATGTATAATTGATCATTATCATTCTATCTACTCATTAACCTTACATATGCAAGAACTGAAATACATAAGATACAATGCAAGAAAGTTGCTTGATCTTTTCTCTTTTATTAATTAACCTGGTTCAAGGCTCCATCGGGAAAGAACCAGTAAGAAAATCCGACGTCTTTGCCAATACATCAAAATTTAAATACATTTTACATAATATTACAATTTAAAAGAAATCTCTTATAGGTCCTTCACAAGTGAATTCTTCTAATACCTTCAATACTTCAAGGAAAACAAGGAGAAGACGAGAGCTGACCCAGGGTAAAACATCACAACATCAAGAACAATTCAAGCATACACCCCAATCTGGTTTTACACAATAGGTCCAAGCATAGAAACTGACTAGGGGGGAGGTGAATTTTTCGAATGGGAGACATCAATCACCATACCATAACATAGCCTTTCAAGGCTAAAACTTCAAGAACTTATGTTCTTCTACAAGGCCCTTTCGAGGCTATTACCACAAGGATTTTCATTCCTTTTCATATCAAGGATTCACAATATCAAACAAGGTATGTGATGACAAGTAGGGCCCCATACACCCTAACCTCTTTCCCTCCTCTCGCCATGAGAGGAGACTCTACACCATTGAGGTCCAACTAAGGCCCTTCCCTCATACATGGCCACTTATTCCCTATCCAAGGGTGAGTAATGCCAAAACAATCCCCATAAAATTACCTCAAAAAAAACATCAAGACAAGCATAAGAATAACATCAAGGACAAGTTAAAATCCCTCCAAATCAATCCCTACACACAAGCAAGCAAAACAAAGAACAACACAATGCCTTATGCATGATTCAAGCGTGAACAACATGAAGAACAAATTCAAAAGAGTGAAGAACTCCTACCTTCACAAAAATTCATGGTAAAATGGTAAGTTGAGAAAAGATTTTCCTTTTCCTCCTTCAATCTTCCAACTTTCTCCAAAACTAGAGATTGGGTAACCACCAAAACTTCTCAAAGATGCCTCTAAATATGACCCTAACTCAATTGGACATTAGGCAAACCTCAAAGAGGAGTCAAGGTTACCAACTCAAGAAGGAAGCAATCAATTTTCGCACTAAAGCAAAAATGGACTTTTTTGAGTGACCATAAAAGTCAACAAAAGGGCTAAGGGGGTGGAAAATGTCCCCAACCCATACCCATACCCCTTAGGTACTTAGATTTAAAGATTTTAGGTGTTTAGGATTAATCAGGGACCTAACAAATGCTAGAAAACAATTTAGGACATTACAACAACCCTTAAAATGCAAATTAACTGCTAATCTGAATTAGGGGTAATTAATCTCAAATACTAATTGATTCACAAAAAAGGTCACTAACCTACTTCGACTTAGATCTTTAGGTCACTTGGTTAACCCTAACTATCATGCTAGAATGCATATGCAATTTATGAGTGTCAAGCAATACTATAAAAATCACTATTACAAAACATCAACATTTATTGATCACAGAATGATACATTCATTCAATCCATGACACCGATAAAATATGAACAATGAGGTTTGCATCTTTCATCAGATTTAACCTTGGTTTCCACAATCGGTACATAGGGCTCAGTTTCATTTTTTCGTTAGATTTCTTGACTAAAATATCCTACACACTCATTGCACACATTAGTAGCACAAGAAAATCACATGCATATATGTATATAACGTACCAAGGGAATCACATAAATTAAAACATCCATCTTTCAAATAAATTAACTATTTATTTTATTTCTACTCACATTTAATCATTAGAACTCACCAAATCAATCATAACATAACTTATCCATTAATCTAGATTAAAATACTAGAATAATCATCATTAGGCATGCATGTACCTAATCATCATAACAACACCAATTAAAGAATACTAAACTATCTGAAGCATAAAACTTAATCATTGAGGTATCAAATCAACACCCATATCATCAAGTGAAAATACTTTGCGTCATCCTTAGTGAAATTTTAATGTCTTTAATAGTCAAGATAATGTATCAATTCTTTAATCACTAGGTATTAAAACATGGATATAACGACTACTATAGATTTCATTAGGACATTCACAAAATAAAAATTACTTCATAACCATTTCAATCTCCTATAACGGCTTTAACAGGGAATTCATATTTTATAATTACATACGAGGAGGGTCCTTATAGAATATATCTTTGCAACTCAACAAGGATATTCTACTTATCCTTATAACTTGCTTCCTCTAAGCATCTTCAAATCTTCTATTATGTTTCACACATTCAATCCTCAACTTGACCTTATATTTATATCTTACACATTGTCAAGTCAACTTGAATACAACTTAGAATTCTTAGTATTCATCTCCTCAGTCGGCTAGAACCAATAATTAAATTAGTTGAAATCAATATTCCAAAACAAGAGAATCCTTTGTCAGCCAATCTTGCTCAGTAGATCCTAACTTAGAAATGATTTACATTTGTTAACCAAGTGAACTTGGTTAACATTACATATTGACAAAGTTACTTTGGTAACAGAGTGAGCTCAGTTAACACTGATTCCATCCAAGATTTCCTTCATTAACTGAGTGAGCTCAGTTAACACTCAACTTCTGCAAATTTTCCTTTGATACCTGAGTGAACTCGATAGACACTATCTTCTAAACTTGGAAAATTCTGGAATACTTGGTAGACATAGGGAACTATCTTCATTGCTCAATTGAACAAGTGCATCAACAAATATATTGTTCTTCCCCTTGATGAACTCTTGCCATCCTAAGGTGTAGGTATTTTGGACTTCACAAAACAATGTGTAGCCCAATGTATGTCAGCATGATGAATGATAGTCTCAATTCTGTGGGAAGTTTCCTCCTAAGGGCCACCATCTAAAGTTGCCCTCATGATACTTTTCTTCTTTCTATAAAGAAACTCCAATTGCATGCGGTAGTGGTCAATGATGTATCACCCACTATCTTGTAAACATTGC
Organism: Cupressus sempervirens; assembly: GCA_028749045.1. NCBI lineage: Eukaryota > Viridiplantae > Streptophyta > Pinopsida > Cupressales > Cupressaceae > Cupressus > Cupressus sempervirens. The sequence continues at coordinate 52,370,569 of CM053790.1, read as the reverse complement.
ATGCCCAAAACTACATCATAATCCTCCAATGGTAACATATAAAAACCATTAGTCAGAGTATAATCCCCCATTTAGATGCTAAGCTAAGGAATCCTCCAAGTATAGCTCAAAATGACACTGTCTACAACCTTCACCTCAAAACCCAAAAACTCCTCAAATTGGAACCCAAGCCTATCAATTAGCTTTGGATCAATAAAGTTATGTGTGGCACCTATGTCTACTAAACTCACAACTTGATGGCCTCTCAATGTACCTTTCAAATGAAAGGCATGAAATTTGGGATAACTGGAGAGAATAGACATAGTTACTTTAGCTGACGCCAAAGGCTCCAGAGTGTCTAGCTCTAACTATGGGTGTTCCTACTAAACCTCCTCCAAACTATCCTTAGTATCAATATTAGTAGTAGGGGTCTCCTCATTTCCTATCTCAAATGTCACCTCTATCAAATGAACCTTGCCTTTAGCAAGGTAACAATGTCCAGTCTCCTATGGCTCCTTACAAGAGAAGCATAATTTCTTCCTTCTCAACTCATTCCTTGACTCTTGGTCCATCCTGGGTGGCCTAGAAGGTGGTCCCCCTCCATCCTGGGAAGTGTTGGCCTTCTGGGGAGGCTGAGAATACTTGAAAGGTTTCTTATCTACCTGATAAGGAGTGTGAGGGGTGTCTAGTCTAAATGTAACATTAATGACAGCCTCAAGGGTTTTTGGCCTGAATGTTCATACTAGTCCCTTCAGTCTGTCTTACAAACCCTTTATGAACAACATCACACAATGAATATGATCCATGTCTAGAACCATGACTACAATACACTAAAACTCATTCACAAAGGACTCCAAATTCCCTATCTACCTAATATATGCCAACTCCCATTAGTAACTTGCTCTGTGTCTTTATGATCAAAACTAGCAATGAGTGGCTTAGTGAATTCTGCATAGGAGTGAAACATGGTGTGATCCTAGGTGAGCAATCTGTGGTGCCACCAATCATAAGAAACCTTGTATAAATGCAAAACCAAAAATTGTACAGCCTCTCTCTCAAGCATAGGTCTCAATGATAAATAGATATCCATCTTGTCCACCCAAGCTTGTGCACTCATATCACCTGTGCCATCATAGGTAGCTAGTGTGATCTTTTTTTGGCTCTATGAGGTCATTGTTCTATAGCCCCTATCTCCTCTAAACCTGGTGCTATCTCTGTGTTGTACACAATACTATGGAAAAGGAAAAACATCCCTAACCTCTAGGGGTAGGGCTGTCCACTTAGCTGTAGCTACTGTGACTGAATCCTGGATGTCGAACCCCAGATGGCTCCACCTATGTTGGCTTCTGAACTTGCCCAAAATGAGGCAATAATGGTCTATTTAGAGTAGGAATACATGCACATTCTTTCCTATGGGAATGAAGGGATCTCTCTACTAAGACATGGGATCGATGACTACATTGGTTTCCCATAATGAAAATTGACCTGCTCCTTCTTTGTCTTTCTTCTCTGCCTCCACGTCTATCTAATTCCATCTACTCTAGGGTCTCCAGTAATCTATCCAGTGTCTAGATTATTTGAGGCTATGAAACAATCCAAATTCTCATGAGCTATCTCTCCTCTATCTCTGGAGGCATGCCATTACCAACAACACCATGTGCCTCACCCATAGCTGGTGTCTTTGCATCTTTAGCAGCCTTTGGTCGCCACTAGTTTCTCCAGCACTTGTCAAACCTATATATTTCTCCACCAAGATGCATAAAAGATATTAAAAAATAAATGTTGAATGCTGAAATGAATTATCAAACCCTTTTCTGTAACCTGATGTGATAATTTCACTAAAACCCTATAGGTTGGCAAGATTCAAGCTCTGATACCACTAAAAGATCCCAAAAGGATCCTTCACTAAAATTCTCTAAATTTTAATGAAAATAATAGGTTTTCATGTGCTTTCCTTGTGGTCCTAGAGAATTAGAGAGGAGTTGCAGAAATATTATTTCTTCTTTTTTGTATTTTCCAGATATAAGTAAAACATTAATTAACAACAACAAAAAATAATATAATATTTAGTCAACCAGAATAGCTACAAATTGTATCTAGAAAGATATGTAATTAGTATGCCAAAAATTGTGTTTAAAAACAAGGAATGAAGATGCCAACTACAAGAATGGACCAACCATGCAAAAAAAAGGTTAGAGATGGCTAACATAAGCCAACCAACAAATCATGTGCCAGTTGAAAAGTAGTCATACAACTGCTATAGTCATGTCAGGGTAGCAAGAAGATCCCAACATAACAAGATGCTCAACATGCAATGCGCAAGTACCCCCATATGCTAAACTTAACAATCTTTTCTAGTTGGTAAAACAATACTATACAATGTTGTTGAAACCATCTATTTGGGTTCATGTCCCAATAGCCCATCTCTATGGTTTGCATCCCAGTCCTCTAGAATTGCTCCTCAAAGAAAAATTATAAATACAAAGAATGAAGATGTAAAAGATAATAAAAGAATGAGCCAACATCTTCTTTTATCTCCCTATTAAAGCCAATTGAACCCTATTCCTTTTCCTTTATTATAAAATAGTGTCTTCTCAATTAAAAGTCCTTTAGTTATTATAAAATAGCATCTTCTCAATTAAAAATCCTTTATGTATAGAAAAAAATCTCTTTCCTCAAATAACATAGCTCTAGGTGCCCAAAGGTCTCCAGATGATGAAAATAAGTTATAATAATTTAGGAACTTTCCAATGAGATATAACACATAGGCCTACCTAAACAAATGAAGCCAAAATCCTCTTATTACTCCAATTAGCTATACAAATAGCTTTATTTTAATTTATTTAAATGAAAACTTAGGAAATGTTAAAAATATTTCATTTTATTCAACTGGAAAGGTAGACCAACCAAATAATCAATGAATGAGTCCTATCACCTTCCTATGACTGATGCTAGGCAATGTGGGCCAACTGGCAGTCTCATCCCTAAAAACTAGGGATGCTCCTAGAAACTATGGAACATACCCTGCCACCCTAAAACTAAAACCATGTACTAGTCCCAAAGAGCCTCAAGTTTGATAACTACCACAACCTCCTAAATTGTAGAAAAATCCCTAGAATTAAGGAACTTCCCTGACTGGCTCTCAAACTGACTATAGAACCAATTCTACTCATTGAGTATCCAATATGAGTCTCTATCCACCACTACCAGCCTACGAGACTCCAATAATAGGACAACTCTCATAACTCTGCAAGCCAGACTAGAGATGGGACATGATAGTATCTACCTTCCTCCAGTTTGTGATCATTGGTGTAGACATGGCTTTGCAATCCTCCATCTTGAATCTCATGAATATTTCAATGCAATATTTCCCTTGACCAAAGAAAATCTCTCCATCTATCTAGCACACTTCCATGCCTAGAAAGTAGTGCATAAGTCCTAAATTCTTCCTCTTGAACTCTTCTATAAGGTCCCTCTTGCAATCCTCTATGAGTTCTGGTGAACCTGTAAGAAACAAGTCATCCACAGAGTCTATTACAACATTCAGTACATATGAATCCTTCTTATGAGACTTTGAATCCCTATTAGGAGATTCCAACCCTATTAGTAGTTGTTGTACAATGTATGAAAGATAAGCCCACTACCCAAACATGCAATTTCAACTACAAGAAGAGTTCATTGCTGAAACACATAATTTACTATTATGTTCTTCTTTCATTTGTTCTATTAACCAAACCAATGACTTTCAGACTATATAGATGAGGTCATGAACGTTAGATCCAAATATCAAACCTCAGATCACTCAACAAAACCTTGATAATGAAGTTTCCTTCACTTTCGCACTACTCTACTCAACTTTGCATTTCGCTCTTACTGCTACTTATCATCAATTCAAATCTATACCATGATAAAAGAAAATTTCCTCCCTTCATAGAAAGTCCATAAAATAATTCCCCTAGTTAGCTATTAGACCTTCTCAATTAATCATTATAGGACCACGTTAAGAACACATTATGTATAAAGAACAAGCATGAGAACCTAACTCCCAACCATAAAGTAGTAGAGGTTAACATCCACTTCACTCTTCACAAAGACCATTTCTTACAAGTATGTATCAATGTACTTATACCATGCTTTGGAAGCATGCTTCAGTCCATAGAAGGATCTCTTCAATCTATAAACATGGGTATCTTTGTTGTGTGCTACAAAGTCTTTTGTTTGCTCTACATATACCTCCTTCTTTAACTCATCATTAAGGAACACTATCTTGACATCAATTTGACAGATCTACCATCCCATCTATGTTGTAAATGAGATCACAACTCATATAGATGTATACCTATCCATGGAAGTAAATGGCTCCTCATAGTCTATTCCCTCCTTCTAAGAGAACCCCTTTTCCATGAACTTTTGCTTGTATTTCTTGATGCTACCATTTGTATCATGTGTTATCTCATAGATCTAGCTTTATCAAACTATTACCCTATATGTTGGTCTAGGAACTACCTCCCACACATCATTCTGCATTATTGAGGAATAATCCTCAAGAATAGCATCTCACCATAGTTGATGTTCAGCAACATCTTGATAGATGGAAGGATCACTATCTACTAACTCTAATTAGTGCCACATAGTCATTGAACTTGGCTAGTTTCCTCCACTGTCTAGTACTCTTCCTAGGAGCTCTCACAAACTCCTGTGTATCTCTTTGTGTATCTTGAACCTCATGGTTCATGCTGCCAACTGTAGAGGATGAAATATCAAACTCTACATCTTCTTGATGTATTTATTGTTGCACCAATTTCTCCATATTTTGTGAATCTTCACCACCTGAGCCTACACTTGTACTAGTAACTATATTTTAGCTTTACTACCCTTGACTTGGCCTTGGAGCTTCTGTTGGCTTCTCACTTTGATCATTTGTTGGCAGATTTTTGGACTGTCTAAATGCCTTGTCCTCCATGAACTTGACATCATGTCTAACAATAATTCTTCTGGTCCTTGAAATATAAATCTTATATTCCTTTAAGGTTTCTCTGTACTAGAACAAAGTATCCCCTCTCTACGGTATGATCTAACTTTGTACATGTATCATTTGGAATATGGCAATATGTCAAACTCTCAATATCCTGAAGTGACCAACATTTGGCTTCTTCCCTATGAAAGATTCCTTTGGTGTCATCTTCCCTAATAACTTGTGTGGAATCTTGTTCTAAATGTAAACCATTGTACTAAATGCCTCTGCCCATAAATAGCGGGCCATGCCTTGGTCATTTACAAATAAAGGATTTTATTTATTGATGCAATGAAAGTAACAGTAAGTTGATCTAATAAATACAACTCACTTTCTAAATACAAATCACAATTTAGTTCAATAGTTGACTCATCTACTGGCCTCTATTATAATGTCAATTACAGATTTTCCTGGAAATCCTTCAAATAATCACTCCTAACCTCAACTCTTCATTTTCTTGCCTCCTGCTTAGGTTTGTTAATTAATAGAATCAACAACTACTTCAACCTCTCTTTAGGTTAGCTATTGTAACTCCTTAAATAGGTAGTTCTAATCTTTGATCACTTAAGCATCCCAATTGATCTTAGGATTTGGTCAGATTCTTTGAATCCTTCCATCATTTCATCTCCTCTTTTCTCTTCTAGAAACTTCTCTAAACTTCTCCTTGGATCCATGCATAGAAAATTTCAAACATGTTTTCCCTTGAATTAAATGATCTAGGTTGTCCATCCTTATCTTCAATACACTTCCCCTATTCCAAGAATTCAACTTATTTTGGTTGGAAATCAAAATTTACTCATAAACTATCAAGTGTTGTCACTCGGCCAATACAACCTTCTAGTTCACTTGGTCAATACTGAATTTCTCAGTCGATACTAACTATTCTTTCTTGGCACACTTAGGTTATGATTAAACAATCACATTATCTTGTCAAGGTCTAACTAATCAAGTGTCCATTGTAATTTCTCATAACTCAAACTTTCCTCTAGGTCATTTTGATATGTATTCTTCTCAAATCCTCTTCATCAATAATCTTAATAAGGCACTCTACTTAGATAGCAACTATCTTACCAATTAAGGTTTGAGATAAATGACAACATAACAATTCTTCCAATTGTAGTTCCAACATTAGTCATAGTTTCATATTGAAGGAACTATCATATATACCAAAAATAATGATATGTCATAATAAAAGAGATGAAATACAAAAATATCATTGGATGAGAAAGGGTGATAGAGAAGTAGACAAAGATATACTATATACCACTTGGAATCATATGGACCAAAAATAATGAGGTTATGTGAGAAAAGGTTTAAAATGTTGAAGTCAATACCATATGAACCACAAAAGATAAGATACCATGAGGAAACATAGAAAATTTCATTGACCATGTAATTTATAGCTTATATGACCTAAAATCTTGAAGTGAAGAAAATATAGTTCAAAAAATTGATGCACGCTACTTGGATGTAAAATTGTGTCACATTTAGTGTTTAGTAGATACACACATACATTTTAAGAATGTGTTTTTAACTATAAACTTACTCTTTTATTTTCCTCTTGTGAGTAAAATTGACCAAATCATTATCTGTATTTTTTTTATCAATACTTGTATTTGAATACCTTCATCACATATTTATCATTGTTTTATCCTATTTTTCTTATGCATGTCATGCCATTCTTTTCAGTATATTTTATTTTCCTATATCATCTAGCAGCCATGTTGATTTCCTTTACCTCTAGTTCCCTAAGCTTTGAGATTATGTTTCCTAACTGGTATTTTATATTTGATATAAGCTAAATCCCTGTATAGACCCTCTCCTTTAATTTTTCTTAAATTTTCACCCTTTTTCCATTGTTTACCCACTAATTTCCTTCAATAAATAACACATTTTATCCTCCCAAAATATTTCTACATAAAATAGATTTATACCAAAAATGATGCAGGAACATCTCGGGTGTAAGAGAAATCTTGCATCAACCTAAAATGTTTCATTTCAATTGTTTGATTAAGGGTTGACTAAATGTAGAGTTGTTGTCTATAAAGGCTTGCTACTTAGTGAGTCAGTCATACAAGCTCGAAATATCCTAATTTCAGAGATCAATGTTCAACTTGGACATATCAACCTACTAGTTGAGATGCACTGCAATATCATGAGTATTTTTTTATTTATTATAGAGTTTTGGTGTGTAATTCTGGTATAAAAACTTCAAACTGACCATGAAGGCCTAAACGTGCCTAGAAACTTGATGGATGGGAACTAGGGTGGATTTGAGCATGTAGACAAGAAGCCAAGGATTCTGAAAAGTGGTTATAATAGCCAATTAAAGCAACAGTTTGAGAGTTATGGCCTTCCAAAGTTGGTCCAACCAAAACTTCTAAAATAAATGTCAAAAGTGTATTTGGCTGACTTGTTAGGATCTATCAGCCCTAGGTATTAAGTTTGAGTGTCTAGAATCTTCCTAGGCAACATAAAATTGCTTATTTAAGAAATGCCCGTACATTGTGTAGAACAGCTCTAGGTGATGGTTCTCTACTTTGTCTTGCAGATTACTATAATGAAGGAGCCCATGTGGGTTAACATATTGTAATTGTAAATTTTTTAATTCTACATGTGCAACAATACTAAGAAGCCCATATTTTGTTCTCACAAATTGTTGTTATTTCTTTGTTTCCATTATGTATGTATGGTATTAATGCTGGTGTAATTAAGTATTCAGTAATTACACTTTACTTAAGTTTACTTAAGTTAATGCATTCTTTTATTATTTATCATATAGACACCTAGAAGTATTAATAGTTAGATGAGTTGTGTTGTTGACAACACATGAGTTTGCATAATCATCTGAGTTGTCAAGTAGACAATAGAGTTGTTTGCACTCTAATTAAGCACATGGTGTCTACAACATCTCTATACAAGATACACCTTCTCATACTTATCCTCTCATCATCACACTAACTTTTTTTCTCAATGGAGGATAATCCACCTCTCGTGGATGTGTGCTTAGTTGTTGAGCTTATCTCTTCACTGACTCCTAGTCATTCTAGAGACCTTTATATACAGCAGTTCTCTTGTGTATCTACACAATGATATTCTCATTATTGTGATTTTGATCATACTTTATTGGTCCATATTGTGCTAGTGGTTGAGCTTCTTGATCTTGGTGTGATTTTTCCTTAAGGAAAATTCTTACATGGTATCAAAGTTGAGCAAGATTGTTTTCACATAGTCATTGGAGACCATTTTTGCTTCACCTCTTGAAGGACCATGATTCAGATCTAGAGTATTGTAGCTATTGGGAGCATCTAGAGCCAAAGAAAACCTCACCATTGTATCCAAAGTGTCGATTCAGTGTATTTTGACTATAAATTTGCCTACCTTAGGCCATACTCAAATTTGAGGCAATTTTTTTTTTTTTTGCAAACCGACACCCAAAGGACCAATTTGTGGAATTCGATATGATCTTTTAGATCTGAGAATTTAATTTTCACATCTGCATATTTGTGTCTTTGCAATTATTTTATTTTTTGGATCTACATATTTTGTTCAAATTTTTTTGGCCTATTAGGCCTGTGTAGAGCTTTTTTTTGTAGGACACTGGGTGGTCAAATCTCGGTGCCCGCAATGGAATATTCCATTTACAATTCTATGGCATATTCCTCAGACTAGTGGATCCAATAAACTATAACTGGATTTCACAAAATTCATGGTGGATTCAACATTTACGTTAGGTTAACAATATAATGAGTGGAAAATCATAGACACCAGCGACTTTAATTCATTTACACTTCTGATGGACTCTAGGTGTTAGACACTTTACAACCATAAGTCGAGTGCATGTGGGGTTAAACCCGCACCACCCATTGGTCTTTAGTCCCCCCACTTCCACCGTCATTGGCCTCAAACATTGGCCATTGTTCCTACTACATTGCATGGCTACTCCTCTCACCATGTCTACTTCATGCGACACCTTTGTTAGCAGTAACAAGTCAGTGGTGTACTCATCATCAGGTGCCAACTCAGCCAATTTAGAGGCCACATTAGCTTTCCAGCTCATGATCTACCACGACACCCTATCTATCATGTCAGATGACACTCAGCCTACCATGTAGTCTGAGTATAGTTTGTACAATTCTATACAATACCATACAATTACTACTGCCACCTCAGCTAGGCAAGCCCTTTTTTGCTGACGTCACCTCTTTACAGTCCTAAATTTGATGGTTATTTGGCCATCATCAATAGGCCAAATTGCACTACCATGACGACTGTTTGGACATCAATTTTAACATAGTGTTTTGTTGCGCAAACCCCACTCCATATGCAATTTTGATTTGATAGTCCAACTTTAGGAGGCCATATCTCATTCACCCAAACTCCAAATCATGTGCACTTTTTTTTATTTTTCCTAGAATTTTCTGAATTTTTTAGTGGTGCAATTATTTTTTGGTTTTGGTGCATGAATTTGTCAAAAAATTTAATTTTTGGCAACTGTACCTATCTAATCTTGCATTTTGCAACTTTAAATGCTTCATATGGGCTCATTTGACACATTTACAGGTTCCTTTTTTTTTGAAAGTGCATATTTTTTGTTTACTTTCCAGATTTGCAATCAGATTATAGGCTTGTGTGGATAGAAATACCACTTTCAGAGATAGGTCCTCTTTTGCATTGTAATGCTTTGATCAAACTTCAAAATTGTTGAATATCTGAGCTACATTGCAAAGTACTAGATTTGAACTACAAAAGGAGGTTGTAAATAGTCAAATTAGAAGCCCACTTTTTCCCATTTTGACAAGTGGCACATTGTAAACACACTACATATAAAGTGCCAAAAGCATCACTTTTGGAGGGGTTCTTTAAATGAGTGAATATGGGGGGTTTTGACTTGTGTTCTTGTGTCTCTCTTTCTCTCTTGTGCTTTTTTTGAATTTTTTGAATCATGGGTTTACCTAAAAATCCACTTTTTTCTTCACACAATTATACTACATGGAAAGATATTGTATGGATAGACTAATGGAAAAAGGTTTAAATCTATATGTTGATGGTACAATTGTAAAACCCATTAATGCTGATGCACAACTTGATTGACAAGTTGAAGACAACCATACTTTAGAAATTTTTAGGAGTTGTGTTCATAGAGATCTATTCTTCCACATTACCATCTTTAAGGATGCCAAGGGTGCTTGGAAAAAACTTGAAGGGTTATATGGTAAGGTGGATGAGGATAAGGGATTCCAAATTGAGGATGATCTACTTCTATTGGATCCTAATAATTTCGACACAATTCAAGACTATGTCAACAAAGCCAATGAATTGAGAACACTACTTAAGGATTGTGGTAATCTCATGAAGGATGATAGATTGATTCATCACTTCTTGAAGAGGCTACCTTCATAGTATGCATCTTTTATTTTGAGTTACAACACTCACAGGTTGACCAAGGGAAGTTCCTTCACTAAACCTTCATTTGATGCATTTGAAGAAATTCTAATATTGGAAAAATCCAAATTGATAGATATGGGAATTCTCAAGTCATCCAAGTCTACGACATTGGTGGCTAGTAATGAGAACCAAAATCAAAGTGGAAAAAGTTTTACCAATAGTAAGAAAAAGTAGTGGAAGCCAAAATCATAATCAGTGACACAACAATATTCCTCCTCACAACAAGGAAATTCTTCTTCCAACAAGAAGGAAAAGAACAACAAGAAGGATAAACTATTTTGTGCATATTGCAAGAAACTAAACCATGATGAGCATCATTGCAAGACTAAGAGAATAGATGAGTTGGAAAACTTACTTAGGAAGAACAAATTCAATGTGCCAAATGCTTCCAAGGATTCAAATCCATCCACTTCAAAGGAAAAAGGGCAAGCATTTATGGCAAGTTCAAGTTCTTCAGGGGAATGGATTCTTGACTTGGGTGCCTCACATCATATGGGTTCTTCAAAAGGACACTTTTCTTCATTGAAGCAGTCTAAGGAACCTCACATCTTTGTAGGGAATGATAAACAAGTGGAAGTTAAAGGGAAAGGACAAGTTGAGATGAAAAATGGAGACTTCAAAGATGTTCTCTATGTTCCTAACCTTAGCACTAATCTTCTTTCAATTTACCAAATCACTCACTATGGAGGTGGCAATAAAGTTGAGTTCCTTCCTGAATTAGTAATGGTGCAAAATTTTAAGGATGATTCATGGGTTGTAGTGGGTAAAGTTAATCATGACACAAGGCTTTATTCTTTCTCCCACTTTTTGCCTAAGTCTCCTTCACATGCCTTGTTGACACATTCACAATCAAAAAGTAAATTGTGGCATGAGCAGTATGGACATCTTGCCTTCCACTATCTTCATCAACTTAGCTCCAAAAATATGCTCAAAGGTCTACCTACAATCAAATTTTCTAAGGGTGAATGTTCAACTTGTTCAATGGATATGCATCTAGAAGAAGTTTGACAAAGGGAAGTCTTAGAGAGCATCAATTTTTCTTGAGTTGGTTCACATTGTTCTAGCAGGCCCTTTTTCAGTAACATTAGTTAGCAAGGGTTGCTATGTCCTCACTTTCATTGTTGACTTCTCACGCTAGAAATGGGTCTACTTTCTTGATCACAAGAATGAAGTGTTTGATAAGTTTCTAGCCTTCAAGAGTCATATTGAGAAGAAATCAAGTAAAGCCATCAAGATTCTTCATATGGACAATGAAAGTAGATATGTGAACTCAAGACTTAGAGACTTTTGTAAAATTGAGGGCATTAATCTTTAGAATCCTATACCATTTAGTCCACAAAAGACAAGTGTTGTAGCAATGAGGATTAGAACTCTTAAATCAATGACAAGTTGCATGATTCGAGCTAAGTCTCTTGATCCATCACTTGAGGTAGAAGCTATAAGCAGTGCCAATCACATCCTTAAAAGGTCTCCTCATAATCTCTTAGATGGAATGACTCCTTTTGAGGCATGGTGTCGAAGAAAACTAGTTGTGAAACACTTTAGAGTTTTTGATTGTCCAACATGGGCACACATATCTTCAAGAGAATGCAAGGCACCACCTCCAAGGCCTTGTACTTTCATTGGATATGAAGAAAGTGTTAAGGCATATAGACTTATTGATCTTGAGACTCATGAGATATTCATAGATAGGAATGTTCACTTTGAGGAAAGTTCACCTAGCTTATCCTCTAATCCTCTCCATACTTCATACATTGTGGAAACTGATAGTGACAACACTGATAGTGATTCAACAGGTTTAGATGTGGAGGATCATTTTGATAGACAAAGAACAAGGTCACAATATCAACACATTCCACATGCATACATTGCTATAGTGATAGATCCATGTAATTCAAAACAGTTGGGTACACCTTGTCTTCCAGTTCTAGCATCAAGGGATGACTACTTGATAGAAATTTTAGGTTTTTTTGTGGAGTCCTACATAGTAGCTTTGGGAGACATTATTGATGATATACATATTCTCTATGATAAAGAAGATCCTTCTTTAGTTGTTGTGAGGGAACACTATGATTATCTTGTTTATTCTCTACATGATCAATCTTTCAAGGTTGATATGATTATGGATCCTTATGTACAACAATTGTAGAAGGTCTCTTTATCATTTGAGGAGACAATTGCTTCTTTGGGATATGTTCTACATCCATCCTTGCTAGATCTAAATTTGTTCTTTTCAACAGTGTTGGAAGGGGTGACCGTCCGTATTGACACAAGGATAGTTGAGTAGTTTTCAAAGACACTATTCATGTTTAGGATTATTTCTACACATTGGGAAAGCATCTCATATGTACTTATGACATTGTTTCTTCCTAAAGGGAGGAACATTATCCAACAATCATGGATCAACTTCTACATTCATCTTGGAGCAGCTATTACTGATCAACATTCTACACTTGGGAGGGGGGACTACCTTGTCTCCTTTCTTCTTTTGTTTCTTCTCTCTTATGGGGTTTTGTCCTTCTCATACTTCTCTATTGTATACACATGATGTACGTTGTAATTGGGGGGGGGTCTTGATTACACCATCCATGCATGCATCTTATTTTTTTATCTCTCTTTTTGGTGGAGGTTTTTTCCCATGAAGTTATCCCTCTTTCTTCGTTTTCAAAGAGATTACATTGTATTTTGTACATAGGTACCTAAAATGGCCTAGTAGCTGGGACCCATAATGTATTTTCATCTAGCTTTTGTGAGCTTAAGCACATTCCCCTAAGTTGCACTTAAGGAGGGGCGTTGGTGTAATTAAGTATTTACTAATTACACTTTACTTGAGTTTACTTAGGTTAATGCATTAGTTTATTATTTATCATATAGACACCTAGAAGTATACATAGTTAGATGAGTTGTCTTGTTGACAACATAGGAGTTTGCATAATCATCTGAGTTGTCATGTAGACAACATAGTTGTTCACCCTGTAATTAAGCACATGGTGTCTACAACATCTCTATACGTGATACACCTTGCCATACTTATCCTCTCATCATCACAATAATTTTTGTGCTCAATGAAGGATAATTTACCTCTGGTGGACGTGTGCTTAGTTGTTGAGCTTATCTCTTCACTGACTCCTAGTCATTCTAGAGGCTTTTATATATAGTCACTTCTAGTGTGTATGTACATAATGATATTCTCATTATTGTTATTTGGATCATACTTTATTGGTCCATATAATGCTAGTGCTTGAGCTTCTTGATCTTGGCGTGATTTTTCCCTAAGGAAAATTCTTACAATTAAGGGGAGCACCCTTCATAAAAAATATCACTTCGAGATGGCCACCTTGCATTTTCTCCTCCCCAAAAAATTGAAAAAAAATCCTATTAGGGTTGATCATCTACAATTCACCACTGCAAAATTAGGCTTGACCTGTTATCATTCTAACAAATCCTCTCCACGCATTATTTTATAATCTATAAATAGGCTCAACATTTTGCATCAATTGAAATAGGAAAAGTAGTTTTTGGCATAAGATATCAAGGGTTTATACTTTTAGAATGAGTGCGAGAATTCATAAGTATTTAGAAATTTCTTGAGTGTGTTAGCTTCAACAAAATTTTCTTATCATCTTTAGATAATTGACCCAATTCAATTCTTTGTACCTAGTTCCAAAATTTTGAAAGTTTTGTAGTGACATTTGATTTTCTTTGATGGGGTTTACATGCAAATGAGACTATTTTTCTGAGGTCATATACATATAATTTTCATCCATCCCACTAGCCTTCTACTATGTTACCCTTCCAATTCATTCTAGTTGATGATATTTTCCTTCCAAAATTCTTCTTCCTTAGGTAATTTGTATATATCCTAAGTAATGAGTTCCAAAACTAATGCTTTTAGCTCAAACCCTCATGAGTAGGCTTTTTCTCCTTCCACTTACCTTCAACGTCAGCTCCATCTATACACATACCTTGTGACCCATCATGATCCTCAATCCATCCATCCCTTGGGAAAAATTTAGAGGTTTAGAACTGATCTTATATATTTCAAAATTCAAATTTGGGCTCTTGTTGACTTCTTTAATAGATTTTGCAAATTAACTAGAGTATGGAAAACACTAACGTGTGCCCTAGAGTGTTGCATTTGATAACTACAAGTAATTTATTTTAATGCATCAAAGTTTCATAAAGAAACATCTTAAATTGGAGCATTGCAACATTATCATATAGTATCAAGTTATATTGTCATCATAAGCATCACTACATATTTGTTTTCTATCTTCAGCCTTTTGTGTTAATCATTAAATTGACATAAAATAGGTTTGACCAAAAAACCTTATTTCTTGCCTAATAAAATTATAATAGTATCTATTGACACAACCTTCTTTTCCAAATGTCCAATTTTTGAAGTGTAGTCGAAGACATCAAGATGAACAAAATTTTGATACTGCATTTTACATAATTAGAAAGTTCATATTCATAGACATAAACATATAAATATAAATGTAAAAATAGATTAAAATAAAAAAATTTCACAATCGATAATAATCATATAGTCATTAATAAAAATCAATCAACAATATTTCAAAACTTCATGAAAGTTTAACTAATTATCTTTTATCATTCATTAAAGTTTCAATGTGTTTCAATAGCCTTATCAACTATAATTTATTTAATATACTTGCATCAGTCATTAAAATTCTATGAATCTAATGTATTTCAATAGCTTTATCAAAGCCATACTGGATAGATTTACGGACAGATGTTCTAGCTACCTAAAAAGATCCAAAGAAAATTGGCAGGTACGGTTGCTGTTTGCTTTGTACAAAGTGTACCTTTATCTTTGCAAAATGGTTTTTGAAATTCAGAATTAGAAAGTTCAAAAGTTCCAGACTGATAATATAAATAAATGACCTTAAAGCCACTTTTGATAACTAGCGGTAAGAGTAGATTGAACAACGACGGACATTTCCAGTGCTTCTACTAAACACAACCCCGCTGTACGTGTAATCCTGCAGACCTGCGCTTCAAGGAAAATCCCTTCAAAGTGTAAGTAAATTCACTCCCACATCACAAGACGAGCTTTGCAATTGCTAACTACACTGTTTTCCCACAAAAGAACAAAAAAAAAAAAAAAAAAAATCATCAATGTGTATGTGAAGTGCGGTAGCTTGGATATCTATATGTATGGTAAGCCTATGAATGCTCGTAAACTGTTTGACGAAATGGCAGAAAGCATATATTTCATGGAATATGACAATTGCAGCTTACAGAAGATATGGGCGTCCTCGTGAGGCATTGGCACTGTTTCGTCAAATGAGTTGTCCAACTTGAGCAGTTCAGCTTTATCAGCAAACTCCTAACCCACGTCAAAATAGGAGCTTTGGAATAGGATATTGGCTTCCATCAAAGCATAATGGAAAAGGGTTTTTTCTTAGATGTCGTGATTGCAAATACCTTGGTAGACATGTATGCAAATTGCAGAAATGTACGTAAAGCACGAGAACTGTTTGACAAAATAGCTAGAAGAGATGTAATCTCATGGAATTCAATGATTGGAGGATATACACAAAATGGAATTGATAGTTATGTTCAGGAAACATTTTCGAAAATGCCTTTGACAGGTATGAAGGCAACTAGGAGATTTAGAACAAGGTATGGATATTCATCAAAGCACAATTCAAAATTGATTGTGGATTATTGTCCGATGTTGTAGTTGAATGTGCGCTTGTAAACCTGTATGCAGATGCGGAAGTATAGACATGTATGCAAAATGTGGATGTATAGACAAGGCATGCGCACTGTTGGACGAAATTTCCTGTGGTCTCATCGAACGTAATGGTTGCAGGATATACCCAGGATGGGTTTTTTGAAAAGGCACTAGAAACTTTGAAACAAATGCGATTTGCCGGTGTGGAAGTAGAATCCACAACCTTCGCCAATACTCTTCCAGGCTGTGCCAAGATGGGAGGCTTTAAACAAGGCAAGGTTAGCCATTAAACCGTAATGGAAAAGAGTATTTTGTCAAATACATTGCAAATGCCCGGTATGTGTTCAAATTTTCGAAGCGTACGCAAGGCATATGAACTGTTTGACAATATACCCTAAACAAATGTGGTCCCGTGGGCTGCAATAATTGTAGGAAATATAGAAAATGGTTATCTTGATGGGGACTTAAAGCTTTTCAAAGAAATGTGATTTCGCGGAACTCGATATATGCAGGACATGCTCAAAATGGATATGTTAATAAGACCTTGGAAATTGATAAACAAATGCAAATAGGTGTAAAGCCAGTCTTACAACCTTTGCCAGTATTCTCTCAGCCTGTGCCAAAATAGGAGGTTTAGTACAGAATATGGAAATTCATCAAGCAAAGTCAAAATTGAAGTTCTATCCAATGTTTCGATTGCAAGCACTTTGGTAGACATGTATGCAAAATGTAAACGCATACATGATGCAGGTGAAGCGTTTGATATAATAGTGCATCAAACGGATAGGAGGATAATGATATCAACAGTTTCTTGAATGCGATGGTATTATTTCTTTTGTTTTCGTGATTTGCATTCACGAAGCAGTGTTCGATTGGTATTTTATTGAGTTTTTTTTATTATAGATTAGGCTTATAGTTTGACATTTTTTTCTTTTTCAATGATAACTGGAGAGCTGAATGAAAAGAAAATAGAGAACCCAAGTGGACTGTCAATGGAGTAAAACCATGAAATGGTTGAGCAAGTACCTTGTACCTGTATAGGTAGTGGAGGAGAAAGAACTTCACGAGTTATGATGGCCTGATATTTGATCTGGGACAGAAATACATGGTGCATTTCTTAGAGTGGAGATCGTGAAGATCGAAGCGTTGTTCATATCAAGTTAAGATGTGGCCAAGCTACTTGAGGAAATCTAATATTTTAGTTAAAGAAAATGAAAATGTTATAGTAGTAGAGATTGAAGAGGATGTTGCAACAGAGATAATATTTGATTTTATAGAGTTTTGTGAAAGAGAGATAAATAGATGTCACATATGTGCATGATAAGAGAGTGTTCGTGGAATTCATATATTGGTGTCAGATCACTGTGTGTTTGCATATAGAAGCAACATAGGATACTCCGAATGAGATTTGTGTAGTGCCTGTCCCTAGTTTACATTTTTCGAGCTACATTTATGATATGATTGCCAAACTCTTTTAGGCCAAATTATGTTTGATGAGTAGTATTATTATTTTAGAGATTATCAGATGATGTTTACACTCAGCTTATTATATGATGAGATTACTTGGTACTCTATATTTCATGCATGTATGATGATTAGTCAATGGTTTTGGTTATCGATGATGATTAGTTAGATGGTTCATTATTCCATGTGTTTCTTATGGATACTTACCCCATACTGCATGTGTATGGTGTGCGTGCTGTTTTATTTATGTATGGTGTTTCTGATATGGTTAAGGAAGGGAGTCGTAGTCACCTGCTAGTCGGGATCTACACGATGCACCACTTCCTACCATTGCCTGTTTAGTTTAGAATATTGTGTTTGTACATGCGTGCATTTTATGCAGGTTGTAGGTACCGGGTATCGACTTCCCTGAATTGTCAGGATGAGCGTACTCTATCGCACTGTCTCAATGGTAAGAGAGGGGAGATAAACTCTTAAGTCCAAATCCTAAACCCTTTAGCCAATTGTCCTAATTGATAATTAGGACAAGTATCTGAGTTAAGTGCCCTCCGAATGCATCAAATGATGTAATTTCGTGATTATAACCCTTTTGTTTGATTTGGTATGTATTTTTCTATGATGGATTTTCGTATATTGCTTTATGAGTCCTTGGTGTATTTTCTATTAATTAAGTCTAATTAAAAAGACTAATTAATGATTTAATTTAATAAGGAATTATTATGACATCTTTATATTTAATTAATTAATTAATTAATTAAACAAAAGAATTAAAGTTGGAAATTAAAGTTTAAGATATATTTAGAACAGGATAATATTTATTTAATTTAATAATAATATATTTGGAGTTCATTTTTAAATAAATGTTAAATATTATTGTTATTTAAATTAATTAAATATGTTATCAATTAAGTTCTAAAATGAATTAAAAGTTGAAAGATATTAATTTATTAAGAATTCTAGATCGCATGATCTAAACATGAGTTAAATATAAGAATTAAATTAAAAGATTAAATTATAAAAATTAATAATGTTATTTTAATTTCTTAAAAGTGCACATAAGATTTAAAGTAATAAATTAATTAAGAATTGAAGTCAAGTGAAATTTTAAATAAAGTTATTTAACCATTCAACTTAATGTGCATGAAAGTTGAATGCAAAAGAATTAGAAAAGATAATAAAAGTTAATTTGAGTTAACTGAGTTGTGCAAAGAGTCTTCTCGGGTAAACGCACAATTAGTGCTCCGAATTGAGGAGAATTTGCTTATCACAACTTTGGGGGTTCATTTTTGGGGGATACGAATTTGGACGGGAATTTTTGGAGGAAGACAATTTTTGGAAGCAAATTTCAGAAGGCTGATACGAAGAAAGTCTTGAAGGGGAAGGTTATTGAGAGGAGCGAATTCGCATACAGTTTTCTGGAGGTTGCATAATAGCATCAGGATCAGGTAGGGTCTTATGTTTTTTTACCCATTAAATTTGCAATTATCCCTTCCTGCCTTCTTCGTGTCTGGGGTTTGTAGATCTGAATTCTCTGTGATAAAAGTTTTAAGCTTTCAAATCTTGTGAAGTTATTAATTATTCGTCAATAGTTTTTGTATCCATGGAGACTGTATGAATTAATTAGAACCATTATTTTCTTGATTTAGAAATTAAGATCTAATTTGTTAAGGGTTTTGTTTTAATGAAATTGAAAAGTTCTAGATAAATAAATAAAAAAATAAAATAAATATATATATATATAAATATATATATTTATATTTTATATATTTACCCTTTGAAAGAAATTGTTTTTATAAAAAAAAAGATTAAACAAAATTAATTTTTTTTAAAAATAAAAACTTATTTTATTTGTATTAGAATAAAATAAAATCATATAAAATATATATATATATATATAAAAGAAAGTAAAAAGTATATATATAATAATAATATAGTGGGGGGGGGAGGGAATTACCCCGTACCCGCCCCCACTGTCGGCGCAGGCCGACAGTACCTATGTCGCAGGTACTGCGACGGCAGGTACAGAGTACCTGCCGCCGCAGGCCCTGCGACCACAGGCCTGCGGCCAAAGCCGACGGGCTATAAACGTTTTGGGAATTCGTTTTTTAATTTTTTTTTTTATATATAATTTTTTTTAATTATTTAAAAAAAAAATGAATTTTATTTAATTAAAAATTTTTAAATAATAAAAATTTTAATATATTCAATTTTTATAATATATTAAACTTTTTAAATATTTAATAAATAAATATTAATTGTATAGATATAGTTGTAGATTTTAATTTATTAATAATTTTGCTTAAATATTAATAAATTAACAATTAGTAGTGGGATTAAAATAAGTAATTAGATCTAATGAATATTGATTAATTTAATTAAAATTAGTTTAATTAAGTTAATTAATAATGAATTTTATTTGACTAAATTATAAATTTGGATATTGATTTAATGAAAGTTATTATAGAAATGGGTTATTCGAAAAAGGGTAGTTGTGAAAACTTCGTTACTTGAATTCGACATTAAACTAAATCACAAACTTTACCTTAACTTAAATAATATACTTTCAGATCCAATCTCTGAGACTTTGATGTTGTCTTTGTACTTTGAATGTTTTGGGGTTGGTTTAGCGTTGACCAGTTCAGGTTGTTACCAGAGGCTCGGGGTTTGTGAATGTGATGTCTTGATGATTTGGTCTCGATCTTTCTTAACCTGACCATGGTAATGTGATGAAGTGCTCTATGACATGATTGTGTTTACTGTTTGTGATTGCTTTCCAGTTCCTTGTGTGAAGCTGAGATGTATGTATTTGAGAATACCTAACTTAACCATTTTTGGGTCTCGATCAGTTATATTTGATAACCATTTCTGAGTCTCGATCAAGTTATACTTGTATTACTTTCTGGTTGCTCATTAGAGAACCATTGGATTTTGTGACTTATCATTGATGCCTTCAGTTGCTAATAGAGAATTGTCGTGATTACTTGATTACTATTTGATGTTATCTGTTGCTCATGAAGAACTGATATATTTTGTGGATTATCTTTTTATGATATTTTCAATTGCTCGTATAGGACTGAGATGGTTTTATTATGATTCTTTGATTTATGAGTTCATGAGCTAGGGTAGGTTATCTATGTGTAGAGTCGGGAAGTGGCTTGCAATGGGGGTCGGAGCCCTAAGAGGCTGCCTTGAGAAACCCATTGTAAGTCATTTTTAATAAGTGAAAAAATTTACACTAAATGAGAGAAAATGAACCTAACAAGATAATTGTATGTTCTCTCCCATGCCATGAGTGCTAGTACAGACTAGGATGGGGTAGAGAGGACGCTTGGTTACGACCTTGCATTCCATAGTATGCCTCGTCAGTACGAGAGGATACTAGTGGCCGCAGGATCAGTAGGGACCCGGGATTCCTAAGGGATTGCTCGAGTAACTTCTACATGACTTTTGCGATGACACTTTCCCGCTTGCATATTAGGTTTCCTACGTGTCTTGTGGTACCTCTGGGATTTAGATGTCGATCTTTTTTAGGAACTCTTGAGTTAGCATACTTATAGGATTTCCTGGACTTAGAGAGTATTTATGATTATAGGTTTTGTTATCCTATTTTGGGACTTGAGACTATCTCCTCAGCGCGGTGGGAGTGGACCATTTAGGTTCCACGCGGTCGGGTGGTAGTGCTTTTACTCTTACCATTGAGATCCGTTCCGTGGTCACCGTGGCTGGAGATTTCGTGATTGGCATTTACCTTCACTATGTTCTTGGATTATTATGATGGATGGTTAGATTTTATGATAGATGTTTTATCATTATGGATGTATGGATGTATCATGTATGGTGAATAGTTTCATATATTTTTACTGTACTTTGTATCATGGATTTGAGGATGTTGTATCTTGATCTTTACATATGTATATTCTTTTAAGCCTTTCATACCCTGTGACATGTACAGTGGATGAATGAGCATTCCGAATTAATTTGCCAAGGAGCATTCGGAACAAATGTATATTATGGACATTGGAGTTTCTGATTATTCTTTTATATGTATGTGTTAGTTGTTAGACTTAGAATTAATTAAATTTAAACGTGACTAAACGTCTTGGGATCTTTAAGAAATGTAACTTGCAATGTATGTTTGTCGATGATTACATGTTATTGCTTCCGCTACTATTTGTTTGATGTGTATGTCATACTTTCTTACTTTAAAAAAAAAAAATGTTTAGCAAACTTAGTGAAACTTTAGGTTAATTCTTTTGGATCCCTTGGCGGGGCGTTACATCTGGTATCAAAGCCCAAGTTTCTACATTGGGAGCTCTGGGTATATTGGAACGCCACTAGTGTTAACTAGTTGAATAAAAATGCAAACCTTAAACTAAAACTTGAAGCTAGTTGAACTGAAATTGTATATAAACTATTAGTTACCTATTTTATTCATACTTCAACACTCAAAACTTCAAAACTGAAATTATACTTAAACTGAAATTATAGGTAAACTGAAAATTGAAAATATCTTGTTTGCAAAACATGTGTCTTTTATCTATGTATTTCAGTAGTATGTTTCATGGTTATTTTAGCATCTTGTGTCTTGGATATTCTTGCAGGATGGTATCTGGGACGAGATCTTCCATTAGGGGCCGTAGCCTTGGCCGTGGCAGAGGTCGTGGACGAGGCAGAGATGTTAGTGTTCATGAATCTATCCATGAGAGCCCCATTCAGGAAGAGAATAGGGAAGAGCATGTCAGTGGGCATCAGGAAGAGAACCACGATGAGGGACATGCCGACTCTGAGGAGGTTGATCTGAGGCAAATGATGCGAACCCTTATTGATCGCTTACCTCCTGTTCTTGAGCAGGATAGAGCACACCAGGTTGGACATGAGCATAGACGCAGATCTAGGAGTCCTCAGAGGGATCGACATAGATTCATAGTATCTTCTCAGATGAAGGATCTTCAGAGGTCCAAGATCAAGCCCTTTAATGGGCAAGGTTCTGGGTATGTAGCTGAGCAGTGGCTTATTGCCCTTGACAGGATTTTTGCTATGCAGGACTTTGACAGTAATGTCAAAGCGAGGTTTGCCATTACCAATCTAGAGTTATTTGGAGCCACCTGGTGGACTATTGAGGAGAAGAAGTTGGGCATTGACATGGGTAGTGTCACTTGGGAGATTTTCTTGGAGAGTTTTCATGAGCGATTCCTACCAGAGGAATGGAAGCAGCATAGAGCAGATGAGTTCCATAACCTGAGACAGTTCACTATGACCGTTGTAGAGTATGAGCGCAAGTTCTATGAGCTCATGCCTTTTTCGGGATTCAGTGACAACCCAGCACAGTTGGCACAACATTTCATTCGAGGCTTGAACAACCGTTTTATTGGGGGTGTTAAGGTATTTGAGCCTAAGACCCTCAAGGATGCGGTACATCGAGCTATCCTGGTAGAGCAGAGTGTCAACTTTGGGCAAGGAGGATTTGTGGGAGCACCTACTATAGCAGGATCTAAGGGTAACCACAATTCCGGTGGAATCAGGAAGCCTCCCTTCCCTAGGAGGAATCAATATTCTCAGCAGCAGCCTCAGCAGCATAACGGATTTTACCCTCAGGCACAGAGTGGTGGCGGTGGATCCAACCCTAGGATCAATCGCAATGCTCAACGTAATAGACAGAATCAGCAATCTCGACCTGCACAGAGCAACCAATCTTTTGCTAGCAGGGGTAGCCAACAGCGGTCGAATGCACCACCTATAGGGAGAGGATCTGGCAGAGGCACGGGATGTTATTCGTGTGGACAGATTGGTCATATTGCAGCATACTGCCCACAGCGAGCATCTCAGTATTCAAGACCCAGGCCAGCGGCATCTGAGCCTACAGTCGGAAATACAGGTGGATCTCATAGAGTATTTGCAGCGGTGGATCACCGTCAGGCAGACCATCAGGGGACAGTAGTTGAGACTACAGGAGCTATCCAAGGTACACCTCTCTCTGTATTATTTGATTCAGGTGCTACAGATTCTTTCATTTCTCCATCTCTAGTTGATAAGTGTAAGCTGGAGCCGGTTAAACAAGACCATGGTTGGCAAGTGGAACTAGCCTCAGGTGCTAAAGTTTCCACAGATTCGGTGGTTCATAAGTGTGGACTTAGCATAGGAGGGTTTGAGACTTCAGTTGATTTTCGAGTTATTCCTCTTGGCTCCTACGATGTGGTCTTAGGTATGGATTGGCTTAGCTCTCATAGGGCTAGTATTGATTGCAGAAAGAAGACCATTATGTGTCAGGATGACCAAGGGAAGGATGTTGAGATTGTGGGGATACCGAGACCTATATCCCTACGGATGATCTCTGCTATGCAACTTAAGCGAAGCTTTCGTAAGGGGTGTTAGGTATTTGCTGTTTCGGTAAATGAGCTTGATGAGGAAGAATCTACGAGGAAGACCCTAGATCACCCTATTTTACAAGAGTATGTTGATGTCTTTCCGAGTGAGATTCCAGGCATGCCTCCGAAGAGAGACATTGATTTTAGCATTGAGCTCACTCCAGGAGCAGAACCTATCTCTAGAGCTCCTTACCGTATGACCACTCAAGAGCTAAGTGAGTTGCGTTTGCAGTTGGAGGAACTTTTGGCCAAGGGTAGTATTCGACCTAGTGTATCACCATGGGGAGCTCCAGTGCTCTTTGTGAAGAAGAAGGATGGTTCTTTGCGCCTTTGCATCGATTACAGACAGCTGAATAAGGTGACAATAAAGAACAGGTATCCTTTACCAAGGATTGATGATTTGTTTGATTAGATCAAGGGAGCTACAATGTTCTCTAAGATTGATCTTAAGTCAGGATACCATCAACTTCGCATCAAGGAGGCTGATATTCATAAGACCGCCTTCCGAACTCGCTACGGGCATTATGAGTTCACAGTGGTACCCTTTGGGCTGACGAACACTCCATCAGTTTTCATGTGCTTAATGAATGGGGTGTTCCGTTCCTATCTTGATAGATTTGTTCTTGTGTTCCTCGATGATATTCTGATATATTCTAAGTCCCAAAAGGAACATGAGGAACATTTGAGTTTAGTGTTGCAGTGCTTGAGAGATAATCAACTTTATGCCAATGCGGCAAAGTGTGATTTCTTTCAATCAGAGATACAGTATTTGGGACACGTTATTTCAGGTGAAGGTATCTCTGTAGACCCTGCGAAGATCCAGGCAATAGTAGATTGGCCTGCACCCACTACTGTGTCGGAGATTCATAGTTTCATGGGTCTAGCTGGGTATTATCGCAGATTTGTTCAAAACTTCTCCAGAATAGCACACCCTATTACCTCCCTTCAGAGGAAAGGAAAGAAGTTTCTTTGGACAGAAAAGTGTGTAGAAGCATTTCAGAAACTCAAAGAGCTTCTGACCAGTGCACCGATCTTAGCAGTACCTGATCCAGAAGGTGAGTTCATGGTGTGTACAGATGCTTCCCTCGAGGGTATTGGAGCAGTTCTAATGCAGAATGGTCGAGTGATTGCATATGAGTCATGCAAACTCAAGGATCATGAGTTGAATTATCCTACACATGACCTTGAGTTAGCAGCAGTAGTTCATGCCTTAGTGAGATGGAGACATTTCTTGTTGGGACACAGATTTGAACTACATAGCGATCATCGTAGTCTTCAGTACATATTCACGCAGCCTAATCTGAATGCTAGGCAAAGGCGTTGGATGGAGTTTTTGTGCGAGTATGACTTTGAGGTGAAGTATATCCAGGGGAAGGAGAATGTCGTAGCTGATGCTTTGAGTCGCAGGAAACATGTGATATCATCTATGACTCTTAGTGTTGATTTGAGATGTCAGATACTTCAGGCACTCCCCACTGATTTATGGTATCTGGAGGTGTGCAGTGAGATCAATTCAGGGAGACCCTTGGAGGGTAAGTTTTTAGGCTATGTCCTAGAGTCAGATGGCCTTTTGAGACTTTTAGGAAGGATCTATGTGCCGCTACTGGATGAGCTTCGCATATTGATCCTATCAGAGGCCCATCGTGCACCTTACTCGGCACATCCAGGTGTCAAGAAGATGCATGCAGATTTGCGACGTTTATTCTATTGGTCCGGGATGAAGCGCGACATTGCTGATTTTGTGGCTAGATGTCTTGAGTGTCAGAGAGTCAAGGCAGAACACCAGCATCCGGCAGGACTTTTGCAATCGAATCTCGTTCCTTCATGGAAGTGGGACATCATCTCTATGGATTTCATAGTAGGATTACCTATGACTCTTCGACGTCATGATGCTATCATGGTCACCGTTGATCGGTTGACCAAGGTGGCACATTTTGCACCAATCAGGTCTTCCTACACTGCAGCTTCAGTAGCTAATGTCTTCATGCGTGACATTGTGAGACTACATGGTATTCCCCGAAAGATCATTTCGGATAGGGATCATGTTTTCACTTCCGCATTTTGGACATCACTACAGCATGATCTTGGAGCGCAGTTGAACTTCAGTTCAGCATATCACCCAGAGACAAATGGGCAGACAGAGAGAGTGAATCAGGTTCTCGAAGATATGTTGAGGATGTACGTGATGGATAGGCAGACTCATTGGGAGGACTATCTCTACCTAGTGGAGTTTGCTTACAACAACGGGTATCATAGTTCTATTGGCATGGCACCTTTCCAAACCTTATAGGGATGCCCTTGTCGTACACCTTTGTGTTGGGATAGCCTTGAGGATCACATCCTGTTGGGCCCAGAGATGCTTCGTGACATGGAGCAACAGGTGGTGCGTATTCGAGAGCACTTGACAACGGCACAGGATAGGCAGAAGAAGTATGCTGATGCACATAGGTCAGATAAGCAGTTTGCTGCTGGAGAGAAGGTTTTCTTGAGAGTGCGTCCGCGGAAGAGTCCAATCCGTTATGGAAAGGGCTCGAAGCTAGCACCTCGCTTTGTGGGACCATTCGATATTCTTGAGAGGATTGGTCCAGTTGCCTATCGTCTTGCTTTACCGCCCAGCCTTGCTCGCATTCACGATGTTTTACATGTTTCAGTACTTAGACAGTATATTCCTGATGTTGTACATATTCTTGATTGGAATGCATTATAGGTAGAGGACGGGCAGCTGGCTTTGGAGCCAATTCGTATTCTGGAGCAGCGGGAGTTGACCCTCAGGGGTCGAACTATAGAGCAGGTAAGGGTCCAATGGGACCCTACTGATGACTCTTCAGCGACATGGGAGGATGCATCTAGATTACGGGATTTATATCCCTATTTGTTTATAGGCTTTCAGGAGTAAGCCTAAGTCTAGGGGGGGTGGATGTAGTGCCTGCCCCTAGTTTACATTTTTCGAGCTACATTTTTAATATGATTGCCAAACTCTTTTAGGCCAAATTATGTTTGATGAGTAGTATTATTATTTTAGAGATTATCAGATGATGTTTACACTCAGCTTATTATATGATGAGATTACTTGGTACTCTATATTTCATGCATGTATGATGATTAGTCAATGGTTTTGGTTATCAATGATGATTAGTTAGATGGTTCATTATTCCATGTGTTTCTTATGGATACTTACCCCATACTGCATGTGTATGGTGTGTGTGCTGTTTTATTTATGTATGGTGTTTCTGATATGGTTAAGGAAGGGAGTCGTAGTCACCTGCTAGTCGGGATCTACACGATGCACCACTTCCTGCCATTGCCTGTTTAGCTTAGAATATTGTGTTTGTACATGCGTGGATTTTATGCAGGTTGTAGGTACCGGGTATCGACTTCCCTGAATTGTCAGGATGAGCGTACCCTATCGCACTGTCTCAATGGTAAGAGAGGGGAGATAAACTCTTAAGTCCAAATCCTAAACCCTTTAGCCAATTGTCCTAATTGATAATTAGGACAAGTATCTGAGTTAAGTGCCCTCCGAATGCATCAAATGATGTAATTTCGTGATTATAACCCTTTTGTTTGATTTGGTATGTATTTTTCTATGATGGGTTTTCGTATATTGCTTTATGAGTCCTTGGTGTATTTTCTATTAATTAAGTCTAATTAAAAAGACTAATTAATGATTTAATTTAATAAGGAATTATTATGATATCTTTATATTTAATTAATTAATTAATTAATTAAACAAAAGAATTAAAGTTGGAAATTAAAGTTTAAGATATATTTAGAACAGGATAATATTTATTTAATTTAATAATAATATATTTGGAGTTCATTTTTAAATAAATGCTAAATATTATTGTTATTTAAATTAATTAAATATGTTATCAATTAAGTTCTAAAATGAATTAAAAGTTGAAAGATATTAATTTATTAAGAATTCTAGATCGCATGATCAAAACATGAGTTAAATATAAGAATTAAATTAAAAGATTAAATTATAAAAATTAATAATGTTATTTTAATTTCTTAAAAGTGCACATAAGATTTAAAGTAATAAATTAATTAAGAATTGAAGTCAAGTGAAATTTTAAATAAAGTTATTTAACCATTCAACTTAATGTGCATGAAAGTTGAATGCAAAAGAATTAGAAAAGATAATAAAAGTTAATTTGAGTTAACTGAGTTGTGCAAAGAGTCTTCTCGGGTAAACGCACAATTAGTGCCCCGAATTGAGGAGAATTTGCTTATCACAACTTTGGGGGTTCATTTTTGGGGGATACGAATTTGGACGGGAATTTTTGGAGGAAGACAATTTTTGGAAGCAAATTTCAGAAGGCTGATATGAAGAAAGTCTTGAAGGGGAAGGTTATTGAGAGGAGCGAATTCGCATACAGTTTTCTGGAGGTTGCATAATAGCATCAGGATCAGGTAGGGTCTTGTGTTTTTTACCCATTAAATTTGCAATTATCCCTTCCTGCCTTCTTCGTGTCTGGGGTTTGTAGATCTGAATTCTCTGTGATAAAAGTTTTAAGCTTTCAAATCTTGTGAAGTTATTAATTATTCGTCAATAATTTTTGTATCCATGGAGACTGGATGAATTAATTAGAACCATTATTTTCTTGATTTAGAAATTAAGATCTAATTTGTTAAGGGTTTTGTTTTAATGAAATTGAAAAGTTCTAGATAAATAAATAAATATATATATATATAAATATATATATTTATATTTTATATATTTACCCTTTGGAAGAAATTGTTTTTATAAAAAAAAAGATTAAACAAAATTAATTTTTTTTTAAAATAAAAACTTATTTTATTTGTATTAGAATAAAATAAAATCATATAAAAAATATATATATATATAACAAAAAAAAAGTAAAAAGTATATATATAATAATAATATAGTGGGGGGGAGGGAATTACCCCGTACCCGCCCCCACTGTCGGCGCAGGCCGACAGTACCTACGTCGCAGGCCCTGCGACGGCAGGTACAGAGTACCTGCCGCTGCAGGCCCTGCGACCGTAGGCCTGCGGCCAAAGCCGACGGGCTATAAACGTTTTGAGAATTCATTTTTTAATTTTTTTATTTATATATAATTTTTTTTAATTATTAAAAAAAAACAAATTTTTTTTAATTAAAAATTTTTAAATAATAAAAATTTTAATATATTCAATTTTTATAATATATTAAACTTTTTAAATATTTAATAAATAAATATTAATTGTATAGATATAGTTGTAGATTTTAATTTATTAATAATTTTGCTTAAATATTAATAAATTAACAATTAGTAGTGGGATTAAAATAAGTAATTAGATCTAATGAATATTGATTAATTTAATTAAAATTAGTTTAATTAAGTTAATTAATAATGAATTTTATTTGACTAAATTATAAATTTGGATATTGATTTAATGAAAGTTATTATAGAAATGGGTTATTCGAAAAAGGGTAGTTGTGAAAACTTCATTACTTGAATTCGACATTAAACTAAATCACAAACCTTACCTTAACTTAAATAATATACTTTCAGATCCAATCTCTGAGACTTTGATGTTGTCTTTGTACTTTGAATGTTTTGGGGTTGGTTTAGCGTTGACCAGTTCAGGTTGTTACCAGAGGCTCGGGGTTTGTGAATGTGATGTCTTGATGATTTGGTCTCGATCTTTCTTAACCTGACCATGGTAATGTGATGAAGTGCTCTATGACATGATTGTGTTTACTGTTTGTGATTGCTTTCCAGTTCCTTGTGTGAAGCTGAGATGTATGTATTTGAGAATACCTAACTTAACCATTTTTGGGTCTCGATCAGTTATATTTGATAACCATTTCTGAGTCTCGATCAAGTTATACTTGTATTACTTTCTGGTTGCTCATTAGAGAACCATTGGATTTTGTGACTTATCATTGATGCCTTCAGTTGCTGATAGAGAACTGTCGTGATTACTTGATTACTATTTGATGTTATCTGTTGCTCATGAAGAACTGATATATTTTGTGGATTATCTTTTTATGATATTTTCAGTTGCTCGTATAGGACTGAGATGGTTTTATTATGATTCTTTGATTTATGAGTTCATGAGCTAGGGTAGGTTATCTATGTGTAGAGTCGGGAAGTGGCTTGCAATGGGGGTCAGAGCCCTAAGAGGCTGCCTTGAGAAACCCATTGTAAGTCGTTTTTAATAAGTGAAAACATTTACACTAAATGAGAGAAAATGAACCTAACAAGATAATTGTATGTTCTCTCCCATGCCATGAGTGCTAGTACAGACTAGGATGGGGTAGAGAGGACGCTTGGTTACGACCTTGCATTCCATAGTATGCCTCGTCAGTACGAGAGGATACTAGTGGCCGCAGGATCAGTAGGGACCCGGGATTCCTAAGGGATTGCTCGGGTAACTTCTACATGACTTTTGCGATGACACTTTCCCGCTTGCATAATAGGTTTCCTACGTGTCTTGTGGTACCTCTGGGATTTAGATGTCGATCTTTTTTAGGAACCCTTGAGTTAGCATACTTATAGGATTTCCTGGACTTAGAGAGTATTTATGATTATAGATTTTGTTATCCTATTTTGGGACT
Organism: Cupressus sempervirens; assembly: GCA_028749045.1. Lineage (NCBI taxonomy): Eukaryota > Viridiplantae > Streptophyta > Pinopsida > Cupressales > Cupressaceae > Cupressus > Cupressus sempervirens. The sequence continues at coordinate 52,340,024 of CM053790.1, read as the reverse complement.
TGAGACTATCTCCTCAGCGTGGTGGGAGTGGACCATTTAGGTTCCACGCGGTCGGGTGGTAGTGCTTTTACTCTTACCATTGAGATCCGTTCCGTGGTCACCGTAGCTGGAGATTTCGTGATTGGCATTTACCTTCACTATGTTCTTGGATTATTATGATGGATGGTTAGATTTTATGATAGATGTTTTATCATTATGGATGTATGGATGTATCATGTATGGTGAATAGTTTCATATATTTTTACTGTACTTTGTATCATGGATTTGAGGATGTTGTATCTTGATCTTTACATATGTATATTCTTTTAAGCCTTTCATACCCTGTGACATGTACAGTGGATGAATGAGCATTCCGAATTAATTTGCCAAGGAGCATTCGGAACAAATGTATATTATGGACATTGGAGTTTCTGATTATTCTTTTATATGTATGTGTTAGTTGTTAGACTTAGAATTAATTAAATTTAAACATGACTAAACGTCTTGGGATCTTTAAGAAATGTAACTTGCAATGTATGTTTGTCGATGATTACATGTTATTGCTTCCGCTACTATTTGTTTGATGTGTATGTCATACTTTCTTACTTTAAAAAAAAAAATGTTTAGCAAACTTAGTGAAACTTTAGGTTAATTCTTTTGGATCCCTTGGCGGGGCGTTACAATTTGGTGGAGGTAGTTGTTTTGTGGTGGACCAAAACACATAGGAGAGGAATGCAAAGGTTATAATTTGGTAGGGGAAGCCAAATATTTGTTAGATGGATCCCATTAAAGAGGAGAGACAGTAAGAGTACTTCTGACTGAAGAGGATGGTCTATGGTTGAAGTCAATCAATTCATGTTGGTGAGGATGAAGTCAATGAATACATGGTGGATAAGGATGGAAAGGGTCTCATTTAAGTGTTGGAAGAGGTAGATAAAGAAACTATCTTTGTCTACAGTAGAAATGGGATTTGTTGAAGGTTGCGAACAATCTAAAAGATTAGTTTAACTACTTCACTTTATTTTGTGAATACCAATCACGATTTTTCTTGCTTAGGTGAAATATCATGTGTAGAAGCATTCAAGATGACTAGTTATTAACACCAACCAAAGAAGCAATGATTCAACAACCTTTATTATCATTCTCCTAGCATGTGCCAAATATGGAGCTTTGGAAACCAATATGAAACACCATCAAAGTAAGAAGAACATACAATTTTGTTAGATGTGGTTGTCACTACCATGTAAAAAACATTTTGACAAAATGCAAAATAATAGACAAGGCATATGGACCTATTGATATAACACCTTCAAAGAATCTCTGGTTGCAATGAATGTGGAATATGTAGAAAATAGATTTGTTGACTTTGTCAAGTCACAATAGTGTGTCCCATTTTCGGCCAACTTTCACACTAAGATCAGCATCCTAAAACAAAAAAACTTCACTTTCAAATACATGTTGCCACACAAATATTATGAATTGGAATATGATGTAAACTAATGTTTTTTATAAATTTGTTTCTAGTTTCTAAATATATATGTTTTTTAGAAAAATTGAAATTGATTTGTATCCATTTTTCATGATAAGCAGGAGAAGATTTCCACAACAAATCAAATTGTGATATTGCTATCAGGATTTAACTATATTTTTTAGTCAAACTCATTGACCAATATTTCATGAGTAGCAATTCAACATGAATCTATCTCTCATGAGAATAAATGGAATTCTTAGTACTCATTAGATCTAGGTGATGCTCACAGAGGTGAAGCACCGAGACTTCCTGGGAAGTCACCCATCCTAGTACTACTCTAGCTTGAGCATGCTTAACTACAAAGTTTCATCCATTTTTCTTTCTCCTTCAAAAAGTGATTTGTGTGAAAAAAATGTTTTTCAAGAGTGATAATCACTTGGATAACATGTTCTTTTCTTCTAAAAATGATAATGTTCTAATTCTTTTAAGGTAAGGGTCATAACATCAATATCTAGAGGATGGAATTGGTTTTGTTCATTTTGGTTCAATATTTCATAGTTTATGAAGTGCTAAGTGACAATAATTGTAATTGAGACATAGGTTCCTTTTTATCACTATATATATATATATATATATATATATATATATATATATATGTTTTTCATTTTTTGATAGAAAGGTAAGAATTGTTGAGCTTAAGGATTCTCTCATAGATGAAGAAGTCCAAGAACTGACCAACATAGAGATATCATACTCAACATTATCCCTATATGATTGGAAAGAAATTGAGAAAAACCATCCATATTTGAGGCCTTAAAATAACCCATAGAGAGGGTTGCAAATTTTACTTCATCATTAGTCATAGGGAAACGAGTTAGGCATTATCCTTATAGTCAAGGCTAAATGTAAGAAGTTTAATATTTTTTCTTCCATGAACCAATCACGGGCTATGAGTTGATTGAATTATGCCCCATAGAAACAATTGAAGGCTAGTGAACCCATTTGAGCTCATCATTAATGATATTTTGACCATTATCATCTAGAAGAGATGAATTGTGTTCATTTTCCTCTATTTAGTAATTTCCTTGTACAAAACAATGAACTCTCATCCCCCTTCTTCAGCCATTGCATCCTTGATTTTTTCTTCTTAAATTTTATTCTGAATCTTATTTAAAATCTCTTTCTAGTTTCTTCTTAAGGATTATTTATTAATATCCATCACCTTAGAAAGGTCCTTATTGTCAACTCAACTTTGAATACTATCAAGCTTCTAGCATTCATCTCTTTGATAGCTTGGATAATACCAAAATTAATTGTGTTCCATCCCTTCAATTAGATTTAATCAACCTCACTTTCCAGAAATTTACTCCCGACGGTGAAGGAGGATATGAGTTTCTTTTCACCCCTGCTATTATCTCTTGCATTTTGATGTCAGCTTCCAAACTCATTTGGTACGCTCGACTGCTGCCTGAATTAAGCAAATTCGTGGGTTTCACCCTTATGTTATCAGGGAAGTCCAGAAATTTCAGTACGTCTTTCGCCTTCTTGTAAGCATCCATGGCATTCTGCACAATCTCTTTCGAATCTTCACCACAGGTAAGTTTTGCAAGCCAAGAAATTGCCGCGACTGCTGCCATCTTCCATACTCCTACGTAAGAATATACGTCGCCGGTTGGAGAAAGCCGATCTTTTATAGCCTGACGACTTTCGTTGTCACTGAGCTTAATTATCCCCAGTATCTCCTTGTAATTTTCCCTTTTATGCGCGTCTATCACAGACTGTGGTTGTTTTACTGATGACTCGGTCACGTACAAAAGTTCCTCGGCTTCTGTACTAGCGAGGCCCACTTCTGCATCCGACACCATTACTTTTATCTTTGAGATACAGCCTTTGGCGTGCGGAAATTTGCTAATGTTAACATCCAACAATTTCGAGAAGAGCCACCAACAGAGAAAGTTGAAGAGCACGAGGAAATAGATAAGGATAAAGAAGAGAGCTGGAGGGAGCATGGTTATAAGAAAGATAAGGAGTAATGATATCCTGAGTGTTAATTATTGTTAGTTGGACAGCTGTTATTTCTGATTCGGAAATAGCAGCACTATTTATGGGTAGCTTGGACAGCTGTTCGTCCTTATCTATGAATAGCGGTTGTATTTATGGGTGGTTTGGAGAGCTGTTTGTCCACTTGCCAAAAATTAGTAAATGGTTATTATTTACTAATTTTAGTGATTCCTTTTGGACACTTTGCAACCAATTTTATTATTGGCTGTCGAGTTGTCTTAATCTCAGCCGTTGGTTAGATTTAATCTCGGTCGTTGGTTTACCAACAGGAGTAGTATAGAAAGGGGTCATTGGGTCATTTGGATGTTAAGAAGCTTTGGGAAAAACGTTTGCAGTGTTAGCAAACAGTCTTGCAGTGTTAGCAAGGGCGCAGTGTTAGCGCAGGGATAGAAGCTTTGGTGAAGTAGTTTGCAGTGTTAGCAAACAGTCTTGCAGTGTTAGCAAGGGCGCAGTGTTAGCGCAAGGATAGAAGCTTTAGTGAAGTAGTTTGCAATGTTAGCAAACAGTCTTGCAGTGTTAGCAAGGGCGCAATGTTAGCGTGGGGATAGCAGTGAGAAATATCAGCGGGAGAAATTAGGAGGTTGTCGGAGTTCTGCCAGTGTGAGGTAAGGAATTTTGTATCTCTTGATTTGCTGAAGTTTAATATAATTTCTCATCTGTAGAACTGGTTTTCCCTTAGGGGTTTTTCCAGGGACAATTTGTCTGAAAATATTGTGTTGATTCTATTGCGCATTTCTTTCCGTATTTTATAAGTGAAGTTGCAGTTGTGTTATTTTTCGATATTAGCTGAGAATTTGTTTTCAGCAATTTAATAATCATTTACGATAGGAGATTAATAATCAGTGACTGCAATTGTTTGATTTTTAACATGGTATCAGAGCATTGTTAAGGGTAGAAGAGTTTTTTCCCTAGGAAAGAAATTTTGATCTCTTTAGATTTATTATTGCTTTAAACCCTTGAGATGGCTTCAGCTAGTTTGAGAGATCAGGATAGATTGGATGGTGCCTCAAATTTTGGTGTCTGGAAGGCCAGAATTTTTTTATTGTTGGAAGAGAATGGTATCAAGGATTATGCTACCAGTGGTGTACCTGTACCAACGGATGCAACACAGCTTGCAGCATATAGGAAGGACGATGCCAAAGCGAGGAGGATTGTCCTTGATGGTGTCAAGGATCATATTGTTCCACATATCTCGGAGCTAGATACAGCAAAGAAGATGTGGGACGCCATTCTAAATCTGTACCATAATGCTACCACTAACAGGAAGTTGATTCTCAGAGAAAAGCTAAAGAATACCCGGATGAATCAGAGAGAAGACGTCACAAGTTACCTCACCAGGCTCAGACTTGTTAAGGATGAGTTAGCAGCTGTTGGAGATAGCCCTAGTGATGATGAGCTAGTGAGAATAGTCCTAAATGGGTTTACTAAACAATGGAGTGTCTTTGTTCAAGTTGTTAGTGGACGAGATACTTTACCGAGTTGGGATCGACTATGGATTGATTTCACTCAGGAGGAGTTTAGACTAAGTCTTGTCAATGGGGCCAACAAGAGTCAGAAAAATGAGGTGGAACAAGAGAACGTTGCCCTAGCGGGTAAAGGGAAAGCAAAGAAGGGATCTAGCAAAGGATCAAATTCACAAAGTGAAAAGAAGAAGAAGGACCTTTCTAAGGTTAAGTGCTTTGGATGTCACGAGTTTGGCCACTATGTCAGTGATTGCCCAGAGAGGAAAAAGGGTAAGAAGCAGGTGGCAGCTTCAGCAAGTGCAGAAGAACTCTCCAGCAGAATGGAAGATGAGTTTGCACTCATAGCTTGTATGGTTAGCTCAACCTCACAATGTGTTTGGTATATAGATAGTGGGGTGTCATTTCACATGACAGGAGTTAGAGAGTACTTCTCCAGTTACAAGGAGGAGGACACCAACATCCAGATTTCTATGGAAAACTTGTCCAAACTCAACCCTGTTGGGAAAGGGACTGTTCAGTTTCAGAGAGAGAATGGAAAGATAATTTCTCTTCATGATGTGTTATATGTGCCGGGCTTAGGTATGAATTTGATTTCTGTATCTGTTCTTCAGGATAGGGGGTATAATGTACTCTTTAGAGGGACACATGTGTTAATAGCACAAGGATTGGAAATCACCTATAACTATTGGAGTTAGGAGTGGTCGCTTTTATAGATTGCAGTTTGATACTCTTAAGGCACTTATGAGCAACAATAATCCTAGAGATCTTGGAGAGCTATGGCATAGGAGGTTGGGCCATATTCATCATGGAGCACTTAGATTGCTTCGTGAGACTGTGACAGGTGTTCCAGAGGTGAGCACAGAGCATGACGATGTATGTAAGGGATGTGTGTTGGGGAAGTTTGCGAAAGCATCTTTTCCAAGGAGTGACACCAGATCTAAGGGTGTTCTTGATCTAGTACATTCAGATGTTTATGGACCAATGTCAACGAAATCTCTCAGAGGATATGAGTACTATGTTACTTTTATTGATGACTTCTCTAGAAAGACCTGGATATACTTCTTGAAGACTAAAGATGAGGTTTTCAGTCAATTCCAAGAGTTCAAGGCTCTTGTGGAGAACTCGACAGGAAAGAAGATAAAGGTTCTTCGGTCAGACAATGGAGGCGAGTACAAAAGAAATGTCTTCCAGGAGTTCTGCACTAGAGAAGGAATCAAGAGAGAATGGACTGTTCCTTACAATCCACAGCAGAATGGAGTTGCTAAGAGGAAGAACCGTTCTATATCGGAGGCGGCAAGAGCTATGCTACATGACCAGGACATGCCCCGTTACTTATGGGAAGAGGCGTGTAATACAACAGTCTACATTCAGAATAGAGTTCCACACAAGGTGCTAGGGAAGATGACACCAGAGGAGGCTTTCATAGGGAAGAAGCCAGATGTTAGTCACTTCAGGATATTCGGGAGTTTGGCATATTGTCATATTCCTGGAGATACACGTACAAAGTTAGATCAGACTGCAGAGAGGGGGTACTTTGTTGGGTACAGTGAGACCTTAAAGGCATACAGGATTTTCATTCCGGGGACTAAAAGAGTTATTGTCAGACGGGATGTCAAGTTCATGGAGGACAAGGCATTCAAGAGATCTAGAGATTTGCCAGCAGATGATCAGAGTGAGCAGCCAACAGAAGCTCCAAGACCAAGTCAAGGGCATCAAAGCTCAAGTACAGTTACCAGTACGAGTGTAGACTCAGTTAGTGAAGATTCACAAAGTATGGAGCAACAGGTGCAACAAGAAATGCATCTGGAAGACTTAGAGGTTGACATTTCATCCTCTACAGTTGGCAGCAGGAACCATGTGGTTCCAGATACACAAAGGGATACTCAGGAGTTTGTGGGAGCTCCTAGGAAGAGTACTAGACAGCAAAGACAACCAGCCAAGTTCAATGACTATGTGGCATTAGTTAGTCAGTTGATAGATAGTGAGCCTTCTAGCTATCAGGAAGCTGCAGAACATCAGGTATGGCAAGATGCTATGGTTGAGGAATATTCTTCAATAATGCAGAATGATGTGTGGGAGGTAGTACCTAAACCAATAGATAGGGCTATAGTTGGATCACGCTGGATCTATAAGATAAAGCACGGTGCAGATGGTAGCATCAAGAAATACAAGGCTAGGTTCGTGGCAAAGGGGTTCTCTTAGAAGGAGGGAATAGACTATGAGGAGACATTTGCTCCAGTTGCCAGGTATACTTCTATACGAGCTATAATCTCACTTGCAGCACAGATGGGATGGCAAATCCATCAAATGGATGTCAAGACAGCATTCCTCAATGTTGAGTTGAAGGAGGAGGTATACATAGAACAACCAGAAGGCTTTGTAGCACACAACAAAGAGACCCACGTGTGCAGATTGAAGAAAGTTGTTCGACTACAATACATACCTATAGATGAGCAGGTAGCAGACATTCTGACGAAGGCTTTGAGAAAGGCCAAATTTATCTTCTTCAGAGATAAGATGGGTGTCATGCAGAACAACATCCTCGCTAAGAGAGAGTGTTAATTATTGTTAGTTGGACAGCTGTTATTTCTGACCTGGAAATAGCAGCACTATTTATGGGTAGCTTGGACAGCTGTTCGTCCTTATCTATGAATAGTGGTTGTATTTATGGGTGGTTTGGACAGCTATTTGTCCACTTGCCAAAAATTAGTAAATGGTTATTATTTACTAATTTTAGTGATTCCTTTTGGACACTTTGCAACCAATTTTATTATTGGCTGTCGAGTTGTCTTAATCTCAGCCATTGGTTAGATTTAATCTCGGTCGTTGGTTTACCAACAGGAGTAGTATAGAAAGGGGTCATTGGGTCATTTGGATGTTAAGAAGCTTTGAGAAAAACGTTTGCAGTGTTAACAAACAGTCTTGCAGTGTTAGCAAGGGTGCAATGTTAGCGCAAGGATAGAAGCTTTGGTGAAGTAGTTTGCAGTGTTAGCAAACAGTCTTGCAGTGTTAGCAAGGGCGCAGTGTTAGCGTGGGGATAGTAGTGAGAAATATCAGCAGGAGAAATTAGGAGGTTGTCGGAGTTCTGCCAGTGTGAGACAAGGAATTTTGTATCTCTTGATTTGCTGAAGTTTAATATAATTTCTCATCTGTAGAACTGGTTTTCCCTTAGGAGTTTTTCCAGGGACAATTTGTCCGAAAATATTGTGTTGATTCTATTGCGCATTTCTTTCCGTATTTTATAAGTGAAGTTGCAGTTGTGTTATTTTTCGATATTAGCTGAGAATTTGTTTTCAGCAGTTTAATAATCGTTTACGATAGAAGATTAATAATCAGTGACTGCAATAGTTTGATTTTTCACACTGAGCGCTTTCCACACATAAGTTAGCTCACTTTTGCCGTAAAAGATATAATCAAGTAGGTTGACATGATTCCAGGCTCTTTGGACAAGAAGGTATACTAACCGGAGCAAGCGATTTCCATATGCCATGGTATATTCAGGGTAAGCGAAAATTCCACCTTCCCTCTCATTGGATACACAAAGAAAAAGAAACACTGCCCATCTCCAGACTAGAATAGCCCATCCTGTAGTGATGAATACACACTGAAAGCACAATGTCCACTTCACACTATTACTAATACCTTGTAGGAGATATTGGCGACATATTGCTTTGGCCACCACCACCGCAACACATGTTGATACGATCGCTACTACGGCGGGAGTGAAGGCCGAGCTAACCAGCCAAAACTCTTGCTGAGAACCACGAACTATAGCCCAATACTTGAACGCATCAAAATTTCTCTTTTGTAATCTAGATTTTAAACTTTTATCAAGCATTCCTTTAATTCCTACACTTCCTCGAAGCATTTTATCAATCTTGTGATTTAGACGGTCACGGGTGAACTTACAATTTATAATCGCCAAACCAATGTAGAGCGCAAGGGAAATGGCTGCCACCAGCAGAAGCACACTAGACGAAATAAACATCGCCCGCCCTCCATTTCTGAAAGCGGGATCGTTAGAATTTTGAAGCATATAAATCTCGGTGGCAATATGCAAACACAAACTGATCGCTATAGCTGCAATGTTTGACCACCTCCCTCCAGAGCTATGGAAGGCCACGCCCGGCAGAACGCATGCCAAAAATGTGCAGAAAACAAGCCGAGCGCTATCGACAGACAGTTGTTTGTTCACCAGTGTTCTCAACTCCTGCTCTTTTGAATTGCGATTGACGGTTTGGGCATCAAAATAGCCAAGAAATTGAACCGACAAGGCAGTGAGAGTGAGACCACTGCCCTGAATCCACTTATCCTTCCTTTTACACGCCCTTACAATATCCCACGTGATAAAGCCTGAAAACGCAGAAATGGCAAGCAACGTCTTCCCCACTTGGACACTGGATTCCATCTTGCTAATTCGGACGGACCCCTCACAATCTCAATACAGCCGAAATTTGGATGAAGCAGCAGAAATTATTTGATCTCTACACTCAATTAAACATGTTCGGCCTGTTGGCGGTAGTAACTTTTGTCATTACTAGCAGACAGCCAGCCCACGTCCAGCCCAACTCTGCCGTCCAGCACCGTCCACATTAAATTACATAGCAGACACTGCCGTTCCAGCCATCCACGTTTTTTAATATATGTAATATTATATTTAATGTAGTTTAACATGTGTAAAATATGTTGTGTGTAGAGAGTTCTCATACCCTCTATAAATAGAGGTTTTATGTAATGCATTTGGGCAAGGCAGTAAGGCAATAAAATCAGTGTTCTTTCTATGTATTTGTCTTTTTCTTTGCCTTCAAATTGGTATCAGAGCATGAAGAACTGGGCTTAGGAAGAAAAGAATTATGTGTTGATGTGTATAAATGCTGTAGCAGTGAATGAAGCTTCTAATGTTTTCTTGATTGCAGATAATTATCAGCTTCTAAAGTTGGAGACTAGTGGCTGCCAAGATTGAGAGAAGAAAAGATCTCAGTTTAATGTTTGAAGAAGGTATGAGCTGATTTCTTGGAGTGAAGTCTAAAGTTAAAAAAAATTGTTAAAAGGGAAAAATAAGCATTATAATGTTGTTTGTTTAAGCTATATGTCATTGGCTTAAACTTGTTTGGTGAATTTGCTTTGTAAAGCAAAGTTTAAAATTGTAAGGTGCAGTTGTAACTGTGTATTAATATGGCTTCAAGAAGTAGTATAGCTCAACCACAAATTTCAATATTTTCTGGTAAAAATTATGAATTTTGGGCTATAAAAATGAAGACACTATTTTGTTCTAAAGGCATATGGGATCTTATTGAAAAGGGTTTTATTGAACCACAAGATGAGTCTACATTAACACAAGATGAAAAGGATAAATTACAAGATAACAGGAAAAAAGATGCTAAAGCGTTGTTTCTAATTCAACAATCTTTAGATGAATCAATTTTTCCTAAGGTTTGTGCTGCTAAAAAGTCTAAAATTGCATGGGATATTTTAGAAACAACATATCAAGGGACATCAAAAGTTAAGATTGCTAAATTGCAAACTTTAAGGCGTGATTTTGAAAATTTGTGTATGAAAGATTCAGACTCAGTAGATCAATTTCTAAATCAAGTAATGAATGTGGTTAATCAAATTAGATCATATGGTGATGATTTGACAGATCAAAAAGTTGTTGAAAAGATACTTCGTTGTTTGCTTAGAAAATTTGATGCCATTGTTGTTGCCATTGAAGAATCTAAAGATTTGACAATACTATCTATTGATGAATTGATGGGCTCACTTTTATCTCATGAATCAAGAATGAACAGAAATAACAATTCTTCTTTGGAGAATGCATTTAGATCGCAGGTATCTTTTGGCAGAGGAAGAGGAAGATCAAACTATAGAGGAAGAGGAAAAGGTAGAAGCATAGATGGACGTGGAAGTCCAAATCAAGAAGAGAGAACAAATCAATCCATTCAGAGTTCTAATAGAGGACGTGGCAGAAGTTCATTCCAACACCCATCATCAAGATTTGATAAATCTCGAATTCAATGTCATTATTGTAAGAGATTTGGTCATATTGCAAGTGAATGTAGAAAGAAACAAGAGGATATTGAAAAGAATGGTGCTAATTACTCAGATGTATCTGATAACAATTCAGGAAGTTTATTTATAACTTGTAATGTTGCTCAAGAAAGCTCTAGTGATATATGGTTCCTAGATAGTGGATGTAGTAACCATATGACTGGAAATAAAGATTTGTTTGCTAGCTTGGATGATTCTGTAAAATCTGAAGTAAAGCTAGGAAATGATAGTAAAGTCTCTGTAATGGGAAAAGGTGTTATAAATGTCTTGACAAAAAATGGAGGAAAAAGATATATTCCTGATGTGTATTTTGTGCCTAGATTAAAACACAATCTCATGAGTGTTGGTCAACTAGTACAAAAGGGTTACAAAGTTTCTTTTGATAATGATGTTTGCACAATCTTGGATAGAAATCCTAGTGGCAGGTTAATTGCAAGGGTCAACATGACACAAAATCGAATGTTCCCCCTCCAGATTCATTGCATTCAAGGAGGAAAAGAAGTTAGTTTCAAGACAATATACTCAGATTAGTCGTGGCTATGGCATTTGAGGTATGGTCATCTTCATTTTGATGCTTTAAGCTTATTACAAAAGAAGAATATGATGAAAGGATTGCCTCAAATATTGAAACCACCAAGTTCATGTGAAAGTTGTATTTTGGCAAAACAACATAGAGAAAGCTTCCCAGTAGGAGATTCATATAGAGCAAGAGCACCATTGGAATTAGTTCACACTGATATATGTGGACCCATGCAAAATCCATCTTTAGGAGGAAGTATATATTTCCTAACATTTATTGATGATTTTAGTAGGAAGATTTGGATATACTTTCTCAAACAAAAAAGTGAAGCTTTTGAAAAGTTCAAGGATTTCAAAAATTTGGTTGAAAAAAAAAGTGGTCACTACATCAAGGTATTGCGATCTGATAGAGGTGGTGAATTCAATTCTAATGATTTTCTAGAATTTTGCAGATTTCATGGAATTAAGAAGCAGTTTACCACAAGGTACACACCACAACAAAATGGTGTAGCAGAAAGGAAGAATAGAACCATAATGGAAATGGCAAGGAGTATGTTGAAGGCCAAAAATCTATCCAATGAGTTTTGGGCAGAAGCAGTAGCATGTGCTGTATACATTTTGAACAGGAGTCCTACAAAGAGTGTTAAGAACACAATTCCACAAGAAGCATGGAATGGTAAGAAACATACAGTATCCCATTTTAGAGTTTTTGGTTGTGTTGCTTATTCATTAGTTCCATCTGAATTGAGAAAGAAATTGGATGATAAAAGTGAAAAATGCATCTTTATTGGCTATAGTGAAGAATCAAAGGCTTATAGATTGTATAATCCCGTTTCAAAGAACTTGATCATTAGCAAGGATGTTAAATTTGAAGAAGAAGATTCATGGCATGAAAATGATAACAAACAAGTTACAAGAGAAGCACCAATATTACAAAGTGATGAAGAATTAAAGGAACAAGGGACTCAATCAACACCCAATACTCCACCAAGAAACTTTGTGCAAGGTGCCTCACCTCCAAGTTCAAATGTAAGTGATAAATCTGATTCAAAATCCTCAACACCAGGTTACAAAGGTAAGAAGACAAGAAGCTTAAAAGAAATATATGATCAAGAAGAAGAGAATGTAGATATTTACTCAAATTTTGCTTTATTTTCTTGTGATCCATTGTATTTTGATGAAGCAATTAAAGAAGATAAATGGATCAAGGCAATGGATGAAGAAATTGACTCTATTGAAAGAAATAACACATGGGAATTAATGGATTTACCTAAAGGAAAAGAATGTATAGGAGTCAAATGGGTTTACAAAACTAAATTTGATGAAAAAGGTGAAATTGTTAAGCACAAGGCAAGACTAGTTGCTAAAGGTTTTTCACAACAATATGGAGTTGATTATAATGAAACATTTGCTCCAGTTGATAGACTTGACACAGTTCAAACTATTTTAGCAATAGCAGCACAAAATGATTGGAAAGTGTATCAAATGGATGTAAAATCAGCTTTTTTGAATGGTTTTCTTGATGAAGAGGTATATATTAAACAACCACCTGGTTATGAGGTTAGTGGGCATGAAAACAAGGTATATAAACTAAACAAGGCACTTTATGGTTTGAAACAAGCTCCTAGGGCTTGGTATAAGAGGATTGATTCATACATGATAAGTAATCAATTCAATAGAAGTAACAATGAGCCCACATTATATGTTAAGACTAATAAGGAAGGTCAAATTTTGATTGTATGCTTGTATGTTGATGACTTAATATTCACTGGAAATCTATCACTAGACATGTTCAAGTCAGAAATGATGAAAGAATTTGAAATGACAGATTTGGGGTTGATGAGATATTTCTTAGGTATTGAAGTTATTCAATGTGACAAAGGTATCTTCATTTGTCAATCCAAGTATATAAAGGATGTTTTAAAGAGATTTAAAATGATGAATTGCAATCCAGTGTCAACTCTAGTTGCAACAGGAACAAAACTTAGCAAGGAAGAAAAGGGCTCAAATGTTGATCCAACTATGTTTAAAAGACTTGTTGGAAGTTTAATGTATATGACAACTACAAGGCCAGACATCATGTATAGTGTCAGTTTAATCTCAAGGTTCATGGAATCACCACAAAATTCTCATTGGCAAGTTGGAAAAAGGATATTGAGATATATTGCAGGAACAATGAGATATGGAATTCTATATTCCAAAGCTAACAATTTTGGTTTGATTGGTTATATTGACAGTGATTTTGCAGGTAGCATTGATGACAGGAAGAGCACTTCTGGATATATCCTTCACCTTGGATCAGGAGCTGTATCATGGGCATCAAAGAAGCAACCTATAGTGACAATCTCATCCGCTGAAGCATAATATGTAGCTGCCACTTCCACAGCATGTCAAGCAGTATGGATGCGTCGAATTTTGTTCGATCTTCACCATCATCGGGAGGAACCAACACCAATTCTTTGTGATAATAAATTAGCAATAGCATTATCTAAAAATCATGTATTTCATAAGAGGAGCAAACATATTGATACAAGGTACCACTTCATCAGAGAATTGGTCAACAATGGAGAAATCTACCTTGAGTTCTGCAAATCTGAAGATCAATTGGCAGATATATTCACTAAGCCATTACCAAAGAATAACTTTGAATATCTGCGAGAGAAGTTGGGTATTACTGATGCAAAATTTGTTAATGACAAAAATTAAGGAGGAGTGTTGGCGGTAGTAACTTTTGTCATTACTAGCAGACAGCCAGCCCACGTCCAGCCCAACTCTGCCGTCCAACACCGTCCACATTAAATTACATAGCAGACACTCTACCGTTCCAGCCACCCATGTTTTTTAATATATGTAATATTATATTTAATGTAGTTTAACATGTGTAAAATATGTTGTGTGTAGAGAGTTCTCATACCCTCTATAAATAGAGGTCTTATGTAATGCATTTGGGCAAGGCAGTAAGGCAATAAAATCATGTTATTTCTGTGTATTTGTCTTTCTCTTTGCCTTCACGACCTCTCTATAAACACAAGCAAAGTACTAATTAGTTCATGCTCATTTGATTACACCGATTAACATTACTGATTTATTGAGTTAAATAGATATGTTATTAGTATTTGACGTTAATATTTAGAGAAAATAATTGAAAAGCATTATTTGGGTGGACTATTTGTTCTGACTAAAGATAAGGTTTATGGTAACCACTCAAACTTCACTAACAAATGATTGGTTGATTGGTCAGGTGTAATGTGTAGCTCACATGTGAATGCTGACACCAATAGGCCGTGTCCCTATTTCCATGTCGACAAGACCGTCAACGGCAACGATTTAACCCCAAAAATGTTTCTGAAGAAAAATGTTGTTTTATCATGCAGGCTGGCACGTTGTGAAAAGAGCGGTAAATAAGGCATCCTTTATTTTCTACGAAAGTTCCTTGTAATATAATATTTTTTCCAACCTTCATATTTTAACCCTTGTTTTTTCTCAACTTGATAATGAGTGCTCTTAATTGTTCAATTGTCATTTTTTTGAACAAAGTTTCTTGTAATACAATATTTTTTCCAATTTTCATATTTTAACTCTTGTTTTTTCTCAACTTGATAATGAGTGCTCTTAATTGTTCAATTGTCCTTTTTTGAACAAATCAATTTAAGAATTAGTTGTCAAGACATAGATATATTCATCTTTCTTTACCCTTCTCAAGGCTCCACATATGAAGCACATGAGGAGCATATGTCTATCATAAAAACTAATGTTGCTTAAACGGGTGCTCACTACTACATTTGGGCCCGAATTGCAACAACCACGCGTCGCCCAAGTGATAGAACCACAAATTGGCTCTCGTCAGATGAGCGTCGGCCTTTTGCTGTCGCAAATTGTGACAGCAAGGGGTTCCATTGCAATTCCAACGAATAAAATTGTCCTAACTTGGAAGAAGGAAGAGGCAAGAGTTCATGTTGACATTGTCGCAATTGTTATAGTAGACTATCGTAATGACGATGTCTTAATCTTCCAATCCGTCATTGCAATTGGGACATCCATGTGACAATTGTGCTATGGAAGCGACATGAAACCATTAGAACTAGCCGTCGTAATTGTGACAGTGTTGCGACAACTATGTTGTGGGAGTGATGACTATCAGTTAGAACATGTCATTGTAATTGCGATGGATAGCCTAATAATTATTTTTTTAAATGTTGCTTGTAACGCCTAATTTTGCATTTTCTTGTTTAATGTTCACTTCTGCAATTGGATTGGTGTTACATGTATCCAACAAGTAATAATGCAAAACATATTGTTGGGTAAGCCATTATTGTAAGGTGAATGAACTACTTGCACAGCGAGGTCTTCGTGCCAAGTTCAAGCATAGATTTTGAAACCTTACTATTATTTATTATTAATTATGGTTTGAGATCATTCTTGCCTTTGAGCCATAGACTTCGAGCCATTCAGACATACATGGTAATATTTTCAAGTAATTGAAAGCTCTGAAGCAAAGAAAAACAACAAAAGCCTTTGGGCATATTTTTTGTTTATTTATTCACAATTTAACAACTAATTTCAAGTCTTTGTATTTTGTTGATTTTTTTGTACAATATGTACAAATCCACCTCATAATGAAACTGATATGACTTGATAAAGGTCTTAGATTCTGAACATAAATTATGTGTCCACTATCACCAGGTGCTTACCAATACTTTCTATGCAAGTCCTCTAGACAAGAGGGGAGGTCTTTTATAATACTACTGCATACTCATGCATGTTTTTTCCCTTTTAAAATGACAAAAATAACATTGCGTTTATTTTCATATGTTCACAAACAATCAAAAGAGAATGGAAAAAGTCTATGTAAAATACAAGTAATGTTCAGGGTTCAGCTAAACAATGATAATCTCTTCAGGTTGAAATGTAATACTGAAGAAAAATGCAAATACGGTCAAGTTCAACACTAAAATCAATTGGGAGTTCTTATCTAATTGCTTAAATAAATTGAAGGAGGTGTTCTAAGAGGCAAAAATTTATTTAACATATGCTTAGACTTTAAAATATGTAGGTATAGGGTCCTCTTTTCTAGTACTAAATGAACCATTTCAAAAGCCTTTGCCCCTTTAAAAGAAGAAAATAAATGCACTTTGGTATAATGTACTAATACACAAATTTATACATTAAGGAAAAAATTAACCTGGTCCCAAGCGGAAGCAAATCTATATCCATTGGATACTACATCTGATTTTGGTTTTTGCAATGCCACCGTTTTCGCTCTACTTGACATTCTTACTCACCCTAAAATGTTTTATAATTATTCAACATATAAGTTGAGATCTCCTTTTAAAACAAGGAATTCAATAAGCTAATAAGAGAGAATTCCATTTATTTCAAGAAAATAGGGAAGAAAAATGTTAAGTCCATTACCTCGTGATATCATATAGATATCTAGATTACTTATAAACCTATTGTCTAGAATATCAAAACAACCACCAACCACCCACATAGGCTACAATTTGGTATTCAAGACAAAGATACAAGGGATATGAGTTACAACATACATATCATTTCCATGCCAAAAGCATTTTCCAACTTGATGTGATTGTCTTGTAATTGCGATTATGTTTCAAAAGTTACCAGACAGGCCAGTCCTGAACCAAACAACAAAAATTACTTGTGATTCAGATCAAGGTTAAGACTATCTTATTAAACTCAGCACTACTACAAATAGACAAAAATTTATCCTAGCCCCGATGCCATGAGAATCATTCAAAGTTTCCAAAAAACTCAAATGCTTGGAAAATGTGGAATGTCACCAAAGAAAGAGAGAGTGAAGATGAGAAAATAACCCTAAAGACACAAAATAAGAAGGCAAAATATGAGTATTGCAATTCCAATTCTATATATTTCTATCAGGTACTATTGCACCTCCTTTGCAAGTAGATAAAGTTAAAAATACCAAGACATTAGTTGTATTTTTTAATGTTAAAAGATATTAATATTTGGGTGCTCAAATTTAAAGTGGATGACTAGCTTCCCTACCCATTTACTTTCCCTTCACACCATGGATACAATTAAAGAAGGGGCTAGTTTCAATTGTTATGCATCCTTAATGGGTCCTGTCACATGGAAATCAATAGGAAGAGAAGGATTTGGTAGATCACTTGTCAACTCCGGCCCACATTTGTTATATTAGTTGTTTGACATGGTAGCACTTTTTGTATGTCGTGGATGATGTTGAGCTCACCCAACTTCCATACCATAACACTGCTAAATAATTGCTAGCCATTAACAATGTGCACACAAGGACTAACTCCTATCATTCAAGTTTTTGGATCCATAAGTGGACCTACTGAGAATGTGATTAGACATGTATCATGGTGAGAAGTTGTTGATAAGAAGAAAATTTGGAAGTATAGTTGAACCCAAACAGTTGAATTATGATTCATGGTAACATCAATGTAAACTTTGATTCAATCTCCTATTATTGATGTTGTTGCTAGGTAGAACTTGGCATTGTAAGCATGAATCTATAGTAGAGGGTCAACTACTAAATATTAAAAATACAAATATTAACTTAACCAAAACTAACCCAACTCATTGTAATCAATATCCATACATGAAATACGTTAGTATTTTTTAGTGATGCAAGAGAGTCTGGGATGACAAGGAATCCTGCATTACCAAAAAACAATGTTCTTCTCATGTTCATGTTTTGCATCTTTTGTATAGGTTGTGATTTCAAGAGCATCTTGTGGAGTGTTGTAAGGATAAAATCTTCTTTGTGACAAAACTTGGCTTCCATCATAAAAATCAAAGGCAACTAGGTTGTTCAATGTGATTATATTACAATTTCAAGATTTGAAAGGTTTAAGGGGTCCATTGGAAAGTTAGAGGAAACTTGTAAAGAAGACTTAATATTTATTTTTATGAATCTATCAATTTTGATGCCTCTAAAATTTTTCATGAGAGAAGTGACTTTTGCTATTCCATTCTTGTCTTATTCATTCAATTTGGAAGTTTAAAAAGGAAGGTAAAGATACTAACTTTAGGAAAAATAATTAATGACTCTTCCATTACCAAAGTAGCACAAATTGCTCTAGTATTTTGTTCATTTTCTAAAGGCATCTACGAAAGAAAGACATTTGATATGAAGCAACACAACATACATTTTGGAAGAAAACTATATTTTTATTTCATTATTATTGAAGGAATTTCAAAGGTCATATTATGGGAAATGACAAAGAAAATAGTCGTCTCTCTTTGTCTCACAAAAATTATAACCTCTATAAAATGTACCCTTTCATAGTGTTAAGAAGTAGTAAGTAGTGGCAGCAAGGTTGAAGATAGAAATTGCAGATTTATCTAGTGAGTTTCATAAGGAATAGTGTATGAAATCAGCTTGTGAAGAAAAGAGAAATAGAAGAAAAAAAAAGTGTTTTGCAGGTGTGTTGCATATGTTCAAGACAGCCATGAGAATTGTAGATAAAGAAAAAAACAAAATTTCAAAAGATGATTGAAAAGGTGTGTTGCAAATGGGATTGCAAGCTTTGGGTTCAACCATGGAGGAAACTTCATAGTTAAGCGTGCTTAGATTGGAGTAGTACTAGGATGAGTGACCTTCCAGGAAGTCTCAGTGCTTCACCCCTATGAGCATTTCCTACATCCAATGAGTTCTAAGTGTTCCATTTATTCTCATGAGAGATGGATTCATGTTAATCACTACTCATGAAACATGGGTCAATGAGTTTGACTCAAAAATCACACAGTTAAATCCTGATAGCAATAACACAATTTGACTTGTTGTGGAAATTATCTCCTGCTTATCAAGATGATTGAAGTCAAGAATATTTGAAGACATGAGGGTTTGAAGACATCTAGGCATGAGATGTCTAGAAACCTTTGCAAAGATTCTATATTTTGTTTCTATGTAAATCCTTAATGTGTGCAATTGTTCTTCAGGTATTGTATGTATAAATGTAAAAATGAAAGTTTTAATCAGGATACATTTTAGTTTTGGTTTCATATACTTGGTTGAATGATATGTTAAGGCTACAAGATTGGGTAGTTTGATTTACTTATTGCTTCACAAGTTAACATTGGATGAATGTGGTTGAATATTTCATTAAGTAAATATGATTTGTTTTTATCATTTCGTAACAAGTTGATACAAGTTTGAGCCTGATAGATTATTGATTCCCCCCATACCACCTCTTATTAAAATCTTAGACTTTATTATACTTATAGATTATGTATGTATTGGTGAAGAACAATAGTTTTAGTTAAATTTTGAATGAACTGTACCAATATCACAAATAATGATGTGATATAATAAAAGACATTAAATACAATAGAAAGTATGGTATGGACGTAAAAGGGTGATACACAAGAAGAAAAATATATCTAGCATGCCACGTGGAATCAAATGGATAAAAAATGATTTACATGAGAAAATAGTTCATAATGTCAAAGTCAATACTATATAGAGCTCAAAGAGTGATATAAAATGAGGAAAGAGAGAAAAATGTATGAACCAAAGATTATGTAATATGAAGAAAAATATAGAATATCAATGTTAACATGATATGAACAATAAAATGTGATGTGACATAAGAAAATAAACATATATTTTAAACATAAGATAAAATAAAAGTTCAAAAAATATAAAATACTAACAATATATTATATCAAATAATGAAAAAAATAGAACTACCAAACATAATCAATCTAAAAAAAAGATAGCATACCATATGAACTACAATAGATATTTCACATGAAAAAAGACAATAATTATATAGATCAGAAGAAAATATAGAATATCTATAATTCATATGGGAAGACAAATTTATAAAATATAAAAGATCACTGTCCTAAACATAAACTTAAATAGCATATTTTTATAAGAAGATTATGTACACCTAAAAGATTGATGCAACATGAAAAATATGCAATGCTAAATTCCACATCACAGCACTACGTGTTTTAGATGGGATCTGCCAAAATTCAATTACGAGTTCAAAATCTATGACTACTCTTATCAAAACAATGTGAAAGATTATTACATTTTATGGATGGTCATTATTGCAAATACTATAGAAATAGTGGCTACCCATGTCATATAAAAATATCTTGTCAATTAATGAATGAGACTTTTTATTCAACATATTCTACGCAAAGTTACAAACAATAACCCGTGTTTTTCTTCCCTAAATATTTTACTAAACCAGAGTCTTTGATAGTACTTTCAATCTTTTTATTGAAGAAAATTATATTTCTAAAATGGCGATTGATGGTACTTTCATCACAATATTTGGTTTTTGTTTTCAAATAGTGCGACTGAGGTGTTTGCTAAATGAGATCGGTGTGACTTTCTGTACATACGACATTATACACTTGTCCTTAGATAATTATGTGTTGGACTCCACTCGAAAAACTTAGTCCTAGTTCACATGGGATGCGTCTATCCTCCCACAAAAATGTGCAGTTGACCAATTTTCAAAAGATTGAAAACATCATGGATTTCTTTTGAAAATTTCAGCGTTTGATCTTCATGATCTGCATAGTTTGTAGTCGAAAACAATAAAAAGATTGGAGAAAAATCACTACATTTTTGTTAATCTAGAAGAAAAAATGTTTGACTTTCTTTTGTCTTTGGTACTTTTTTGTGGGAGATTAGCCTCTATCGTTCACATGAGAACAAATGAAAAAATAGTTGTTATAGCTAATCTGGTTCTTTCATAGAGTTTATATACACATTAAATGTTACATAGTCATTAATCCCTCCTTTCCCCAATGCTCATATCAATTAATTTTCTAAATGCTAAAATTTAGAATCCTAAAGTTTGAAGTGTTCTGATTTAAAAAATAATTTCTCTGTAAAAATTCCTATTTTTTTTTAGAAAAATAAAAACTATTCAAAAGAATAAGAACACATTTAATGTGTGTCAGGTAAGAAAGCAGAGCAATGAATATTTTTTTGAATTAAGATGTTAGAAATGGCACAATAATTTTTTTGGAGCAGTGGATAAGTATGAAATAATTATTGATAAGCTTTGTCTTTCCTAGAAAAGACCTCCAATCCGAATCCTTGAGCTAAGAGTTTTGTTCACGAAATATATCATATTTATCACATTCAATGATAGTCTTATTTTTTTTCCACACAAATGCTTGATATTAATTTCTTAAAGTTGCATGCTAAAAAATGCTTTATTCAAGGAATTTTGTAGTAGCTAAATTGTCATCGTATTGTAAGATCAACATTTTACTTTTTACAAGTATATTACTTTTGAGAATAGAGATTTTCAAAATAAAGCTACATATTTACAATACCACAAGGCTCTTAATTATTTGTCATTATGTAAGTAATATAGTAATTTGATAATATTTTAAAATTTTGATTTTTTTCAACAAATTAATTAAATGATAAGAAAAATTGAACAAAGGTTCTCACCAATATTATACAAAAGTAAGATTTTAGACTACATTCTCAACCACGTCTCCCCCCATTAATTCTATTTTTCAGTTAATGAATGAATATCATAATACCTAAACTATTCTCAATGCAATGGTTGAATGACTGATTTAATGATTGAAAAAGAAAACTTTGATTATTATTATTATTTTATGAACATTGAAAAGCTAAATTTTTTTTTAGTTTCATTTACTATTTATAAAAAAATTAAATATATGTGAGTTGAATTTTTTATAAATATATTTAAATATTTTAAATTTGTAAATAGGATTTTTTTTACAAGTATATTTGTTTAAATAGGTTAAATTTGTGAGCTAGATTTCCTTAGCAGTGTTAGTTAGTTGCAAATATACTTTAAAACTTTATTGTATTTATTGTATTTATTGTGAGCTAGATTTTATTGTAGGTTAAAACTTTGCAAATAACTCTTGATTGTAGCAAGTAACTATCACACACAGAGAATTATTGCAAATAAGTGTTGACCAACAATTGTTTCTTCTTACACAAAAGTAAATTTTGATTTGGTTTATATTTATGCTTTGTGCAACCATATGATTTCTAACAGTTTGCATCTAAATTGATGATTAGTGCCCTATCCATTGGTATGCAGAGTCTACGAAACAAAATTTGACCAATTTAATTGCTTTACAATCAAATTATCAATAGTAAACCCTAAACCCCGTTCTTATGAATATCCCTCTTATATGACTAGAAATCCTATCAATTTTTTGAAGTACTTACTTAATTCATTGAATTAAAAGCAACAAAAATTTGGTATACAACATATCCTAGTTGCATTAAATTATATGAACCTTGCTCATCCAATTGCAACATAACCAACACATAAAAATGGAGATAGAATTTAGAGAAAACAAATATTACAAAATATTTCTTTTGTATTAATTCTCCTTGAAAAATCATACAATACTATTATAAACTCCAGAATGCTTCAAGACATGACAACTTATCATTCAAGATTCAATTTTATTCTTAGTATGAAAAATTGAGAAAATACATAGAATTTGACATAAAGAGTAACTGGATCGAATGAAAAATAGCATAACATTGAAAATTACATGAATTTCATACCTTAACTCCACATCTTGGAAATCATTTTATAGAAAGGATTTCAACAAGATTCAGTGGGAGGACACTTGTCAAAAAACTATTGGGAACAAAATACAAAGTTTTTTTTCATTCAGTCACATTCAAATATTCTTTGTATCTGGATCAAAACTTTGGATATAGTTGCAAAACTGATAGGTGGTACTTATCAACAGGAAGGAAAAGATACTAACTTTAGGAAAAATAATTAATGACTCTTCCATTACCAAAGTAGCACAAATTGCTCTAGTATTTTGTTCATTTTCTACAGGCATCTACGAAAGAAAGACATTTGATATGAAGCAACACAACATACATTTTGGAAGAAAACTATATTTTTATTTCATTATTATTGAAGGAATTTCAAAGGTCATATTATGGGAAATGATAGAGAAAATAGTCGTCTCTCTTTGTCTCACAAACATTATAACCTCTATAAAATGTACCCTTTCATAGTGTTAAGAAGTAGTAAGTAGTGGCAACAAGGTTGAAGATAGAAATTGCAGATTTATCTAGTGAGTTTCATAAGGAATAGTGTATGAAATCAGCTTGTGAGGAAAAGAGAAATAGAAGAAAAAAAAAGTGTTTTGCAGGTGTGTTGCATATGTTCAAGACAACCATGAGAATTGTAGATAAAGAAAAAAACAAAATTTCAAAAGATGATTGAAAAGGTGTGTTGCAAATGGGATTGCAAGCTTTGGGTTCAACCATGGAGGAAACTTCATAGTTAAGCGTGCTTAGATTGGAGTAGTACTAGGATGAGTGACCTTCCAGGAAGTCTTGGTGCTTCACCCCTATGAGCATCGCCTACATCCAATGAGTGCTAAGTGTTCCATTTATTCTCATGAGAGATGGATTCATGTTAATCACTACTCATGAAACATGGGTCAATGATTTTGACTCAAAAATCACACAGTTAAATCCTGATAGCAATAACACAATTTGACTTGTTGTGGAAATTATCTCCTACTTATCAAGATGATTGAAGTCAAGAAGATTTGAAGACATGAGGGTTTGAAGACATCTAGGCATGAGATGTCTAGAAACCTTTGCAAAGATTCTATATTTTGTTTCTAAGTAAATCCTTAATGTGTGCAATTGTTCTTCAGCTATTGTATGTATAAATGTAAAAATGAAAGTTTTAATTAGGATACATTTTAGTTTTGGTTTCATATACTTGGTTGAATGATATGTTAAGGCTACAAGATTGGGTAGTTTGATTTACTTATTCCTTCACAAGTTAACATTGGATGAATGTGGTTGAATATTTCATTAAGTAAATATGATTTGTTTTTATCATTTCGTAACAAGTTGATACAAGTTTGAGCCTGATAGATTATTGATTCCCCCCATACCACCTCTTATTAAAATCTTAGACTTTATTATACTTATAAATTATGTATGTATTGGTGAAGAACAATAGTTTTAGTTAAATTTTGAATGAACTGTACCAATATCACAAATAATGATGTGATATAATAAAAGACATTAAATACAATAGAAAGTATGGTATGGACGTAAAAGGGTGATACACAAGAAGAAAAATATATCTAGCATGCCACGTGGAATCAAATGGATAAAAAATGATTTACATGAGAAAATAGTTCATAATGTCAAAGTCAATACTATATAGAGCTCAGAGAGTGATATAAAATGAGGAAAGAGAGAAAAATGTATGAACCAAAGATTATGTAATATGAAGAAAAATATAGAATATCAATGTTAACATGATATGAACAATAAAATGTGATGTGACATAAGAAAATAAACATATATTTTAAACATAAGATAAAATAAAAGTTCAAAAAATATAAAATACTAACAATATATTATATCAAATAATGAAAAAAATAGAACTACCAAACATAATCAATCTAAACAAAAGATAGCATACCATATGAACTACAATAGATATTTCACATGAAAAAAGACAATAATTATATAGATCAGAAGAAAATATAGAGTATCTATAATTCATATGGGAAGACAAATTTATAAAATATAAAAGATCACTGTCCTAAACATAAACTTAAATAGCATATTTTTATAAGAAGATTATGTACACCTAAAAGATTGATGTAACATGAAAAATATGCAATGCTAAATTCCACATCACAGCACTACGTGTTTTAGATGGGATCTGCCAAAATTCAATTACGAGTTCAAAATCTATGACTACTCTTATCAAAACAATGTGAAAGATTATTACATTTTCTGGATGGTCATTATTGCAAATACTATAGAAATAGTGGCTCCCCATGTCATATAAAAATATCTTGTCAATTAATGAATGAGACTTTTTATTCAACATATTCTACGCAAAGTTACAAACAATAACCCGTGTTTTTCTTCCCTAAATATTTTACTAAACCAGAGTCTTTGATAGTACTTTCAATCTTTTTATTGAAGAAAATTATATTTCTAAAATGGCGATTGATGGTACTTTCATCACAATATTTGGTTTTTGTTTTCAAATAGTGCGACTGAGGTGTTTGCTAAATGAGATCGGTGTGACTTTCTGTACATACGACATTATACACTTGTCCTTAGATAATTATGTGTTGGACTCCACTCGAAAAACTTAGTCCTAGTTCACATGGGATGCGTCTATCCTCCCACAAAAATGTGCAGTTGACCAATTTTCAAAAGATTGAAAACATCATGGATTTCTTTTGAAAATTTCAGCGTTTGATCTTCATGATCTGCATAGTTTGTAGTCGAAAACAATAAAAAGATTGGAGAAAAATCACTACATTTTTGTTAATCTAGAAGAAAAAAAGTTTGACTTTCTTTTGTCTTTGGTACTTTTTTGTGGGAGATTAGCCTCTATCGTTCACATGAGAACAAATGAAAAAATAGTTGTTATAGCTAATCTGGTTCTTTCATAGAGTTTATATACACATTAAATGTTACATAGTCATTAATCCCTCCTTTTGCCAATGCTCATATCAATTAATTTTCTAAATGCTAAAATTTAGAATCCTAAAGTTTGAAGTGTTCTGATTTAAAAAATAATTTCTCTGTAAAAATTCCTATTTTTAAAAAAAAATAAATAAAAAATAAAAACTATTCAAAAGAATAAGAACACATTTAATGTGTGTCAGGTAAGAAAGCAGAGCAATGAATATTTTTTTGAATTAAGATGTTAGAAATGGCACAATAATTTTTTTGGAGCAGTGGATAAGTATGAAATAATTATTGATAAGCTTTGTCTTTCCTAGAAAAGACCTCCAATCCGAATCCTTGAGCTAAGAGTTTTGTTCACGAAATATATCATATTTATCACATTCAATGATAGTCTTATTTTTTTTCCACACAAATGCTTGATATTAATTTCTTAAAGTTACATGCTAAAAAATGCTTTATTCAAGGAGTTTTGTAGTAGCTAAATTGTCATCGTATTGTAAGATCAACATTTTACTTTTTACAAGTACATTACTTTTGAGAATAGAGATTTTCAAAATAAAGCTACATATTTACAATACCACAAGGCTCTTAATTATTTGTCATTATGTAAGTAATATAGTAATTTGATAATATTTTAAAATTTTGATTTTTTTTAACAAATTAATTAAATGATAAGAAAAATTGAACAAAGGTTCTCACCAATATTATACAAAAGTAAGATTTTAGACTACATTCTCAACCACGTCTCCCCCCATTAATTCTATTTTTCAGTTAATGAATGAATATCATAATACCTAAACTATTCTCAATGCAATGGTTGAATGACTGATTTAATGATTGAAAAAGAAAACTTTGATTATTATTATTATTTTATGAACATTGAAAAGCTAAATTTGTTTTTAGTTTCATTTACTATTTATAACAAAATTAAATATATGTGAATTGAATTTTTTATAAATATATTTAAATATGTTAAATTTGTAAATAGGATTTTTTTTACAAGTATATTTATTTAAATAGGTTAAATTTGTGAGCTAGATTTTCTTAGCAGTGTCTGTGCAACTTACCAAATTCTTGTCGTTTATAATTAGTTGTGATTTAATAATTAATATTAAAATTATTTTACAATAATTTTTCTTTTTTATTTATTAAAAATTTTAAAAAAATGGAATTCTATGGGCTAGTTAGCCACTAGCGATTTTCTTCTACTTAGAATATCTAAATAGATTTGCATTGTTAAAATCAAAACTTGCAAACTAATTATCTTCTCATATTAATCTAAGTAAAAGTTGTATTTTTACCAAAATATAAGATGATGACAATTAGTTCATTTTATACTATTGAATAATAAAACAATGAAAATAACAAGAAGTATGTTTAAATTCTTAACTTGTTCACTCGTCTTTTTTCTTAAAGGCAGGGATTTCAGCTCTATTAGAGCACTTATTAATTGTGTATATCACTTTGTTGATTAAAATTTATATTTTATTTTCTAGTTTGATGATATTTCTTGTAATATAGTTATCTTTCTTGTAATATGGTAAGTGTTGAAGGATAGAAATTGTGGTCATTTTAAAAGTGTCTATGATCTTTATTTTGTATTATTATCTCTTCACTTAGGTGGTCAAAATATTTGTATAATTGATTTCAATACATTTTCACGAAGATTATAATAATCATCCAACTTTTAAACACATGTTTCTATAATAGTACTATTAATAGAGCAAGACTTGTACGATAAAAATAATTGTTAATTTATTTTTCTAAAAACAAAACTATTAATATGTTGATAATTATGATAATGCTATTAGGATTCAACTGTGTAGTTCTTTTTAGTCAAACTCATTTACCCATGTTCCATGAGTAGTGTTTACATGAACTCATCTCTCGTGAGAATAAATGGGGCACTTAACACTCATTGGATTGAGGTAATACTCATAGAGGTGAAGCACCAAGATTTCTCTAGAGGTCACCCATCTTAGTGCTACTCCAACTTGAGTGTGCTTAACTAAAGAGTTTTCTTAATGATTAAATTCACTTTTCTTGCAACTCCATTTGCAAATTATCATCTTCACTTATCAACTTGAGGATAACATTAAGTATCTCCTCTCTATAGTTCAAGTCACAACTGCCGCCTGAATTATATAAACTTTGTATTACTCTTCCACAACATTCCAATATTATTCACATCTTTATGTCTAGATCTATTAGCATTGTTAATCTCATTCATTTGATTTTGTGCACATCTTCCCTTTACTGATGCATGAAAGAAATTGGTGTTTTTGTCATCATCCTTTATCCAAAGTTCCATTTTTTTCCAATAATTTTCTTCCATGGCCAAGATCTCATGGTGCAAAATTAGTCATGTTCTAATGGTTTGTTAGATGTTTTAGATTAGATATCTTATGTTGATTTCCTCTACAATCGAATATATGTTCCTTTGTTGCTCAACATTGGTGTATGGATTAGTTTATGGACATCTTGGTGGATTATTTTAATTGAATTATATTATTTTGATATAGATATACTTTGGAGGTTGAGTTAAGTGGTTGTTATGGATCTTGTCATTTTGTGTTGAGATCGACATCAATTTATGTGTATTAGAGATTTTGGATAATTAATTAAAATATTCCAATACGTTGCTACATGTTACACTTCATGTTGACTTTGGAGGTTTTTGTACTCTCTATTCAAATTATTTGTAGGAAACATGTTATGTTGTATTTGGGACCCCTTTATGTCCTTTGTTAGAATCTATTGAGTAAAATTTTTCTTCATGCTCAGTTCTTTGTATAAATATTATTTATCTCTATCATGACCAATTGACTAGTTGGTATATATTGGCATATAGAAGTTTGAATTGAGAGTACATGGTGATAATTAATAAGCTAGTATTCAATCCCTAAATAGATCAAATGGTTTGTAACACCCCACTAGGGAACCCAAAAGAAATTAACTTAAAGTTTTAGTAAGTTTTCAAAATATTTGTTTTAAATAATAACAAAAAGAGATAATATAGCGAGGTAAAAGTACAAAGTTGTGTCACTTTTCAAGCTAACTTATTAGAATGACTAAATTTGAGTATTTCTATCTAAAAGTCAATTTTATTCAAATATGTATGATTTAGAAAAGTTCATTCTAGCAAAGTTATATATGGGTTCATGCTTTTTCTATAGGAAATGTGGGTTAGTGCAAGAAATTGGGTCTCACTTTTGGCCAAAAAGTGGAAGTGTTTTTCCTATTTTTAAAATATTTTGTCAATTGATGCCAAAATTTGAGCCATTTAGAGATTAAATATTAAAAAACTTCAAAAATAAAAATTGTAGTACCTGAAATCTTCTTTTTGACTATGTGATTTATTTGTATACCCATATGATAGATTACTTTTTTGGTATGGATCTTTAAAAACTACTTTTTCAAAATGCCTATTTTAGGACCATACCATGTTCATTTACAGACACCATAATTTAACATAACTAAATGAATTTTTGTGAATCCTTTTAAATGAAGTTACCTAACACACCAAATATTTATGAGAATATTTTTATTGAATTTTTTAATTATTTTTTTAATTATTAATTTTTAATTGATGATTAAGCTAATTTCTAAAACGTCTTGTGTATAGATGCCATAATTTAATCAGTGTTTTTTTGAATTTTTTTTTAACTTCAAAATAATTTTGTGAGGATTGATGTCATGTAAATTAGTTTACAAAATATGAAAAATAAACAAAGTTATTAAAGTTCTAGTGAACGTCACTTTTTAACATTTAAGAGATAGTTTTGATTAATAAATAATGGAAAAATAGCAAATGAACTAATAACACTATAAAATTTACATTTTTGATATCAGAATAGTAAGACCTATAATGGGTTTTTGTTTCATCAAAAAATTTAATAGGGACGACCATATAAAAATTATGATAATCCCTAAAATTGTCGATTAAATGCCTTAGGGAAAAAAAAGTTCATAAAGGAATGACTTGGTGGGACCAAGCCTATGCCATGCCTTTCCCCAAGGTAAAACCCCATACAAAAGTCGAGGCCATTCCAATTTCCTGCCCATGTTACAAGAATTGGGCACCTGATTTCTAATTCAAAAATTGGGTGCCCAATTGCATGCTAATTGTTGTAAGTATTAGGTACCCGATTGTTTAAAAGTTGGGCACCCGATTCTTTAAAAATTAGGTACTCAATTTGTAAGCAGGTACCCAATTTTTAAACAATTGGGTACCCAATTTTTAAGCAATCGAGTACTTGATTCTAATGTACCTATTGGGCCCCAAAAGCTGCCCCATAGGCTGACTTTCAATGATTGAAATGATTGAATAAAAGTTTCAATCTGCAACAATAAATTCTGTCATAGTTATTATGTTTTCTTGTCTTCTTCTACAATTTGCAAGCTATTGATTCAAATTCAAAACTGGTGCAAACATAGGATCAAAACAACGAAGAAAGAAGAAAACAAAAATTCTAAAAAATGAGGAGATTGCAAAAAATAAAGAGGATGAAGCACAATGTCAATAAGAGGGAAGACAAATAATTAGAGACTTGAACAATATCTCAAAGGAGAAAGACATTGAGGATACCACAATGGATGAAGAGGCCGAAGAAGAGAACCCAATACAAGAAGATTTAGGTGCACATTCTAAGCAAACATTCAATACAGGTGTGTCTCCAAACCCTCAATTTTTTTCTCGTGATGAAATTGGTGATTTTTTAGAAGCAGTTAGAATTTAAATGATTTAGATTTTCTTCATGAGAATAGATTGTCAAATGATCATGCACAACAAAATCCAATGGAAAAATATGCCCTGAAAGAAATACCAAGAAAAATTGATAATGAGATTCAAATACCAAATAATAGTGAAAATGAAATGTCAATTGAAAATAAAAATTGCATGAATGTAGACATAGAAACACCAACTATTGAACAAACATGTCAGAATGATAGTAAAGTGTCTGAACATAATTTTAATTTTTCTAATGATGTGCAAAATAATCTTGAGGGATTGGTTTCATGGAGACAAATTAGGACACATGCTAATAGATTATATAGACATTTTTTTTATAATAAGAAATTTGGGTTTCAATGTCAGTTGATGTTGCAACTGATTAAAATATCTAAAATGCGAAAAGTAATGAAAAGGTTAGGAATGTATGCAAAACTCAAGAATAAAAATGAGTCTTTAAAACAAGTTGTATCCACTATTTCTAGTGCCTTTGATGTTATTAGAAGGAGAAGTCTCTCTAAAGATGAAATGTAACACGGTGACCAATAACAATAGTTTTATTCAACAAATCAACAACTAACAAAATATTGATTATCAACATAAGTGAATATTTTAATGTGAATCATAAGACTTTAGAAAGAGCTATAAAGAGGAGGGTTAACTTTGAATGTGATCCAACAAATATTTTGTGGACTTCTAGTGGTAGACTCTTGAGATGTGATATGAAACTTACTAGTGAAGTCAAAAGCTTGGTTGAAATTTGGAATGATAATACAAGAGTATCACCTAATTCAAGAGATGTTCTTAAATTGAGAGTTGGGTCAAAAATATGTGATCCACATCCTAAACACCTTTTGGTCATGACTCAAATTGAATTGTTTAGAAAATTTGTAGATGGTAAGGTATTAACTATTACCATTAGTGAAAGATCTTTTGAAAAGTGTAAACCATGGTATGTAAGGATTAACAAGGAAATAATCATATGTTATTGTAAAACTGATCTTCAATTTTGTTACCATTATGATGTATTTTGATCTATACGTGGTACCATGCATAGTAAAGAAATGTTCCAGGAATGTGGTATAAAAATACCACCTCAAACTATAAAGGATTTCATATTAGGTTTGTTTTGTAAACCCTCTAATGACCAATAGTTTCTTTTCAATGCATGTCTTTCTGGTACATGTGATATGTGTGACAATCTTTCTTTGTTAGATGAATGTTTGCATGAAAATGCTTTGACTACTTTTGGACAACAATTAGTTGATGTAAAAAGATTCAAAACTATTGAATATCCATTGAAGGATGAGAAGATTGGAAGAAGGTGTGATCTAGTTATAGATAAAGTTAGTTGTCATGCATTTATGAATGACTTTAAGGGTGTGATCATACCAAAATATATTAAACACTCTCAATATGCTATATGGCTTGATGGACAATTTTGCATATGTAAGAATACATTTTCAATTGGTACTATACTTTCAGTTGTTAACTTTGTAGAGAACTACATGCTTGCACCGCAAGATGAGATACAACCACAATATTAAAATTCAATGCAAGTAACAATTTATGTTCATATAGTTTATAGGCATGCACTTGATAGTATAGAGGAGGATTGAAAAATATTGAGAGAGTACCATTTCTATATTAGCAATAATAAACTTCATTCATCTGAGTTTGTTCAATATTGTTTCAAGGTCTTTTATGATAATTTAAAAGAGAGACAATTTCAAATGACACAACATTGGATATGGTCAGATAATTGTACAAGACAATTCAAGAATGCTAGAATGTTCTATTGGTTGAGTAGGGCACATAGCCAAACTAATATCCAACATGTGTGGAGTTTTTTTGAGGTAGGACATGGTAAAGGAGAATATGATGATTCCGGTGCATGTGTAAAGAGAGCCCTTAGTAGAGAACAATTAAAATTTGAAGAAAAAGCCAAATTTAAAAATGCACATGAGATTGTCGAATGGTGTAACAAATATTTATACATAGGATCAAGTGAGAACTCTACAATCAAACATTTCTTCTACATAGTTGAAGAGAAGAATATCCTTTCAAGATATGACTGTGATACAATTAGTGGGTTAGCTAAATGACATTCATTTAGGAGTTTGGATTCTAACACTTGGACTATATGGACTAGAGAGCTTGTTTGTTTTTGTCAGTTTTCTCTCGTAGGTGAATGGGAAGAATGCGAGAATACAAAATGGGTTGAAGATTAGCAACAAAAATCATTAGCACCTACTGACACACATTTTCAAGATGATATAGTAAATGAAGGCCAGAATGTTACTTTTGCATTAGAAGACTATGGTTGTATTTCATACCTCATACAACCTAGTATGCACAATTTAATTAGATTTATTGTGATCATGCTTCAATTTATATTATTTATATATGTACTGATGTGATTAAAGTTTATATGTACTTTATCTTATCCTATAGGACATGTTTATGTTGTTCTTGCACCTAATGATAATGATGAATAGACTGAGTATTGGCTAGCTTGATGTGTGGAACCTAAGAAAAAATTTATATGTCATCAAGTAGATGATGATGGTGTTGAGTATTCAATTGGGTTTGTCCTTGTAGCTAGCACCTAGCTACGTAGATACCTAACAAGAAGAAATGGTTTACCAGCATTTGAAGACTACCAATCTAAAAAGAAGATTTTACACTATTCTTATTTGGTTGTGGCAACAAATATCAAATTAGAAAGATACAAAGGGAGACTTGCCAATAAGGTATTTTAGACAATTTCACTGGATGAGCACAAGACAATCATAGATGCATTGCAAAAGAGAGAGGATGTAGATGGTACAATGGGATGACTACATTTAAATCAAACTCATGTAAGTTTTTTCTTTACTGTGTTATTTTTATATGTGTACTTATATAATTTAATTACATGTATTTTTGCATTGTCAATACCAAATTAGAGAACTTATATATACCTCTTATTCATGTCTCAATTACAATTTATGCAAATTTAAATGTTAAGGTGAATCAAACATCAACATCATGTGCAATTCCACATAGTGAGTACATACAAACTACACATATATTCACATAGTTCAAATAGCTCATATTAATTTATGCATTTATTAACATGTGTTTTTGTTTTACAATTTTATTTTACAGGACCTCATTTGAAGAAATGTGTTCAACCAATTTTATATTTTGAGTTCACTTCTATTAATATATCATTGACATTGTCTTAGATATATTGCGAAATATGTTTTACAAAGAAATTTAAAAATAGGAGTTTACTTTTATTTGAAAGTTAAAGGTGTGCACTTGATATTATAAATTAATTGTGAATTCAAGTAATGACCTCCTATCTTTTTCCATTACTTTAACATTCAAGCATGTTTAAATTAATGTTTGTTTGAAGTTTCAAATAACTATTGATTGTAATATTAAACCCTTCACTTGTATATGATAATTTAAAGATAATTACTCATTGTATTGATTCTATGCTATTGTTATATTGATAATTCACATGTATGTTTAACCATGTTAACCATGTTAAGTGAGAGGGAGGGAAGGAGGAAGAGGGAGAGGGAGGGAGGGAGGGATATGGGGAGGGTTATAAATGCTTGTAATTTATCAAAAAGGGTTATAATGGGTTCTAGGTGGTCCTACAATCCCTTTGGACCCATTATGACTCCTTAGGACACATTAGGACCCATTAGGACACCTTAGGAGAAATTAGCACCTCTTAGGACCCCTTACAATAGGTTAGTTATTGTAGTCCTAAAAGCAATCTTTTCTACTATGACCTCGTATATTCTAATGTTTCCAAGAGGTTTTGATGGGTCATATGTGGTCATAAGAAACCTTAGGACCCATTATGACTCATTGGAACCCATTCATACCATTAACAGACTTTATGAGCCCTCAGAACACATTAATCACTGTAGGATACACTTTAGGGTCATAATGTGTCCTATTTAATCCTATTTTTTCCTAAGGAGTTTTAGTGGGTCCTAAGTGGTTCTAGGAATCCTTGAGACTAATTACAACCTCCTAGGAACCATTATGACCCATTATGAGCCTTTATAGCATATTAGTCATTATAGTACACCATTTAGAGGTCTAATGTGCCTTAATGAGTCCTAATATGTTCTAAGGGCATACGACACACTAATGGGTTATAATATGCCCCTATGGGTCCTAGTGTGTCTTAAGGGGTTCTAATGTGTTTTAAGTGATCCCATGACCTTTTAGGAACTGTTAGGAACCCTTCAAATCCATTAGGGGCCATTAGGACACATAAGAACCAATTATAACCCCTCTAAACACATTCACCATCATACGATACACTACTATGTCTGAAGGCATTATAATAATTCCTAAGTGGTTGTAATCAGTCCTAATGTGTCCTCTTGGATTTTAAGTGGTCTTAATATATCATGAAGGGTCATAATGGGTTCTTAGTGGTCCTAGGACATCTTAGGGCCTATTAGGACCCCTTAGAACATGTTAATTATAGTAGGACACACAAATGGAATGTTAATGATTCTAATGTATCATAAGGGGTCATAATGGATTCTAAGTGACCAATTAGGACACATTAAAACTACCTCAATCAGTTATTTAATTACATAGGTAAATATATTTAAGAAAATGTAATAAAGATACATCAAGTGTCTTGTCTAGAAAAATAGGGATTCTAGCTAGAGTGACACTTGGGATGTAGGAAAAGCTAAGTCAAAGTTACAAGGAGTACATACAAATTACACATATATTTACCTAGTTCAGATAGCTCATATTAATTTATGGATTTATTAACATGTGTTTTTGTTTTACAATTTTATTTTACAAGACATCATTTGAAGAAATGTGTTGAATCAATTTTATATTTTGAGTTCACTTCTATAAATATATCGTTGACATTGTCTTAAACATATATTGTGAAATATGTTGCAAACAAATTTAAAAGTTAAAGGTGTGCACTTGATATTATAAATTAATTGTCAAATAAAGCAATGACCTCCTAATTTTTTCATTGCTTTTACATTCAAACATGTTTAAATTAATGTTTCTATATAAATAGTTAAATTTTTTGTTCATGTACCATATATACTTACGAAATATGTCATAACGTGAATAAAATATGTCACAATAAGGAAAATGGTTTGAATACTTACAACATGATAACATAATAATATATACTGCATACACTAGCATGATAAGAAGTTGTAAAAATATAATACATGGTCTAACATGTCATAACATGATCTATGAAGTCAAGAAAATACATATAATAGAGTTAATTGTCTTAATACAAAGTGTGTCAAAATAAACAATATGTGTCATAAAAACACAATCTAAAGGTGCCAACAAGACCTAATCTATCTGATTGAATGTCCTCTTTACTCCACATTAAAAGGACTCGGATGGATCATCATATGTAATATGAGATATCTCATCATGTGGGACACCCCATAAGGTAGATGGATAATCATGTGTAACATGAGGTGTCTCATCATGTACATGCTTAATTGAAATGGGTTTCAAAATCTAGCTTGCAAATAAATAAAATATTCACTACATAATAAAATTAATACCATGTGAGATGGGTGTCCCTCTGTAATGGGAGGAGGTGCACTATGAAAGCTACCAAATGCAACAATGGTGAGGTCCTATAATTTACAATATAAATACATTTTTAAAATTTGATAAAGAGCATAATGAACTATGTATATGTACATAAATCACAATACTGACCTCAAAGGATGATGTAGGTACTTCCATCTAGCTTAGTCCCATACTCTTAGCAACACTCATGGTGACATAGTCCTAAAATTATAGATACATAAATGTTGAGTCAATATTATATATACATGAATTACTAAAGCATGTAAACTAAAAAGTACATAATTTGTACACTACATTTTTTATACACTATAAAAACATGTGTATATATATCATACCTAAGTAGTATCCAGTGTCATAGATGTGTCTAAAGATGTGCTAGCATGATGATCAAAAGATGGAGTCAAAAATAAACTATATCGAGGCCTATATGGATAAGTATGATCCATCTCCTATTTGTAAAATCAAAACACATAAAAAATATATACATAAAAATTGGTTTAGATTATAAGTTAATAACAATGTACATACATAAAAATAGTACAAATTATTTATCTTCAGTCAAAAGTTCATACTGTATATATTTGAGGTTGTGCCTCAAGGGTGAATGGATCAAGACCTGTACTGACATCAAACTGTGTCGCAGCTGACAATCCCTACAAAATCATATAAAAAGAACATATGAGCACATTTTATTGAATTCAAGTTTGAATGTACATTTTTATAGTGTAATTCAAAGTGCATATTGTATGAGGGATGCCAACATCTGTAGCTCTCAAAAACATACTATACTGCCTCCTAGGAGGAATAGCATCATCCTTCCTCTATTATTTCAAAATCAACATGTACATAAATATGGTTAATACAATTATGCATGTATGTAGAAAGTAAATAATTATGTACATTATAGTAAAATTTTAATGAAATTTTACCTGCTGCTCTTGACTGTCTCCAGGCTCTCCTTGTATGAGGTCAAAAAATGATGACACATTAATGTCATCACTACCATCACCATGGGCAGCATATGCATCATCATCAAAATCAGCACCCTTAGCATAATGGTCATTGTGCACTGCATTAAGATCGCTCTAGGGGCCTTTGCATATGCTTCCATAGCTAATACAAATGTGTCCAACTGGACGAATATGTCTCACCTGTGTCCACTACTCTACTAAATTTCCTGAAAGGGCACTTAAAGAGGTAAGAGTAGATGAAACTACTTGATGATGGTTTGGCACTGGTACAACAAGCGTAGGAAGAGGTACAAGAGGCTGAGGTCACATGCGATTTCTCATTCTATCGCTCAGCTTTTCCCTAGGCCTATCTTGAGGCATCCCTCCACCAACCCCATAAAATGATTTCATATCAAAATAATTGGGTTTCAAACCCAATTCAAACTCAGCCCATAGTTTCCTAAGGAAGTACATGGGCACCTCATGATTAGCATGTGGTGGATGGTCAAATACCATCCACCACTGCTCCCAAAAGTGTGCTGATATACATGGATGTGTACACCATCTAATAGAAATATGAGGCTTCTTCTTGTTAATCTCCTCACCCATCTTAGGGTTTACAAAATATATTGTAAAATGTCCTTTACCTATTTTGAGGTTATGGACTTCTCTATATGATAAGCCATCAGAACAATAGGCACACATGTTTTGCCTCCATAATCTAAATGACTCAATATCACAATCCAAATGTTGTATAGAGTGAACAATGCCTTGCATGCTATCTGCAAGGTGTATTAGGTGAGGAGGGGGTTGGGCCTTGTGCCTGATAGCCTCAATATATTGCATGAGGTCATTACGATTATGCCTCATGCTCTCTCGCAGGTCATTTGCAGTAGGTGGTGGAGGAGAACTAGGCGGTCATGGAGGTGGGGGTGGAGGTGGGGGTGGAGGTGGAGGTGGAGATGGAGGAGGCAGAGGTAGGGTGGGGGTGCGGGAGGGGGAGTGGGTGGCAGTGGGTCCATCAAATATAATCTACATATATGTTTAAACAACATAAAAAATCACAAAATTACTATTTAATAAAATAAATCTAAAATATCAATTATTTAATCCTAGATCTTTAAAACCATAGGGTAAAAGCAAAAACATGTGTCACCTTTTATAAAGAAATGAGATATCAAAATATGACAGTTCAACATTAATGACAAAAGAAAATGGTATTTGTGTTTAGAATATGAAAATGATGAAAACGGATGAAATGTGCAAAACTGGATGAGTTTTTTGCCTATAATTTTAATAATTTTTTGAGTAAGAATTTAATTATTTTATTTTATTTTATTTTATTTTGAAGTTCCTTTTTTAATTGGAAAAAATATAAGGTGTAGTTCCTATCAAACAAGTATATGAGAATCATCTTTTATTGTTCTAATTTGAAAATATCTTATAGATAACATGTATAGCTAGGGAACAAAAAAAGAAATACTTATTTTTGATGTATATTTTCTTTGTTATTAGTACTCAAGTTTGATCTTATCAGAATCCAACAATTTTTTCCTCCCGTTAGAAATTCCCTATCAAATCTATTGCTTGTTGAAAAAAATTACATATTTGTGAAGAGGATTCTCTCCTTCAGAGATAAATATAATTTTTAATTTTTTTTATATGATTTACTATAATTTTCCTTTTTTGAGGGAGCATCTTCTAAAATGTTCAAATATTGAGTTATGATATTTTGAGATTATAACATATTATAACTAATCAAAACACTAAAATTTTTATATAATGATGATATTGAATCAAAGATCTATAAAATGGTATTTTTAGTTTTTGAAAAAAATTGAGTTTTGATAGAGAAATGAGATTTGATCAAAATAGGTTTTGGTATCCTAAACGGTGACATAGATCTATGCTTTTACTCCATATCAATTAAATAAATAAAGTTTAAAACTAAACTAAACTTTAATGTTAAAGCTAATTGAACATTATACCGAATTTAAGTCTAATCATATAATAATACTCCAAAAAGGTATATTAATAAATCAAAGTTATAAATCTGGTTTTAATTTAAGATACAAACTTGTTTTATCTATGTCAGTTCAAGGGAACATGTCTTTTATATTAAGGAAAAGGATGTGAAAGTGCCCAATAGTTTAACCAAATTGTTTTGTTAGATTATGATCTAGATCCTAAATGGAATTACTTTATGAAATATTGTAGTGATTTTATTATTATTAATATTTTATATTGAATGCTAGAGTAGTTATATTCCTATTCTATTTAGTTTTTAAAGTCTTGTTGAGATAAAAATGAGGATAATATAAGGATAAGATGAGATAAAAATGAGGATAATTAAGATTATGGAAGGAAAGTATGAAGAAATTGGTAGGTGGACTAAGAATGCAACTTCTAATGTGTTGATGGAAATAGATTATAAGGGCACATAAGTACCATAGTCTATGGGTGTAACAATTAAGGAGGATTTAGGCAAACCATGTGTGATTAAGGATAGAAAAAAGAACAACATGATGATTTTAATCAAATATTTAGTATTGTATAGAAGAATGACTCCTTACATGTTAAAGGAGTTCCCATTTTATTGGATGCATCCAAGGAGAAATCAAGGACTCACTTCTAGGTAATTTCATCAATAATGAGTGAAGAAGAAGAGAAGGAACCAAATAAAGTTATGGATTAAAAATGTTGTAGAAGATATTATGACTAAGAAAGAGAATAGAAAGGTAATTAATGAAGGGTAAACCTTCAATGATTTGCCTTAAAATCTTGTGATTGTGAGTGAACAATCTTTGTGATAAGAGAAGGTGATAGA
Source organism: Cupressus sempervirens (assembly GCA_028749045.1). Taxonomy (NCBI): domain Eukaryota; kingdom Viridiplantae; phylum Streptophyta; class Pinopsida; order Cupressales; family Cupressaceae; genus Cupressus; species Cupressus sempervirens. The sequence goes on along the minus strand of CM053790.1, from coordinate 52,299,894 downwards.
TAAAATGGAAAATATTATCTAGACTGACATTCCTTGTAGTGGTGAGAAATTAGGCATAAGTTTATTGTTGGTAGGTGATTTTGGTAAGATATTAGCAAAATTTGGAAAGGAATAAGACTTAGAGACATATGGCGAGGATTAACTCATGAAACAATTGTTGATCCTTTGTGAAGGAAAATGAGAGGTTAGAGGAGAAAATAGAAGAAGATTGTTGGAAAGTGTATTCCATGTGACCATATAGATGTTATCATTGCTAGAAACATATCTCTTGGGTATGATTAGTAGTCATGATGAGTCAAATAAGAATAACATGTCTATGTCTAGGAAGGACTCACAGTGTTTCTTGATCCTAATAAAGGGGCCATTAGTGATGGCCTAACCAATCATTTGGTTTCCCAAAGAAACTTTAGCAACTAGATTTAATGCCACAAAACCCTCCTCTGACAACAAATGCACTTTTGGTAAAACCTATACAAGTGTTGAAAAAACTAGTAACTAATCCCAATGGAAAACCCTTGAAGCTTTAATTTTATTCTCTCATATCTAAATCAACAAAAAAAATACACCATAAGGATTAATGATATTGATCTTAGATCAAAAACTAGTATTCCAACCTGACCATCTAATCCTATAACCATAGAGATACCTTTAGAGGAAATGACCCAAGAGGAATCTATTGATCCACTTTCTAAAACAACTTCAATACAATGTCACTTCAATCTAATTCATATTTTTGAAGTGGTTCTTATGAAAAATATAGTTAGTTCTCCATCCAAGAATGAGAAAATAATAGATAGAGACAAATGACCCCATTAATCTATTAGGTACTTAGTGGACCTCATATTTGTTTCTTAGAATAGGCTCATGATTTTGAGATTCAATTATCTTTTTTTAGTTCTCCTTATTTGACTCTTATGTGATGACATTGTGCCCACAACTACACTTGAAATCGAATTGATCCTTATTAGCACTATTTTTTTCTTCATTGATAAGTGGTACAAGTTCCTTCTATTCAAAGGAGGACCATATTGGATAATTTATTACTATTATAGACTTGATGAGAATTGATAAGTTTTGGAATCAATGTACTTTAGATTCAATTTATATTCATTAAGCATTACATAATCATCACTATAGTTTGATTGCATTATATGTTGTAGCATTAATATTTTGTCATTGATGTCAACATATTTATTTTCATAAGACTATTGACACTTAATTCATTAGAATGATTAGATTGGTTTTTTTTTGCACTGACACTTGGTGCATAATTGTAGGTGGTTACATTAATATATGTAGAAGAACATTTTTTGATTGAAGAGATTAATATGATGATTTGAGATAGTTACAATGTGTTGATTAGAGACTAGTTTTTCTAGTGACGATGGATCAATTATGTAATATTTTTTGGTGCTAACCAAGTGAAGTGTTGAGTACTCATATGCGTATCTCAAGATAGAAAGCTTCATGATTTTTATTTGTGCATGCTATTTTTATTTAAAGATAGATATTTCTATTTGATGTTCATGATGAATAGTGTAGAGTTTCTTTTGGATTATGAGATAGAGATGTGTATTTTGTTGTTGTGGTATTTCACAATGCTTATTTATGTTTCTTAATTGTATCATGTTATTAATATGGGGAAATAATGACATTTTTGAATGGATTCAAAAGGTCTCTTCGAGTGTGTTGATGTATTATTTTCCGACTCAGTTAGTTGCCATGTTGCATTAGATCATGAGTGTCATTGATAGATCATGGTATACTAGAGATTATATATGTGGGTCCTAACTGTGTCTTAGTTTACATATCTTGGGTAAAATTGATTATTGTAGTTCATTTTTGTAATTAATATGATGGTTAAGATCAACCTTTTTTATGTTAATTGCATGTATATAAAGATGAAATTATTTTTTAACGCTACAAGAAAATGGTGATGTTATGAGTGTATGAGATATAAAGGTGTGTAAGAATGTCATACTAAAGATTGATCTAAGAAGTATGACTAGAATATATTAAAATGAAGAGTTGATAACTTATTTAGAGTTGTATTAGCATATCATAGATGCTATCAGTCAGTCCATAATTCAATGGATTTTTGTCCATAATGGATTGTTGTTTGTCCTAGGGTTGTTTCCCTCAAAATTGTTTCCCTTTTGTATATTTAAGTAGCTAGATTAATTTTTATGTATACTTATTTTGTGATGCTGGGGGATTGTATTCTCATTATGGATTATATTTTCATCTTAGGATCAAACAAAGTTTAGTAATTTTACCTTTGTTGGCTCAAAATCTTAGTAATGAATGGGTTAAAAGGTTATAAAATATAATAGAATCATACAAACTCATAGCTGAAGTTGTAACAAACGTAGACTTCATCACAAGTTGAATGAGTAATAGAAAATTATAAACTATACTTAATTTAATAGTTTGATAGAGGAAGTTTATAGTTGGTATAGTTTTTGTGTCTCAAAATATCAATGTGCCAAGATCTAGTATTTAACTTAAGACAATTATATCTATTAAATAACTACATTAATAAATGAATTTTTATACACAATCCATTTCATTATTTAGAACTAATTATTAATAACATATATTCTCAAAATAATATTATTCATATTATCCATAATATTTTTTTCAACCCAATTTTAAATGATTAAATATAGTTTTCAAACTTAGGATTTAGATTACTTTTTATTATATCTATTGTTATGGTTACCTAGCTAGGGATCAAGTGTTAGGTTTAAGATTTGAAGTTACAATTAGAATTAGGGTTTAACATTTAGGATTAATTTTATTAACATGATTAGGGTTAGGCTTAGAATTAAGTTTATCGATTTTAATTATATAATTTGGCTAAAATTTTAATCAGTGTTAGGGTTAGGTTAGAATTATGGTGAGAGTGAGATTTTACATCAAGGTTAATACTATGTTTATGGTTAGTGTGTAGTTTTATTAAAAAAGATATGGTTTTAAGGTAAGGGAGCATATCATGTAAGGCCCAGCCAAGGGATTCAAAGAACTAACCTTAAGTTTTACTAAGTAAGCAATAACATGTACAATAATTTGCATAAAAAATATAAGAGATTACATTGCTTAACAATCCCAAGACGTTGAGTCACATTTCATTTTAAAATAATTATACTAGAAGTAAAATAAATAACACATCCACATGAAAGAATAACTAAAAGTTCAATCTATTTAAATAATATACATTTGTTCCAAATGCCACTTGGAAAATTAATTTGGAATGCACAGTCATCCACTGTACATGCCACAAGGAATGAAAGCATGAAAGTGTTGGAAATATAGATGGAGTAACTGAGAGGGTGGGGTGAATCAGTTACCACAAAAAAAAATCCATAGATCCCTTAGATGTCTGATAAAACTAGTTACTACTGTCACTCAATAAACATACAGAAAATGCTGTAACTCAGTAGATGCGGTGTATGTTAACTTTAACAGATCTTAACATTCATAATGATTAACATGTAAACATAAAAGAAATAATGTGAACACATGAGACACTAGATTTAACATGGAAACCCAATATGGGAAAAACCACCAAATAACTAGCTACTAATTTTCACTCTTCTAAAGTGAGCCCTATTAGGAGCCAACCCAGTTAAAGGTTACAAAACACACTATTAGGTGTGACCTTGTTAGAATATTTAATCACCCTACTAGGAGTGGCCTTGCAAGAGGTCTTTAGAACAATTCAATAGAACTTTCACCTTGTTAGAGGATTTACAAACGAATGTTAAACCAACTCTACTAAGAGATCTAGGAATCACTGCTACAATGGTGAGAAAGTAACAATGAAGTGATTTGAATGAGATGCAACTAAATTTCTAATATAGATATCTATTCTACTCCACTAGATCCTTTTTGATTAAATAAATCTTTGCTACTCCTCAAGGATATCTAACCATCCTTTAAAGTTCATTCACACTTTCTTCTCTAATCAATACACTTGCATGCTCTCTCATTATACTTTAGAATCACAAATTGAACTTTTATTTATACCTTACAAATTGTCAAGTTGGCTCAATTAAAATTTACAATTACCAATAATCATTACCTCAATTAGCTACAATTATTACTTTAAATAATTGAACTTTATTTCTCAAATTAACAAAATCTTTCATTGGCTGACCTTGCTTAGTAAATACTATTCCTGAACTGATTTCATGTGTTAACCAACAGAAGCTTGATTAACACTATGAATCTTGCAAAATCCTTTGGAGACTGAGTGAACTCAGTAAACACTAACTTTTCTTTGATAACCTTGTGATCTCGGTTACCACTGATTTCTTCCACAAAATCCTTCAACGCCCAAGTGAGCTTGGTAGACACTGTTTCCACAGAGTAATTTCCATGAATGCTCGATAGACTCTAAAATTTTTTTTGCTAACCAACTAAGCTCGGTAAGCACTGTCCACCAACTGATATGACATTTTTGTAACATCAAAGACAACACACAATTAGACAATTTTATGCATCAATCTCCCTCTTTGGCATTGATGGCAACACAACATGTCATAGCACAATGAAATTTGAAAACAAGTCTTTCTCTAATAGAAGTTTTCTCCCTCTTAGATTTTATACCACAAAATTCTCTAATGTAGTAATCTCCCTTTGTGAAGGAATTACATAGTTTCTTCTTCAAATAACAAACTCTCCCTTGAACAAATTCAAATTTCAAAAAGATATGATAGTAAACTCTTCCTCTTTGACAACACATGCCAAAGACAACACATACCAAAATGAGTAGCAATGTACCTTAAGTACTGATTCATATGCAATGTTTTCATGACTATGCTGCATCAACTAATAGATCTTCGACTTGGTTCCTATTCATGCATCACTAAAACTTTATTTTAGTGAGCTTCAAATAGGGGAATGACCCCTAACTTACCTCTTAGATGAAAAAAATGCATCCTTAGGTAATGGCTTGGTGAATATATCTGCAATCTATTCTTTTGTATGGACATATTCCAATTCAATTTCCTTATCTTGCACCAATTCTCTGGCAAAGTGATATTTTATTGCAATATTCTTAGTTTTGGAATGCATCACTAGATGCTTTGATATGTTAATTGCACTAGTATTATCACAAAACATAACAAATGGCTCTTTGATTTCAACTTTCATGCCTTCCAATAACTATTTAAACCAAACAATATTAGAATAGTTCACTACTGCTACAAAATATTCTACTTCTACTGTAGATTGGTATTTGCAATTTTTCTTTTTGCTTGTCCAAGATACCAACCTTTTACGAAGAAAGAATGCTCCACCACTTGTACTCTTTTTTTTATCAATGTTTCCTGCCCAATCAACATCAGTAAACACTTTCAAGTCCAAATTTATTCCAAATTTATACTACAATCCATAATCTTCAGTGCCTTTCAAGTATCTCAAGATCCTTTTGATTTCCATCATGTGATTTTCTCTGGGTTTTGCTAAAAATCTTGCCACTATACCAACTGCAAGAGCAATATTAGGCCTTGTATGAACCACATACTATAGTTTTCCAATCATTGATCTATATAAGGTCTGATCTACCTCTTTTGAATCATCATCTTTAGTAATCTTTAGTCCTGTACACATGGGAGTTCCAACTAGTTTTGAATCTTCCATACTGAACTTCTTGAGTATCTCCTTGATATACTTAGACTGAGTGATGTAGATAATATTGTTGCTTTGCTAAATTTGAATACCAAAAAAGAATTTAATCTCATGAAACATAGACATTTCGAATTCATTGTTCATTTGTTCTAAAAATTCTTTACATAGATCATCATTCCCTATAAATAAGGTATCATCCACAAATATTTATGTCAAAACAATCTTGTTATCTGGTCCTTCCTTGATATACAAGCTACTATTATCATTAGTTCTCTAAAAACCAATCTAAATAAGGTAGTTATGCAATCTCTTGTACCATGCTCTAGGGGCTTGTTTCAAACCATACAATGCTTTGTGTAATTTGTAGACCATGTCCCTTTTTTCTAGATCAACAAAACCTTCAAGTTGTTCAATGTAGACTTCTTCATCAAGAATACCATTGAGATATGCAGATTTGAGATCCATCTAATATACCTTAAATCCTTTGTATGTTGCATATGCTAGTAGAGTCCTGAAACCTTCCAATCTTGCAATAGGAGAAAAATTCTCTCCATAATCTATTCCTTCGTCTTGAGCGTAGCCTTTACATACCAATCTAGCTTTATTTATTGACATCTTACCATCTTCAGTCAACTTATTTCTAAATACCCATTTAGTTCCAATCACATTTTTATCTTTAGGCCTAGGTACAAGAGTCGAGGTTTTTTTTCTTCTCTATTTGCTCTATTTCTTAATTCATAGCCTCAATCCAACTTTTATTTTTCAATGCATCTTTGACATTTCTAGGTTCAAAATCAGCAAGTAAACAAGCACCTTTTAGCTTACTTCTTGTCATAGTACCTTTTTATTTGTCTCCAATAATCTAATTGCTACATGATGTCTCCTGACATACTTGGCCAATATAGCTTCCTTTCCTTCTGAATGAATTGCATTGTCATCCTTTTGAACTTCAACTTTAGGTTCTAGATGCTCTGACTTAGTAGACATTGGCTCGATAGCTTCAGAATGTGACTCAAGTTCCTGTAGCTCAGTTTGAACTTCTTGCAACTTGGTGACTGATGAAGACTCGAGAGTAGAAATCTCCTGATTAACAGATGTATTTGGCACTATATCAGGTTCAATGAAAACAAATCTCTTGTAATCTTTTGGTTCCTTTTTTCTTTCTTCTTCAGTTCTTTCTACAAACTCATCAACTTTCACATGTGCACTTTCTATGATTTTATGAGTAGACAAATTCAAACATCTATATGCTTTACTTTTGCAAGAATACCACAAAAATATGCCTTCATCACCCTTCACATCAAATTTTCCTTTTCTAGATTCTTTCAAGATGTAATATTTACTTCCAAATACTTTTAGGTAACTTACATTGGGTTTATAGCCATACCATAACTCATAGGGGGTTTTGAATGAGTCCTTCTTCAACTATACTCAGTTTAAGGTATGAACTGCAGTGTTGATAGCTTCCTTCCAGTATTTAATAGCAATGTTCTTTTCAATCATTAGAGTCCTTACACAATTCATGATATTCCTCCTTTTAGCTATTCCATTTTGCTTGGGAGTTCCAGGGGTTGATACCTATCTTTTGATTCCTCTTTGAATGCAAAAGTTATTGAATTCATTGGAAAGGAACTTACCACCTCTGTCTATTCTTAAGCATTTCAAGATTTTCCCTATTTCCTTTTCTACTCTAGCCAAATACCATTTGAACTTCTCAAATGCTTTTGACTTTTCTCTCAGATACATAATAGTCATCAATCTAGAGTAGCCATCAACAAAAAGAATGAAGACCTTTTCTCCAGTATAGCTCTCAATTCCAATAGGTCCACAAAAATTAGTATGCACAATTTCCAGAATATCTTCAGACTAATAGTTTTTACTTTTAAAGGTAGTATTTCCCATAAACCAACATTAGGTTTCTTTATGCTAGGAATGCCTCTTACTTCCCTGAATTTTCTTATCTTTACAATGTTATCAAAATTTACATGACATAACCTTCTATGCCACAACCAAATTTCTTCAACTTGAGCAATAAAACATGAGCACTCACCAAGTTCAAGATAAAATAAGTTACCTTTTGTTTGTATGCCTGATCCAATCAGCTTTCCTTTGTCATCCAGTAGTCTTGCTTTCCCATGCATGAATTCCACCTTGAATCCAATATTGATTAGCTGTGCCACACTCAAAAAATTATGTTTTAGTCCTTCAACCCAATAGGAATTATCACATACAAGTTCTTTAGTTAATGAGATTTGGCCTCTTCATTTTATGCAACAAGGTTCATTATTTCAAAATCTTACACTACCACCATCATAGTCTTAAAAATGTTCAAACTTTGTTTTATCACTAGTCATATAATGTGAACAACCACTGTCTGTGATCCATGTATCATTTTTACTCACATGAGAGATAAGTGCCATCTTATCTTCCTCATCATTATCAAATTCATCTTTTATAGCAATGTAAACAATTTCATCCTCACTATTATCAGAATCTTTAGAGTCCTTAGCCATAAAACATGTTTTCTTACCTTTATCCTTGAATGATTTGAAGTCTTTCTTGCCATTGCAATTATGACCTTTCTTCTCACCCTTGGTTTGCTTGTTTTGGCACTTGGCTGCAATATGACCAATTTCCTCACATGAAAAATAGATTAAGGGAACCTTACCTTTGCATTTTTCTTTGCCTCTAAAATATTTCCTTGCAAGTAGAGCTTCAACAACTTCGAGATCATTGTCAGAACTTTCTTCCGATTCTTCTTCACTTTTTGACTGAGTGTCCTTTATCTTCATGCCCTTTTCTTTGAGTGAAAGCTTGGCTTCAAATGCTAATTCAATGTTCTTGGAAGCTAGAACATAATTATCATAGTTATCTAGCTCAAATGTAGTCAATCTTTCTACTATGGCATCCAAATTTATCTTATGATTTGCTTCACATCTTCTTTCTTGAATTGCAGATACTCTAATTGCATAAATGGGAAGTAATGTTCTAAGAACTTTACTGAGAACTGTTTGCTCCTAGATATCTCCTCTAGAAGCTTTGATTGCACTGAAACTTTCTTGGATCCTTTCAACATATTTGGCAATGTTTTCATCCTCTCTCATCCTCGTCTAATCAAATTGTCCCTTAGATTTTCTACTTTGGCTCTTCTCACATTGTCATCACCTTCGTATATTTCCTTTAGCTTGTTCCATATTTCAAAGGTAGTTTTGTAGTCCTTGATATCATCATATTCTTCATAGCTTAGGGTAGATGCAATGTCTATCATTATGGTGTTATGAGTCTTCTTCTTAGCAATGTCATTAATAGATAATGTACTAGAAAGAGTTGTATATTCTTCATCAAGATACTTCAATCATGTATCTCCAATGGAAGTCAGATGGAGTCTCATGAGATCTTGCCATGTTGAAAAGTTATCCCTATTAAACCTTGGAATTTCCCTCTTGTAAGACATCCTGATCTTTAGCTTAGGTCTTGAAACCTTTCCTGCAAGCACCAAAAGCTCTGATACCAATTTTTGGAAATATAGATGGAGTAATTGAGAGGAGGGGTGAATCAGTTACTCCAAAAAAATTTCCACAAATCCCTTAGACGTCTGATAAAACTAGTTACTATTGTCACTTGATAAACATACAAGAAATGTTGTAACTTGGTAGATGCAGTATATGTTAACTTTAACAGATCTCAACATTCACAATGATTAACATGCAAACATAAAAGAAATAACATGAACACATGAGATACCAGATTTAACATGGAAACCCAATAGGGGAAAAACCACCAAGTAACTAGCTACTGATTTTCACTCTTTTGAAGTGAGCCCTGTTAGGAGCCAACCCGATTAAAGGTTATAAAACACACTGTTAGGTGTGACCTTGTTAGAGGATTTAATCACCCTGTTAGGAGTGGCCTTGCAAGAGGTATTTAGAAGAATTCAATAGAACTGTCACGTTGTTAGAGGATTTACAAATGCTATTAAACCAACTCTATTAAGAGATTTACGAATCACTGCTACAATGGTGAGAAAGTAACAATGAAGTGACCTGAATGAGATGCAACTAAATTGTTGATACAAATCTATGTTTTGCTCCACTAGATCCTTCCTAATCAAATAAATCTTTGCTATTCCTCAAGGATATTTGACCATCCTTCAAAGTTCACTCTCACTTTCTTCTCCTCGCTCATTACACTTTAGAATCACAACTTGACCTTTTATTTATACCTTACAAATTGTCAAGTTGGCTTAGTTACCAATAATCATTATCTCAGTTGGCTATAATCATTACTTTAAATAATTAAACTTTATTTCTCAAATTAACAAAATCCTTCATTGGCCGACTATGCTCGGTAAACACTGTTCTTGAACTAATTTCCTATGTTAACCAACATAAGATCAATTAACACTATGAATCCTACAAAATCTTTTGGAGACTGAGTGAACTTGGTAAACACTAAATTTCCTTTGATAACCTTGTAGCTCGGTTACCACTAATTTCTGCCACAAAATCCTTTGATTCCTAAGTGAGCTCAGTAGACATTGTTTCTACAGAGTAATTTCCAAAAATGCTTGGTAGACTCTAAAATTTGCTTTGCTGACCAACTAAGCTTGATAAGCACTATCTTCCAACTGATATGACATTTGTGTAACATCAAAGACAACACACAATAAGACAATTGTATCCAATAGAAAGAATATACATTTATAAAATAGTTTACATCATCCATTTTTTATCCATAAAACAAAGTACAATACAATAAGTAAAACCATTAAATATTAAGATTTGTGTTTGGATCCCTTGGCAGGGTTTTACGTGATTAAATACTTAGTTGTATGTTTAGGGTTTTATTGTACAGTTATGGTAAGGTCGAGGTTAAAGACTTACAAATATAGTTAGTTTTACTTTCTTTGTTATATAGTTTACAAACTAATCTATAATTAATCACTATTTATTTGAAATAAATATAAAATATTGAATGTAATTACATGTTTAAACAATGAATTTACATCTATCTTATCATTCAACATTGTAATTTACATATTAAATACACTTCAAAATATTTAAAATAATAAATTTTAAATGAACATCTACGAAACTATTATTTAAATTAATAGATACAATAATCTAAAGATAATACTGTTAATAATGGAAATTTACAATTTTATGTATATTAAAATTGAAAAAAAAGCAACAATAAATTGACGGTATATAAAATGTAAAATTGAAATCAATTAAATAAAATAGTACAAAACAAAATAAAATACCTAGTATGTCAGAAAATAGTAGCAAGGGGGTTAGTAGACGTCAAAAATAGGCTCTCGTATTACTTTGAAATCTAGCTCACATTTTGCAAATGATAAAAATGACACAAAAAATGCTAAAAAAGGGAGGAATTTTAGTTTTCCAAATTAGGTACTCAATTTCCAAAATTGGGTTCTCGATATTTTTAGAATCAGGTGCCTAATTTTAAAAAGGTTCGGGCACCTGAACCAAGTTTTAAAATCTGAGTGCTCGATTTTTGAAACACAGATCAGGTGCCTGAAGCAAGATTTCAGAATCAAGTACTTGATTCTAAGCAAATAAAGTACCCATTTCTAAGAGGTCTAATTCTACGGAATTGACTTCTGTAAAATTGTGACCCAACTTTGTGCTCTTACCCATGTCTATTAAATGCATGTTTTATACTAGTTTGTATCCAACTACTAATAAAATAAAATTATTTTAGAAAACTAATTGTTAACCATTTTAGCCCTCCCCACCCTCATCTAAAATTCCAATGTTGACCAGTCTCATGAAAACTAGGGTGGCAGCCATGTCCACATTTACTTGACTATCCATTTTGTTTTCCATGTAAGGCATAGTAGGGATACGTTAAAACATTGGTCATACATTTATATCCCTAAGCCTTCAAACCCCTTATATTTGTATTCATATGCTTAAGGAAATTTAAGTTGCTACCTTGTGATTAATACTTGTTCACATGATTACAAGTAGTTATCACCTAACTATCAAAGGGGAAGTGATGGTGTGATGTGATCTTCTCAGTGGTCAATGCAACTTTGCAAGACAAAGTGCTAACATTCAAATGAAGGTTGTGAGGCTACAAAATGTCCCTAGTCACTTTGTCACAAAGAGTTAAGCTTAAATCATGGTTAGAAATGTCAAATGGAAAAAGCTTCTTATGTACATGTTTGCAGAGTTAAGTGCCAAACCTAGTTGCAGATTGAGAGTAGGCAATAGGTGGACACGTGTCATGGTGGGCCACGTCAATTTTAGTTCTCTCAACCACATCATTTCCAAGGCTAGTATCAAAGGAATTTTTAATCAAATGAAAGCATATTAGTTGGATTGATTCAACTCTAGCGATTAGATTCAAGGTTTTAAGTTACAACCAAGCAATAGTCAACTATTGTAGTCAAATTTCAGCATTTCACATCATCGTAGAAGGTTAATGTTAACTCATCGTTAAAGTACCAATGTGGCGATTCCTTTCATGCATGTTATCACAAGGTTTTTAGAGATAACCATAGTTTGGGCTACGATGTTGCGATTGTCTTGATTGCATGATCATGGAGCTAGCATGAAGGTTAGAAGTTCAAGTCACAATGGCACAATCATGGTTACAAGTTCATCTTTACATGGTTATGGTCAAGATCTAAGTCATGATTGTATGAATGACAATGCTAGTAGTTAGTCTATGGAAGTTGTAGGGTTGCAGACATTTGATGCCAACTAGGAAGTAGGCCGCAAAGGGGAAACAAAGGAAAATCAATAGCTTTCACATCATTACATAGTTAGTAAGTGGTTAAGCCCAAACCTAAGTGATGGTGTGAATAATCAATTTCACATTGTTCGCATGGTCACAACAATCATATGACTAGAGTGGTAAAGGGTTGTGAAGAAGAAATAACATGAAATAAGGGTAGTTGCAGTTTCACATGGCTAAATAGGTAATAAGGAATTTCAGTTGCGAAGTTGCGGACAAATATGAAGGCACAAGTTAACATAAAGATAGAAGGTCGGCAAGGTGGCAAATTACTTTAGGGACATTGGGCCATGTGGTGTGTTTGAGGATTGACTTTAGTTGACTTGATGATAGATGGCACATTGAGAATACTATAAGGAACAACTCTTTAATGGAAAATTGATCTCTTAGATTGTCTACAACCACTTTTGGTGTTCTCCTTGCATGTTTAATGCAAATTTCATTCCTTTGCTACTATATTGATCCATCTACTATAGAGTAAATAATTTTTTATTAATTATTTATTCTTTTACTTAAGTTTACTTAGGTTAATGTATTTATTTAATAGTTGTAGTGTAGAAGTTGCTGATAACACAAGAATTTGTTCCTATCTAAGTCATACTTATCTCCTCACCTTGATCAAGGATATCCCACATTTTGTGGATGTATAGTTATTTGTCAACCTTATCTCCTAGAGCCTTCTAGTTTGTTCTAGAAGTCCCTTTGAGGCCTTTATATTCAGGCTCTCTCATTGTATTTCATAACTCATTTTGAAAACATATTGTATAGCGATTCATTTTTCATTGTTGCAATATCTTCTTTATCAGTCCATTTAGTTTGTTCAAGCTCCACCTATTCATTCTTTTGTTTCCCTTTGATAGGTTATTTGCATGCAAGTGATTTTGGCAAGCTGTGAAGTTGGCTTTCATCAACTTCTACATGGTATCAGAGCCTCCCTACTACTTCTTGGCTGAAGGATTTTTGGAGCCATGATTTGAAGACACAAATCCTAGTTTGTTTGTGATTTTTTTCTTTAATAAGGAAGGAGAGAATTTTTCAGAGTACTTTGGACCTAAATAGATATTTCTATTAAGTACAAAAGGCCTGTTATAGTTAGGATCCATATAAAATTTTTCCATTTTAGAAACAGTTGATCTGGGAGGCAATTTTTTTATGCCTGGAAGCTGTATAGAATAAAAAATGCATTTATTGGGCATTTTGTTATTCAAAAACTTACAAAAATAGGTGGCCACCACTATGCCACCCTAGTGCCACCACTGCGCTACCAAGGCTTGGCCTAGACATTGCCACCACTGGCAGTGTAGCCACAGGGCAGCCACTATGTGGTCGCCATTCCGCGACCACCTCTGCTCGCTTAGCCCACCACTCTCCTGACAGTGCCCTCAATCGCTACCACTTGCACTAGACTTCTCTTCCCCTGACAACCTCTTAGTTTCTTGTGGCTACTTCACTCTGACCTCATGGACTTTCCAGCACTTGGCACAATCTGTGAATGACAAGTGGCATGGGTGCCATGTTGGCACTTTTCCATGTGGCCCTTGCCACGTCATCTACACAGTCAACTTCCTCCTATGTGGTTGCCATGCAACATGTCACATGGCCTCTTTTTTGGCTACAATGACCCCCTAGCCATCAATTTTAATCTAGTGGTTTGCTGATGTCAGCCATACATCAACACCTTCATGCCTCTCCTCTAGGTCCTTTTTTGACCTACTCTTAGTCTTTTGGTCATAATGTGAGCATATGGAGGTAGATTTTTGATCCAAAAGAATCACCAAAAATCTAGTTCCAAGATGGAGACATTGCTATAGCTATTTTTCAATTTTGATATAGTTTTGTGGCTCTTTTTCACAATTAAAGTCCAAAGTTCTATTACCGACTCTAGAAAGCTTTTCTTTTGCATCCCATCTCTATTTTTTGAAAATGTTATATTTTTGTCAAGCTACTTTTGTCATCTTTTCAGAAATTCTATCATTCCCTTTAGATTCTACCCCATGCTCTTTCTATCATATTTTTGGTATTTTTGCTCTATGGTGAATATCTTGGGTGTTTTAGGTCCAAGGATCATTTTCATGGTATGGGATCTTTTATTTTGAGTTGTACTATCTTTTGTATCATCTTTTTTCCATTTTTGATCATTGTAGCTATCATTTGTAAGCATCTTTATGCAAACACATTGAGATAAAGTGCCACTCTTGCATTTCAAGTTCAGGAACATTGTTTTGAGATAATTGTATTTGCACTATTTTATAAAGCACAATGGGGGAATAGTTGTTTTCTACTGTTATGCACTTTTCCTTTTTTGCCCCATGCAAAGTCAATGACCATGCCTGCATAGGTGTTTGTACCTCTTCAACTATCTCATCATTCTTGGTTCTTTTCGCAGAGGATTTTGGCCCACCTTTTTAGTTGCCTATCATCTCACCCCATCTACATTAAGGGGGGGGTTATTCTATTGTTCTAATGCTTCTTTGGTTTGATGGTTTAATAGTGTGAATTGTGTATTTAGTACCTGATCCCATATACTAGGAAATTGCAATGGCTAGCTAGCTATGCATTTCGGTGAGATAGATCATCTACCATGTAGACACGCTCGATTCGTACCTTCTTCTTCCATGGAGGTTCTTCAAATAAGCAATTTCTTTCTAATGACAAAATTTGTAGCTTCTTTATGCTTCAGTGATGCTCTTTATGATCACTTTTTGTTCCTATTTTATGGGACATTCCTCTAGTTCTAGGCTTCTTCATTCCTTCACCGGATTTTTAGTTACCTCTTTTTGGGGAGGGTTTTTTCCATGTAGTTTTCTCTCTTTGCTCATTTTTAAAGGTTGCATTTCTATTCATTGTACATGGGTAACTAACATGGCCTTTTTGCTGGGACCCATTCTGCATTTCATCTTAGTTTTTGTGAGCTTAAGGCATTCCCCTAAGTTTCACTTAAGGGGGGTGTTAGAGTAAATAATTATTTATTCTTTTACTTAAGTTTACTTAGGTTAATGCATTTATTTAATAGTTGTAGTGTAGGTGTTTTTGGCAACATAAAAGTTTGTTCCTATCTAAGTTATATTTATCTCCTTACCTTGATCAAGGATATCCCACCTTTTGTGGATGTATGCTTAGTTGTCAACCTTATCTCCTAGAGCCTTCTAGAAGTCTCCTTGAGGCCTTTATATGTGGGCTTTCTCATTGTATTTCATAACTCATTTTCAAGGTATATTGTATAGTAATTCATTTTTTTATTGTTGCAATATCTTCTCTCTCAGTCTGTTTAGTTTTTCCAAGCTCTACCTCTTTCTTCTTTGGTTTCGCTTCGATAGGTTATTTGCATACATGTGATCTTGGCGAGTTGTGAAGTTGACTTTCATCAACTTCTACATCTACCACCTAGAGCAGTAATGGCCACTATTTATGTCTCATCCAAACCAAATTTTCATGCAGGAGATTAGATTTTCTATATGGGAAGGTGCATCTGATCATGATTTTCTTTTATCAATATTTATTGCTCTCCTCTACAATCAAAATCAGTAGTTGGGGTTTGAACTCAATGTAATATCAGAGTTATGCCTGAACTCTATAAAAGGTAGTTGTAAATATTTACAAAAGGATTCTCCTATTTTCTATCATGTTTACTTGTAGTAGCCTTGTGCTTTGCAAATGTATTCCTTTCTTTCCATTTATGAGTTAGCTCTTCTCTTTACCTCTTCTTGTCATTCATTATTTATACATGTATCTTGCCTTGTTATGAATGTTTCCTTCTATTGTTAATGTTTGTATGTTGTGTCCAAACTATTGATGATTGTTGTATTCATGAAGATTTCTTTCCTTTCAACACTTAATCAATTCTAAACTTGCATATGAATTCCTTAGAAGTAGAATAGAGTTGATATTTGTGTATCTTAGCTTTTCATTGATGTGTTGTGCATACATGGGCAGAGTTGCAACCATTTAAATTAGGTGCATCAACCCCCTTACATTAGATTAGGTAGTTTGATTTCATGCATCTCCTTCTCCCTTTTCTTCTCAAGAAGTAGTTAAGTGTATCTTGATTGTAAGAAAGTCAGCCTTCTCTAGAGATTTGAGCTCAGAGTGCAAGTCCCATACTTAGAGGCCATTTCCATGTTACATGAGGTCACTTGAGGGTCATACCTCAAGTAGGGGTGCAAAATTCCATGTCAATACTAGTGTTTCAATAACTCTTACTATTTTTAATTATATTTTTTAATAACATATAAACACCATTTTATAGAGCTCAAAGTCAAGAATATTCTCATATAGAGTTTATAGTGTTAAGACTTGAGAAGATGTCAATTTTGAGAAAGGAAAAAATATTAAATCATATAAAAAAAATTTAAAATTCACACAAAATTATAGAGGAGAGAGTCATCTTCAAGAATGTATAATTTTTCTTTTGGTTAGAATAGATTTGTTTTGAAAAATGTGGTGGGAGATAAAAACTATCAATTTCAGGTGAGTTGAAATTTGAATCATTATAAAAGATAAAATATAGGTCTAAAGCCAATTTATTTTTTTGATTGTTCTAGCTATATATGTTATCTATAACATAATCTAAGATCAAAAGGAAATAAGTTCATTTTCATAACTTTTTGTGGTGGGAGCTAGACCCCTAATTTTTTAGTGTTTTCTAACAAGTAAAAAATTATCTTTAAAAAATAGGAAAATATATCAATTCTTATTCCACATAATTATTAAAAAATATAATCCTAAACTTCATCCATTTCTACACATTTCATTAGTTTACTTCATTATCAAATTCTAAATAATACTACCATTTTTATGTCATTGAAGGTGAACAGTTATACTTTTGTTAGCCTTTGCCTTTATAAAAGGGTGACACAGGTTTGTGCTTTTACCCAACATAAGCAATAACTTACATACATAAAAAAAATCCATAAAAAAATTACATCTCTTAAGGGTTCCATGATGTTGATCACATATACAAGTTTTATTAATATTAAATCTAAAACATAATCAGATCCACATCATAGAATAATCACAAGTATGAATCCAATAGTATACAATTACATAAGATGTCACATGGTAAACCAAAATGCATAATCATCTGTTGTACAAGTCATAGGGTATGAAAAGCTCAAATAATATACATCATGAATAAAATACATCATCTCATAAGATGTTTGATAATCAAATACAGTACAATAGAATATAACCATCTGTTAGAAATACAAGATCATAGTGAAAGGAATCATCTACATAAGTACATCTAGTAATGACATCCAACTGTCAGATCTCAATGGTATGAGAAACACTACCATGCGACCTTGTGGAACCTAAATGACCCACTCCCACTATATTGAGGAGATAATCTCAAGTCCCATATAGATAAAAAATCCAATAATCATAACCAAAATCTCGGTCAAGGAAATCCTGATAGCAATCTATCTCAAAGGTTACTAAGACACAAGTGACATCTAAACCTAGAGGAAAAAAATTACATGTAGGAAATCTACGATATAAGTGCACAAGTATCATTGCATGAGCCAACTCTAAGCTTACCCTAGTATGCTCTCTAGACTTTGGCACCCTAGTGTCTCAATGCAACATCAGTATCCTTTCATACAAACAAGGCATACTAACAAGGCAAGGTCACAACCAAGTATCATCTCTGCTCCCATCCTAGTCTATACTAGCACTCAAGGAATGAGTGAGGAAAAGACTAACTCTTATTAATTCATTTTAACCCCATTTCAGAAAATGTTATCACTTATTAAAACAACTTACATTGGGTTACCTAGGCAACATCTTTAGGGCTTCGACCTACATTGCAAGCCACTTCCCAACATACACATAGATTACCTACCTTGAGCTCATAAAAAATACAACTAATAAAATCACAATTTTTAACTTAGTCCTATACAAGAAACTAGAAAGAATCCAAAAGATAATTGATTGAAAACTCATAGCTTATAGCAAGAAGGCCACAATAATAACCTTAGTGCTATATAAGCAACTGCAAAGAATCAAAATATAACTGATCGAAACTCAAAGGTTACACTAGGAAAATCACACCATTCACTTTAGATCTACACAAGCAACTGGAAAGCACTGACAAACAACTAATCAAAAGCTCATCATAGAGATACATGAATACATCACAATGGTCAAATATAAAAGATTGTGATCAAAATATAACTATAACATCATCACAGAACAAAAAACCCCAAGCCTCTGGTAATCATCCTAACTGATTAATGTAATAAGTCAAACCCAATTTTCAAAACAAAGTAAAATTGTACATCACAAAAAGTGAAGTTTTATAATTGTTTGGTTTTGAAAACAAAAGAGTTTGATTTAAAACGGAGTTCCAATTTTTTTTTTTCAAGTATCAAATTTGCTAAGGTTTTCAAGTACACAATAACCAAAACACTCAACAAATTATTAAAAATCATTCAAATATAAAACCCTATATTTTATATATTAAAATGAATTATCATATAATAAAATACAACCTCATTAAAAATAATTTCTTCAATTTTTAAAATAACACATCTTAGTGATAACTATAAAACTAATTCTTTTAATAAATTTTATTAAAAATTTAATAATTATTATTATTAATTTAATAATATAATAATAATCATTAATAAATAATAATAATATTATTACTTAATTAAAATTATTTCAAAAAACTTTATTTAATAATAAAAAATCTATTTAATATTAAAAAATAATAATTAAAACAACATCTCATATCATTTTTTTATAAAGGTTGATGGCCTTGCTACTATTAGTAGCTCTGACTACTTCAGTCACCTCGACTGGCATAACAAGTATGACTACTATCAGAAGCCTTGGCTGCTTTCACAGTTGGGTTGCTTTCACAGTTGGGCTATGATGTAGCACGGGAGGGGGGACATCGGAGGTAACGACCTCTGATTTCCCCTTTGAATTATTATATTTTTTATAAATAAAATAAAACTCCCCATACAAAATGATTAAAAAAAAAAATTCATTGATAGTAAAACAAAATAAAAATATTAGAATACAATTACCATAGTAATTTTTAATTACTATGGTAATTATTATTATATATTAATATTTTAAAAAAAAATTTCTTGCTTGTACATCTGATAGGGAAACGAAATAGAAATAATCAAATTTATGTTGAAATCTGATTGAAAAGATCATTCTTAAGATTGTTGAAGCAGAATGTTTTAATCATTGTTTTGTCACTAATGTCAAACCTGCTATTTGCTAGAAAGACAATTTCTTATAAGATCCAAATACTATCACTTAGTTGATTAATGAAGAGGATTTAATCAATGAGATGCAACAAAAACACCTAGAGGAAAGGTTGAGTTATGATTATGTAATGAAGTACAAGGATTAGTTAAGACAATAATAAAATGATGTATTGATAATATTCATGAAGATACAAACTTTGGCTACACTTAGAAACTTTAGAAGAATGGGTAATACTAAGACTATCTGCAAAGCTTGACCAAAGTTGATAGTGGGTGTCAAGAAAAGTTAGTTCATGCCAAGCAGAATATCAGTTGGTGCCAAGTAAAAAAAAATTCTAGTGTGTGCCGAGTAACCTGGTTAGTGCCAAGAAAAATGAAATAGGTTCTGAGCATCAGTAAATTGTAATTGATGCTGAGTGAAAACACAATACATGTTGAGCAACCTAGTATGTGTCGAGCATCAGAAGGTTAATAATGCCAAGCTGCTGCATTATTTAAAAAGTCAAAGATTCACCAAATCTGAGTTGATAAGTTTGTTATCTTGAATTTTGTGAACCAAGTAGAAGATAAGGATGATGAGCTAGTGGTACAAAATTTTAAGTTAAGCATTCTTAGGTAATTTCAAATGGATTCTAGGAGAAGTTTCTAGAAGAAACAAGATAAGGAATAGATGCATGCATTGTATCCTACCTAATCCATCTAAACCCTAATTTGAATGATGGGAAACAGAGTAGGAAAACTATCTAATTTCTTATTTTAGGAATGTTTGGTCATGAAGCAAAGTGTGGGAGTGTGTGGTGTCAAAGAGAAGACATTGAGAATGTTAGAAAAGACTAAGGAAGAATAGAGAACATAGACTCTGCTTTGACAAGTGACCACAAGAGGGATTACATTGGCACAACAATAAGAAGGCTTAAGGAGACAAAAGCTTTAAGAGAGAACAAGCTGTCAGAGTTGTAGAGACTGAAGGCCAAGTAGAATTGAGAACTAAATTGAGATCTAAATCTACAAGATCAGTTGTAAGTAGTATCCAATCAAAAGCCCTACTGTTACTCTCTAGAAATTGTATGAGTTAGGGTAAAATCCTTTGGACTAAGATTGATTAATAGTCACTAGAAAATCTTTTAATAGGGTGGCATTCCAAATGAATGGCCTAAAGTTCTTTAAACATAGTTAGTGCCGAGAAAAATGCAATAGGTGCCGAGCATCAGTAAATTGTAATTGATGTCGAATGAAAACACAATAGATGCTAAGCAACATAGTATGTGTTGAGCATTAGAAGGTTACTAATGCTAAGCAAACTCTAAGCCGATAAGTTTTTTATCTTGAATTTTTTGAACGAAGTGGAAGATAAGGATGATGAGCTAGTGGTATAGAATTTGAGGTTAACCATTTTTAGGCAATTCCAAATGGATTCTACGAGAAGTTTCTAGAAGAAACAAGATAAGGGATAGATACATTGTATCCTACCTAATCCATCTAAACCCTAATTTGGATGATGGAAAATAGAGTGGGAAAAAGTATCTAATTTCCTATTTAATGAATTTTTGGTCATGAAGCAAAGTGTTGGAGTGTGTGGTGTCAAAGAGAAGACATTGAGAAGGTTAGAAAAGACCAAGGAAGAATAGAGAACATAGACTCTACTTTGTCAAGTGACCACAAGAGGGACTGCATTGGCACAAGTAAGAAGGCTTAAGGAGACAAAAGCTTGAAGAGTGAACAAGTTGTCAGAGTTACAGAGACTGAAAGCAAAGTAGAATTGAGATCTAAAATCTACAAGATTAGTTGTAAGTTGTATCTAATTAAAAGCCCTATTGTTAATCTCTAGCAATTATACCAGTTAGGGTAAAATCCTTTGGACTAAGATTGACTTAATAGTCATTAGAAAATCCTTTAATAGGATGGCATTCCAAGTGAATGCCCTAAAGTCCTTTAACCAGGCTCACTTCTAACAGGGTGATTGAAATCCCTTCATTGGGTCACATTTAACAGTGTGTGTTGTAACCTTTAACAAGGTTGGCCTTTCATAGGGCATCACTTCAAAATAGTGAGAAAGAAGTAGCATGTTACTAGTGGTTTTTCCCAAATTGGGTGTCCACATTATATCACTATGCTATGTGTGTTGATGTTTCATGTTTTATTGCTAGATGTTGGTTTTTTAGTAACTTGCAAGTTTGAGTGATTAGCTTGGATGTATGAATGATTAATGGGTTCACTAAGTTGAAGTAAAAAGTTTTATTGGTACATCTGAACCTCAAATAACTGATTTAGGTCCCCGTCTCAGTTATTCTAAAGAACTCTAACAATTTAAAACTTAAATTTAGTGTCTTTTCTAAACACCCATCTTAAATTCAGATTCTTTTCTAAACCCCCATCCCGATTTCAATCAATCCAATTACTAATCATCAAATTTTTGAAACAAGGATTTCCAAATTTAAATTCCTTCATAGACATTTCTAATGAATAGTAAATTTCAATACAAGGGTTTCAACCCAATAAATTCTGAAAATAGATCCATACAAACATGGAGAAACTTTTTTTTGATAGGAGACTACTGTGCAAAACTCAAAAAGATCCTACCTTGATCTGATGCTAACTAGATAGATGGTCAGAGCTTGTAATAAATTTTCCATATTATTGAAAACCTTATTTCTCAAAATTTTCTCCTCCAAACCTATGTGTGGAGAAATGAGCTCTAATTTCTTACTAAAGAACCTTCTCCCTGTAGGGTTTCGGTTTTGCAATTACGTGAACCCTTTTTCTTTATTATTTTATTTTATTTTAATTTCATGTGCAAAATTTTTATAGTTTGATTAAAATAAACTTTATTAAATTTATTCTTTCTCTCTTTTATTAAATCACAAGATGTTTTTAATAAAATATTTATTAATTTAACTAATAATAATATTTAGAGTTTATTTGAAAAATTAAAGTCCTAAATAAATTATTATTAAAATAAATAAATATAGTTACGCCAAAATTAGAACTTTAATTAAATCTTTTATTTAATTAATTTCTCAATTAATTAATTATTGATTTTTCTTTATAAAATTTTCATTAAATTAAATAATTTAATAATTTTTTATTTGATTTAATTATAAGTAAAAATCACAATAGACTTACCAAACTAAATAAGAAAACCCATAATAAAGGATAGAGTACTAAATCAAACTCAAGGGTCAAAACCATGAATTCATGCCTCTTGATGAATTTGAAAGGGTAAATAACTTAGATACTTGTCCTACTTTCTAGGATAATTAGCTTAGGGTTATGATTTGGACTCAAGAATTATCTCCCCTCTTTACCATTGAGATATTGCAATAGGGTACATCCATCCTAGTAATTAAGGGAAGTTGATGCCTAGTACCTACAATCTATATCAAATATGAGCATGTACATATACACATAAATCTAAGCTAAATTGGCAATGGCGAGGAGTGGTGCATCATGTAGATCTTGACTAGCAAGTGACTATGACTCCTTCCCTCAACCACATCGGAAACATCAAACATAAGGTAAAACATACATGTACACCATAAACATGCAAGTATGAGGTAAGTATCCATAGAAACTACATATAAATCATCCATCTAACTATCATCATGAAATAGATGAAATCACTGTATACAAGTATCATCATCGAAAGAATAATCATGCACTGAAATAACAAGGTATCAAGTAGTTCCTCACATAAATTAATTGAGTATGAAATAACATACAAAAAAATAAGGTAATCAAGTACCAATAATCATCAAACATAAGCATAAAATTGGCCTAAAAGAATTCCATATTCCAACATGAAAAGTAAACTAGGGGTAGGCATTACATCCACCCCCATAGACTTAGGCTTACTCCTGGAAGCCTACGAGAAAGATAAAACTCTAGCATGCAATGTGCGGGTCCCATTGGACCCTTTCCCCCTGTAAGAGGATAGGACTCCACTAAAAACACCTTGTGTGATCTACCCATATCTCCAATCGTGGGTTCTAAAGTTATAGGTCTCTAATCTAAGAACTAAGGTTTCTATTAAGGAAAATGGGATGACTTATGCCCTCATTTTTCATAGGGAAAATATTCTCCACTAAAAATCCTATGCATTCTAGGTGTGCTAAACTGCTTAAAATTAACCCCACTAGCAAAAGAATGAGTACTCTATGATGGCTGGTCATACTAGTTGTGCCTATTGCACAGAGAGAACTGAGAATCCCTAAAGTGTGAACCATTGCCATCACCTTGTGCTAGAGGATAAGATCCTCTTTGTTACAATTTTTGTTGATTTTCTCCTAAAGAACATCCCTAGTTACCTTTGGACCCTGATGCTCCAGGTGCTCCCACTAAACCACCATGTCCCAAGGTGACATTTTTCACTACAAGGATAGCCTAATGTACCAAATCCTTGAGGGTTTTAGGTTGGAAAACCTTTACACCCCCAATGATACAATTTTTTAGATCCTAAATGAAGTGTTGAACCATCAGTGGTGAAATGTCAGTGGTTACTACATAAGGCATGAGCTCATAGAATTTTCATTCATACTCTACTATGGGCATAGTATACAACCTTAGATTATGGAACTCGTCAACCCTCTGCTAGTGCCATCGAAGTTTTGAAGAAATATCTCACATGTAACGGTGTTCATGTTCACACCCAATTTATTTTCTTTAGTGTTCCACCATGTAGCCCCAAAGATTTTTAGGTGGGTGATGACATACCTTTCTTTGACATTAAAGTCAAAGTCCTACATAGAAAACATTTATCTAAGGTAATTAGCTATTTCTTTTCCATGTATCCTGTACCAAGCCCATTGAAAGATTTGATCTTGGACCTCTATAGGTCCTCCATCTGAGTAGCCTTAGCTAACCTCTATCTGTCATCATGGAGGTAAGTAGAATCACAAACCTATGTCACCTTTTATAAAGAAACAAGATATTAGAATGCGACAGTTCAACATTAATGACAAAAGAAATGGTATTTGTGTTTAGAATATGAAGATGATGTAAACTAATGAAATGTGTAGAATTAGATGAATTTTATGCCTATAATTTTTATAATTTTTTGAGTATAAATTTATCCATTATATTTTATTTTGAAGTCCCTTTTTTAACTATAAAAAATATAGGGTGTAGTTTCTGTCAAACAAGTATATGAAAATCATCTTGTTTTGTTCTAATTTGAAAATATATTATAGATGACATGTATAGCTAGGGAAAAAAAAAGGAAACAATTATTTTTTATGTATATTTTCTTTGTTATAAGTACTGAAGTTCAACCTTATCAAAATCCAATAGTTTTTTCCTCTTGTGAAAATTTCCCTATCAAATGTATACCTTCTTGAAAAATAATTACATAATCATGAAGAAGATTCTCTCCTCTAGAGATAAATATGATTGTTAAATTTTTTTGATATGATTTACTATTTTGTTTCATTTTTTGAGGGAGCATCTTCTGAAATATTGAAATATCAACTTATAATATTTTGTGATTATACCATATTATAACTAATTAAAACACTCAAAAATTTATATAATGATGATATTGAATATAAGATCTATAAAAGGGTATTTTAGTTTTTGAATAAAATTGTGTTTTGATAGAGAAATGAGATTTGACCAAAATAGGTTTTGGTATCATAACCAGTGACACAAATTTGTGCTTTTACCCAACCTGTATCCCTAAGGACTCGATGATCTTTTCCTCTCCTCTTTCCCAACATGATGTGATCCCTCCTAATCATCACCCCTTGGAGGAGATAGGCACTCTAAGATTGTCCTCATCATCTATCTCAAATTAGGCCCCTCTAAGTCAACATGCTCTTCTCTATGTCTCTCTTCCTTATTTTCCTCCTAATTAGTGTTCTCTCTATTACCTAGTGTTTTGAAACCCTAAGTATTTCCCTCCCACTTAAGTATGTGAAAAGGTATTAAAAAAGAAAGAAGAAAGCTTTTAAATTACTAATTTATTAATTATTTTGCTTTATATAATATTTAATTCCTAAAAGAGTTAAATATTAAAATATTTCAATGAAAAATAATTAAATGTCAAATTAATCTAAAAGAGCATTAATCTTTCACATAGTTGATTCCACAAGAATTAATTAATTATTATAGAACTAGTGAGTTAGCGGGAGTGGATTAAATTTTGATGACAAATGTAAAAAAATTAATTCTTAATAGAATTAATTATTATTATTATAGTGTGCACAAATATTTGTGAAATTGAAGTGGGGGGATATAGCAAAATAATGTAAAATAATTAATTCTTTAATAGAATTAATTATTAAAATAATGTACCCGGGGTTCAGAAAGAAGTTGGGGGGTAGTTGCCAAACTTCTTGGAAAAATTTATTTAATGAGGGAAAAATGATTGTATATGGGTTCTAGTTCTTATTCTTCTTGGGTGGAAAAATGTTTGTACATTTTTAAATACAAGGAAGTCATTTTAAGTTGGAGTATTCGTATCAAAGAAAGGGAAGGAGAAATTGATTTTATTTTGAAAACTTGTTTATGATGTAGGGATAAAATGATCCTATGGTTGTTTTGTTTACATATTTGGAATAAAGAGAAATTTAATTTTAGATCCTATGGTTTGAATTTACATTTCTCTGGATGGAAATGATCTTGTGCTTACTCCAGCCATGTTTAGAGTATGATCTTGTTCATTTATCAAGGTTTCTTATGTGTCATGGAATCCTAAGGTTTTATGTAGTGTACATGTAGTGAATATCAAATTTCCTTTTTGTTTCTCTATAAGTAGGAAGATTGATTAGATAGCCTTTGTGCTATGTATTTGATTTCTTTTCAAAATTATTTAAATTAAGGTTTGCATTCATATCATGTTGATGAATGAATGATTAGTGATCCTTCTTTTCCTTTTGGTTGAAGGCATATCAGAAAATTATTTATTTTAAATCAAAAGGAGGGAGTTGTACCTCTATTTCAATATTCAGAGAGCACTTGACAAGATAATTGCAAGTAACTCTATTGTTGGTTTTAGGGTTTTTCTTTCTTTTTGGGTATTCAAGAGCCATTTGTGAAGGTTTTTTTTTGGAGAGGATAAACTTGTTTACTAACAGTTTTTGGCAACTCTACTGGGGAAGGAAAGCAACCTCCAGTGCTTTTCTTTTCTTTTAAATTAGAAGGTTACCTCCCCATGGATGGAGGTTGGAAACTCTAATTGATTGTGGTGAAAGAATTCTAGTGTTATGGATTTGGTTGTAGCCTAGCCATGGGGGGCTTAGATTAGGCCATTTTCTTTATCTCAATACTCAGCCTTACCTAAGAATTCATTAGAATATCTCTCAAAGTTTTATGGTGATGCAAATCAAGACCTTGATGATCACATTAAAGTAATTATAGTTGCCTGTAGGATTCTTGGTATGTAGGAGGAGAATGTTTTTGTTTGATTATTTGTTGGAAGCCTCATTAGAAGTGCAGTAGATTGGTTCCAAAATTACCTAATAGTTCCATCACTTGCTAGAATGATCTTGAGGTAAAATTTCTACGAAGGTTTATGCTAGTGGTTGATGTTGCTAAGATGCTATTAAATTTCTTTCAAATCAAGATCAAAGAAGTGGAAGTCATGAGAGATTTTATTGATAGATTCAATTGAACTGTTGGTAAGATACCCCTAACCAGCCAACCAACTAAAAACAATCAGTTGTATGTTTTCATTGTTGTCATCCAAATAGAAGTTAAATTCTTGCTTCTATAATGAAAATTACAAAGGTTGCAAGATGCACAAAGGGAGACTATTAGTTTAGAAGATGACATGATTCTAACTGGAATGAAGTGTAAAGAAATTGTATAGGCAGGAATTTATCTCTATGAACAGAAGAATTATATGAAAGAAAAGCCTAAACAAAAAAGGCTCATTCTCAAAAAAATTAAATTAGAACCTCCTACTTATCAAAGTCTAACAGTCTTTAATGATGAAGATCTCCTAATCCCTCATGTAAGTGAAATTACTCCCTATAGTATAGCTAGAGCCTACCATCTACATGTTAAGTCTGAGGATGAATATGTCTCACAATCATCTGACTCAACAATTGGCCTTGATGTACCTCCTAATGAACTAGGTCTATAAGGTGGAAGATCAAATGAAAACCTATTAGATGATGTTTCAAATGTAGAATTTGATTCTTTTATATTTGGTACTGCTATTGATATTTCATCAAATGATGTTATTCAGGAAGGTATGAAAGATCAACATACACAAAAAAGATTGAAGCTGGTTATGAATTATTTTTGTTTGATCATATCAAAATTAATGAAGAGTCTTTTTAGCCCATGGCATTCAAAGATATTGAGAAAGATGAGATAGAAGTCAAAAGAGATTCTTTTACAGCTAGACCAATTCCATGCAAACAACCCAAATTGGAAGTGTTCAGGTTTTCTTGTGAAGATGGGCTAATCGATTTTGGTTCTACACTGGAATCTTTTTGTTTTGAGATAGATTTTGTAGATAGGTTCTTGGAATATGAATCTTTGGAAATGGAAAAGGATCAATTTTTTTTGTGGCACACTGTAGTTCTATCCTCAATGTCACATTTAGAGGAATCAATGCAATAGTCAAAAGATCAAGGTATGGAAACCTTTATTGGCATTTCATCTACCTTTGTGAAAGATGTTGATTTGAAAAATGTAGGAGATTGTAATTCTGCATTTATTTTTCCTCCCATGCATATATCTTTCATAGATGAGATGAGCTTTAATTTGGCCATGTTACTTTCCCTTCAACAAAATATAAATTTATCCTTCCAAAGATTGACTCAGAAAGGCTCATACTTTCTCAAGCTTACAAATGGTCACATTTAGTTTTTAGGGTTTTCCCCTCCCCATTATAAATAACCACCCTCTTTTTGCAATTTTGGCTTGAGTATGTTTCATTCTTTTTTTTGTTTCCCTTCAATAAGATGCATCATCTTTTGACCCTTCCTTCCCTTGAGTCAATCCATTTTCAAATATTTTTTCAAAAATATAGGCCCTTATGTATTAATTGGTAATACTCCCTACCTATCTAGTTTCACTTTCCAAATAGGTCATACCATGTGATTTGAAAGAAACTTCAAAGTTCTATTAGGACATATGGACGTTCTTTTAGGGAATGGGATAGTTTTCAAAAGTGGAGTTTTCAGACATTCATATGTATGAGCACTGAACTTTTCTGAATTCATATCCAAATGTGACTCAGAATGATAAGGAATAATATTAGGGATATATGTATATGCTTGTGATTGCAAAAGAGGCTCTGAGTAATGCTTCTAGATCTTATGGATCCACGTGCTTTATGTGTTGATTTAAATAGCACATATGAAATGGTTTGCACGTAATGCATTAAACCTAGCATGGGAAAGAGTTTTCTTTAAAAATATGTTCCCTAATCTAAGCTGCGATAGATTTACGAATGTTCTAAAGGAAAGACAACTATGAGAAATTTTGCAATAGAGCCATATGATATCGTATATGATTTATGGCTCTCACATAAATGTGGATGATCAGATAGCTATGAAAATCTAGAGGGCATATTATGAGTTGATACAAAATATCCTTGAAGTCTAATGCTATCAACATGTCACAATGTTTTGATAATTATAGTTTTGTCTAACTTTTAATATGCTGTAGAAGTTTCTTGACAATAGATAGTCAGAGGCTAGTTCTAGAGATAATATTATCAAAGTTGATGTTATCACGTATTAGATGGAACTACAAGATAATGGTGGAAGAAAAACCCCCAATAAATATTTCATAATGGTTGAAGAGCCAATGCTAGGTAACCTCGTAACATTCTTGGCCGACATCTTCAATGTGAAGTCCTCTTCAACTATGCAATAACATATTTCATCCTTCATATTAGGTTACAAACTCTATGAAGATGCAACTAGCATGGGGATTGGTATAGGACTAAAGATATTCTTAGATTATGAATGAGATGAAGAAATTAGGCTTGCATGGAGTGATGGCAGAAATGAAGTTGCAATATTACATTTTTGGAGCTATCTTGGTTTGCATTGCCTCTTTGGTTTTGCACATGATGAGTATCATGAAAACCTTGATCGTGATGATGCTCATGCTTTCTTTCATGGTTTATTGCTAGATTTCCAAAATAGAAGTCACATAGATGCAAAATTGAGGAGGTGTCAGATTTCCTTTCGGTCAGTGCTAGTTCAACATGCATTTGCTACATAGGTGAATATGTAAACGAAAGGAAAGTCCTCTAGAGTGCCCTCAAGGAGGCATATGCAGAATGAAGATTCTTCAAGAGCTTTTAATAGTCTCAAAGCTATTGTTGAAGAATAGGGCTCAAGTGGGAAAAAATGGTTTAAAATATTTTCCATTTGTCATAGTCAATGGTGTATGCAAAAGTGGAAGTCTGAATCTAGGAAGCAACATCAATTTGGAAGTGTCAAAGACCAAGAGCATTGAGAAGCTTGTGCATTGTTAAAATTTCCTTTGTTAACGTAAATTTTGTGCTTACTAGTTCCAACTTATAGTTCAACCCTACAGTAAAGTCAACAAAGTTGAAGCACATGAAGCCATGGTGACATCCTTGAAGTTGGGAGGATCGTCAACAATATCATTTATGTGTTTCTTGACTATAACTATTCCACATGTACTCATACTTGAATAGAAGGTTCAAATGTTTTTGAGTTTGTCAAGGAAGACACAAGATTTGTAGAATAAGAATGCATATATCTAAGACAACAATTGAATCAGAGGTTTTCTTGTAGGAGATTAAAATCCTTTACATTGGTTAATGACTATATGGCCCAATGATCAAGGCACTGGATAATAGCAGCAGACAAAGATTCTAGAGTTCTTTGCATTCTGGCATAGAATGTAGCCCCCAGAGAGAGCCACTATTACCTAGGGTTTTGAAACCCTAAGTATTTCCCTCCCACTCAACTATGTGAAAAGGTATTAAAAAAGAAAGAAGAAAGCTTTTAAATTAATAATTTATTAATTATTTTTCTTTATATAATATTTAATTCCTAAAAGAGTTAAATATTAATATATTTAAATGTAAAATAATTAAATGTCAAATTAATCTAAAAGAGCATTAATCTCTCACATAGTTCATTCCACAAGAATTAATTATTTATTATAGAACTGGTGAGTTAGTGGGAGGGGATTAAATTTTGAAGAGGAATGTAAAAAAATTAATTCTTAATAGAATTAATTACTATTATAGTGTGCATAAAGATCTATGAAATTGAAGTGGGGAGATAGAGAAAAAGAATGTAAAATAATTAATTCTTTAATAAAATTAATTATTACAATAATGTACCCAGGGTATGGAAAGAAGTTGGGGGGTAGTTGCCAAACTTCTTGGAAAATTTTATTTAATGAGGGAAAACTAATTGTACGGGGGTTCTGGTTCTTGTTTTTCTCGGGTGGGAAAATGTCTGTACATTTTTCAATATAGCAAAGGCATTTTAAGTTGGAGTATTTGTATCAGAGAAAGGGAAGGAGAAATTGATTTTATCTTGCAAACTTGTTTATGATGCAAGGATAAAATGATCCCATGGTCATTTTGTTTGTATATTTGGAATAAAGAGAAATTTAATTTTAGATCCTATGGTTTGAATTTACATTTCTTTGGGTGGAAATGATCTTGTGGTTACTCCAGCCATGTTTAGTGTATGATCTTGTTCATTTATCAATGTTTCTTATGTGTCATGGAATCTTGAGGTTTTATGCACTGTATATGTAGTGAATATCAAATTTCCCTTTTGTTTCTCTACAAGCGGGAAGATTGATTATATAGCCTCTATGGTATGTATTTGATTTCATTTCAAAAGTATTTAAATTAAGTCTTGCATCCATATCATTTTAGTGCCTGCCCTCGCTCACATCTCTCTGGACACATTGTTGTTATTATTATCAAACTACGTTGGACTAGTTTTATGTTTATGGATTAGTAGCATTGTTTCGAGACTATCAGACATTATGTTATGGATTCAGTTGATGTAAGATGAGATTACTTAGACTCTACATTTCATAGGTGCATGATGATTATTACATTATTTTCAAATGATGATTAGTTAGATGGTTTCTTATCTCATGTGTTTTATTATAGATACTTACCCCATACTTGCATGTGTATGGTGTGCATGTTTGTTTTTATGTATGGCATTTCTAATGTGGTTAAGGAAGGGACTCATAGTCACCTGCTAGCTGGGATCTACACGATGCACCACTTCCTGCCATTGCATGTTTAGCTTTATATATATATATTCATATTCTATGTACATGCATGGTTTCTATGTAGAATGCAGGTATCGAGTATCAACTTCCCTGAATTACCAGGATGAGCGTACCCTATTACACTATCTCAATGGTAAGAGAAGGGAGATAAATTCTCAAGTCCAAATCCCAAACTCTTAAACCATTTGTAATGGAGAGATAGGACAAGTATTTCGATATTTTACCTTTCAAATGTGTTGGATGACATAATTCGTGATTTTTAACCCTTTAGACTGATTTTGTATGGATTGTTCTATGATGGGTTTTCATATTTTATCTTGGAGGTCTATGGTGAATTTTCTATTAATTAAGTCTTAAATAAATTGATTTAATTAATAAATTAATTAGTTAGGAAAAATTAATATAATATTATGATCATTTGATATTTTGACTTTAATTAATTAAATGAGAATTAATTGAGGAAAAGAATTAAATAAAAGAAATTGAAATTAAAAATAATAAAAATAATAATAAAGTAATAAATAAATAATAATAATAAAAGTTATAAAAATTAAAGTAAAAGTTATCAAAATAAAAATAAAAGTTATAAGCTATGCACCTTTTGATTTCACATATGTCAACAACACAGGGGTTAGCACACAAATTAAGCACATGGTGTCTACAACCTTAGGACTCATCTAGAAGGTTGGAAAAAGCTTGTGCTTAGTTGTCAACACTTTTTGGTTGTTTATAGAGACATTCTAGGTGCTTCCTGAGAGTTCTTTATATTCAGACACTCCTAGAAGCTTAGGTAGAGCGTTTGGAGCGTGTTTGGAGGACTCAGAAATGTTGGAGAAGGAAGGAGCTTGCTCTATGGAATTCTGAGGAGAAGTGATTTAACATCAGTGTCTGGGTAGACACTTGCAATTTTGGCTTATGATATCTCACTTCTTGCACTTCTTGTCTTCTTCGTGTCTTCTGAATACTTTCCAAGAATTTTTCATATTTTGGTTGCATGCTTTTATTATGGGTAGTTAAATTCTATATGAGAAAATCCCGTATGCGTAGATCTGAGAATTCTATGGGCTAGGGTTTAAAAATTTATAGGAAAACCTATTAGAAGGATTAATAGGTAAATCTAGAGAAAATTATGCTATATTTGCAAATGTTATTGTGAAAGGTTCCTTGTTTAAAATATGCATATATGTTTATTAATCTACATACATATGCAAACTTAAATATATATATATATAACATTGTAGTATTTGTTTTAAAAAACTTTGCAAACATATATATACATACACACACACACACACACACATATACATATATATATATATATATATATATATATATATATATATATATATATATATATATATATATATATATATATATGTATGTATATACATATATATATGTATATATATGTATATATATACATATATATATGTATATATATATATACATAGTATATATATGTATATATATACATATATATACATATACATACATACATATATACATACATACATACATACATACATACATATATATATATATATATATGTGTGTGTGTGTGTGTGTGTGTGTGTGTGTGTGTGTGTGTGTGTGTATGTATGTATGTATGTATGTATGTATGTATGTATATATATGTATGTATATATGTATATATATATATGTGTGTGTGTTTGTTGAAATCGCAGTCGAAAAATGTCATTATTAAATCTGAATCACAATTGAGGATAGCAATTTTGAAAAATATTTAAAATATATATATATACACTAAAGTATGGGAGGGGGGGATTCTAACCCACCCTGTCCCCTTTTAACATCGCCGGTAGTCCGTGCCTTCTATCGTAGGTACTGCGACTGCCGTTGCATGCCCTACGACAGAGGTAGGACCGCACGGCCATTCATATGTGTTCGCCGCGGCTTTTAAAGCCTGCGCCATGTTTGTTTTAAATAATGTAGAGACAATGCTTTCATCAATATACATCATTTATGATATGATGCAATTTGATTTTTATATTTTGATAAAATTTTATTAACATTATAAGATGTTTATAATTATATATATATGTATGTATTTATGTATATATATATATATAGAAGTATATATGTTATTAATAAATAATAATTATTATATTTTAAAATGATTTGAATTAATGGATCATTCTTTAAAAATGATAAATTATTTTATAATAATATAGTTTAACAATATAGGTTCAATTTAATTATTTTAATTAACTTGAATTATGAAAAAAAGATGATAATGAAAAGAATTGGTAAATTTTCATGTTAAAAATTCACAATGTGATCTATTAGAATTCAATGGGGGTCTTTTTCAAATAACGTTGTATAACAACATAACATTTAGAAAATTGAATTCTAAGGGGAAACCATTAATCCATCAAAACAATACATGGGTTAGGAAAAACATAAAAAATGTTCCTCCACTCAATATCTAAATTTGGAAATGAAAATTGAGACTTCCACACTTAATTCAATTATGTAATTTTAGCAAACCAAAACATGTGCTTGCATTGTGTTTTCTCTATGCTATCTGTTTTGGGTTTGGGGTTTACTAGTGTTGACTAGTTATAGGATGTCTACCAGAGGCTCGGGGGTTATGATTGTGATTTCATGATGATGTCTTTTGATTTTGACCTTTATAAACCCAACCATGGCTATGTGATGGAATGCTCTATGATATATTTGTACTTATTGCTTGTTATTTCTTTTTAGTCTTCAAGGGTGAAGCTGAGGTGTATGTATTTGAGACACTTGACTTAACCATTTTAAGTCATCGATCAATTATACTTGGGTTACTTTCTAGTCATTTGATGGAATTGAAATTGTTTATCTAATCTTGATGATGTCATGTTGTGACATGTTTTGACTCGACCATTTTGGAGTCTTCAATCAGTATTATTTTGAGATACTTTTGATTGCTTGTTAAGAACCAATGATTATTGTGATTATCAAGGATACCTTCAGTTGCCAATAGAGAACTGTTCTGGTCATGATTATCTATGGATGCTTTTCTTTTGCTCATGGAGATTTGATGATTATATTGTGGATTATCTTTTGGTATTTTGTGATTTATGATTCCATGAGCTTAGGGTAGGTTATCTGCTTGTAGTGTCGACAAGTGGCTTGCAATGGGTGCTAGGCCCTAAGAGGCTACCAGGGTAACTCATTGTAAGTGTTCTTAATAAGTGAAAACATTCACACCTAATACTGACTTAATGAACCTAAAAAGATAATAGTTTCGTTCTTGCCCATGCCTCGAGTGCTAGTACAGACTAGGATGGGAGTAGAGAGAATGCTTGGTTGTGACCTTGCATTCCGTAGTATGCCTCTTCTATATGAGAGGATACTAGTGGCCACACAAGGATCACTAGGGGGCCGGGGTCTATTGGGAGACTACTTAGGTAACTCTAGCATGATCCGTGCGATGACACTTTCCTACTTGCATAGTAGGTTTCCTACATGTCTTTGTTGTGCCTCTGGGATTAGATGTCGGTTTGTGATTGGAAACTTTGAGTTAGTATAATTTTAGGATTCCTAGACTTAGAGAGTATTTATACTCTAATATTTGTTAACCTGTTTGGGACTTGAGATTATCTCCTCAGCACGGTGGGAGTGGACCATTTAGGTTCCACGCTGTCGGGTGGTAGTGTTTTTCCACTCTTATCATTTGAGATCTGTACGAGACACTATGACTGATGCATTCTTGGATTATGATGGTGGATATGTATCCTTTCATTGATGATTAGCATATGTTAGATGATGTTATCTTATGCTTTATATTGCATGTTAGAATACTTTATACATATGATGTAGTGTGTTTTTAGGAGTAACATTCCTATTTGATAATACTGATGATCTCTTCGATGATTTGGAATGTTACACATGGAGGGATGGCTAGGACGCACGATGGTCTAATGATGCTATTTACACTTGGAAGGAACCATGCACTTAGTTTATTATGTTTGATCTTTTATGATGGATGTTTATGTCTTCTATGATGATGTATTTTATTTCCATACATCTATATTCTTTTAAGCCTTTCATACCCTATGACATGTACAGTGGATGATTGAGCATTCAGAAATGTAATGTATAAACATTGGACTTTCCATTATTATTTTATGTGGATGCAGTATTAGATGGATTCATTAATATTAGTTAATTTAGATGTAATTCTACATTAAGGGATCCTTAAAGAATGTAACCTGTTAAGAATGTTTATGTTTACTTTTAGATGGATATTGCTATTGCTTCCATTACTATGTATAAGTTGTAAATGGATTTACTTTCATCTTTATAAAAAAAAAAAAGCTACCAAACTTAGTAAAATTTTAGGTTAATTCTTTGGATCCTTTGGCGAGGCATTACATTTGGTATCAGAGCCCGAGTTTCTATATTGGGAGCTCTGGGTATTTTGGAACAAAGTAGGACTTTGAACTATTATGTGTATCTCTTCAAACTTTGAAACTAGGTGAACTAAAACAAAACTTGAACTGTTACGTGCATATGCAACACTTAGTTTTCAAAACTGAAAAATTCTACTTAAACCTAAACATAGGAAAAACTAAAATTGAACTTAATCTTTTGTAGAACATGTGCCTTATGGTTGTAATAGTATCTTGGATATTGTTGTAGGATGTTATTTGGGACTAGGTCTTCTATTGGAGGCCATGGTAGAGGCCATGGAAGAGGCCATGGTCATGGAAGAGCTATCAGAGTCCATGAGTCACTCCATGGAGGATCTACTAATGAAGAGAGTAGAGGAGAGAACATTAGTGAACAAAAGGAAGAGAGCCATAGAGAGGGCCAAGCTGAGTTTGAAGAGGTTAACTTGAGACAGATGACCATTCTTGACCATCTACTTCATGTTCAAGAGCAGCCCAAAGCATATCAGACAGAACAAGAGCATAGACCCAGGTCTAGGAGCCCTCAGAAGGATCGGTAGAGATCTATTGTATCTACTTAGATGAAGGATCTTTTGAGATCCAAGGTCAACCCCTTTAACGGGAAAGGTTTTGGTTATGTGGCTGAATAGTGGTTTATTGCCCTTGATAGGATTTTTTCCATGCCAGAATTTGATAGAAATGTTAAGGCAAGATTCGCCATTACTATGCTAGAGAATTTTGGGGCCACTTGGTGGACAATTGAGGAAAAGAAGTTGGGTATTGATATGAGCAGTGTCACTTGGGAGCTATTCTTAGAAAGTTTTCATAAACAATTCCTACTAGAGGAATGGAAGCAGCAAAGGGCAGATGAGTTCCATAATCTCAGGCAGTATTCTATTGAATGTGACAGAGTATGAGCATAAATTCTACGAGCTCATGTCCTTTTCAAGATTCAGTGAAAATTTAGCTCAGTTGACACAACACTTTATTAGAGGTTTGAACAATCGTATAACTAGGGGTGTTAAGGTATTTGAGCCAAAAACCCTCAAGGATGCGGTACGACGAGCCATCCTTGTTGAACAAAGTGTCAACCTTGGTCAGGGATGTTTGGTAGGAGCTCCTGTAACATCAGGATCTAAAGGCAACTACAACTCAGGTGGTAATAGGAAGCCTCCTTTTTCTAAGGGGAAACAGTATCAACAGCATTCTCAGCAAATGCAGCAACAGAAGGGATCAAATTCTCAAGCTCAAGGTGGTGGCAGAGGTTCTAACCCCAAGAACAACCACAATGCTCAGTGAAATGCATGGAATTAGCCCCCTCGGCCAGCTCAGAGTAGTCAGTCTTTTATTAGCAGGAACAACCATCATCAATCAAATGCACCACCTATGGGTAAAGGATTTGGAAAAAATATTGAATGTTTTTCATGTGGGCATATTGGACATTTTGCAGCTCAATGTCTACAGTGAGCACCTCAATTTTTAGGACCTAGGCCAACAGCATCAAAGCCTATAGTTGGAGATGCAGGTAGAGCTCATAGAGTGTTTGCAGCAGTAGATCACCGTCAGGTAGATCATTAGGGAACAGTGTTAGAGATCACGGTGCTATTCGAGGTACATCTCTTTCAGTGTTGTTTGATTCAGGAGCTATAGATTCATTTATTTCTCCATCTATAGTTTCTAAGTGTAAGCTGGATGCGGTGAAGCAAGATCGTGGTTGGCAAGTGGAACTAGCCTCAGGTATTAAGGTCTCCACAAATTCTATAGTTCATAAGTGTGGGCTTAGCTTAGGAGGATTTGATACTATAGTTGACCTTCGGGTTATACCCCTTGGTTCCTATGATGTGCTTTTGGGTATGGATTGGCTTGGCTCTCATAGAGCTAGTATAGATTGTAGGAAGAAGATTATATTGTGTCAAGATGACCAAGGGAATGGTGTGAAGATAGTTGGGATACCAAGGCCTATATCTCTACGGATGATGTATGCCATGCAACTGAAGCGGAGTTTCCATAAGGGATGTCAGATATTTGTTGTCATGGTAATGATCTTGATGAGGAAGATCCTGTGAGGAAGACTTTAGATCACCCGACTCTACAAGAGTACGCAGATGTCTTTCCAAGTGAGATTCCAGGTATGCCTCAGAAAAGGGACATCGATTTTAGCATTGATCTGATTCCACGAGCGGAGCCTATCTCTAAAGCTCCTTATTGTATGAATACATAGGAATTGGGTGAGTTACGTCTTTAGGTAGAGGAACTTTTGGCCAAAGGGAGCATTCAACCTAGTGTGTCACCATGGGGAGCTCCAGTGCTCTTCGTGAAAAAGAAAGATGGTTCTTTGCGCCTCTGTATTGATTACAGATAGTTGAATAAGGTGATGATAAAGAATAGGTATCCTTTACCTAGGATTGATGACTTATTTGATCATATCAAGGAAGCTATAGTATTCTCCAAGATTGACCTTAAGTCAGGATAGCACTAGCTTCGCATTAAGGAGGCTGACGTTCACAAGATCGCTTTTCGAACTCGCTATGGGCATTATAAGTTCACAGTGGTACCTTTTGGGTTGACTAATGCTCCATTAGTTTTCATGAGTTTCATGAATGGGGGTTTTGATCTTATCTTGATAGGTTTGTGCTTGTTTTTCTTGATGATATATTATTCTAAGACTCAGAAGGAGCATGAGGAACACCTGCGATTGGTTTTGCAGTGTTTAAGAGATAATTAGCTTTATGCCAATGTGGCTAAGTGTGAATTCTTCAAATCAGAGATTCAGTATTTAGGGCATGTCATTTCAGGTGATGGTATTTTAGTAGACCCTACAAATATTTAGGCAATAGTAGATTGGCCTACACTGACTAATGTGTTAGAGATTCATAGTTTCATGGGTCTAGCTGGTTATTATTGCAGATTTGTCCAAAACTTCTCTAGGATAGCACATCCTATCACTTCCCTTCAAAGGAAAGGAAAGAAGTTTATATGGATGGAGAAATGCGAGGAAGCATTTCAGAAGCTCAAGGAGCTTTTGACCAATGCATTGATCTTAGCAGTACCTGATCCAAAAGGTGATTTTATGGTGTGTACAGATGCTTCCCTAGAAGGGATTGGAGTAGTTTTGATGCAGAATGGACAGGTGATTGCGTATGAATCATGCAAGCTCAAGGATCATGAGCTAAATTATCCTACACATGATCTTGAGTTAGCAGAAATAGTTCATGCTTTGACAAGGTAGAGACATTTCTTGTTGGGGCACAAATTTGAGCTACATAGCGATCATCGCAGTCTTCAGTACATTTTCATGTAGCCTAATTTGAATGCTTGCCAAAGGTGATGGATGGAATTTCTATGCGAGTATGATTTTGAGGTAAAGTACATTTAGGGAAAGGAGAATGTGGTGGCAGATGCCTTGACTCACAAGAGACATGCGATATCATCTATGACCCTTAGTATTTATTTGAGGAGTCAAATTCTCCAGGCACTTCCTACAGATTCTTGGTATAAAGAAGCGTGCAAAGAAATAGATTTAGGAAGACCTTTGGAGGGTAAGTTTGTAGGTTATGTCCAAGAATTAGATGGTCTTTTGAGACATTTAGGGAGTATCTATGTGCCATTACTGGATGAGCTTCACACCTTGATTCTAGCAGAAGCCCATCGTACACCCTACTCAGCACATCCAGGTGTCAAAAAGATGCATGCTGATTTGCAACGTTTATTCTTTTGGTCTGGGATGAAGTGAGACATTGTTGATTATGTGGCTAGGTGTCTTGAGTGGTAGAGAGTCAAGGAAAAACACCAACACCTGGTAGGACTTTTACAACCGAATCTCATTCCTTCATGGAAGTGGGACATCATCTCTATGGACTTCATAGTAGGATTACCTATGACTATTCGTCGTCATGATGTTGTCATGGTCACTATTGATCAATTGACTAAGGTGGCACATTTTTCACCAATCAGGTCTTCCTACACAGTAGCTTTTGTAGCTAATGGCTTTATGTGTGATATAGTGAGATTACATGGTATTCCCCGAAAGATCATTTTAGATAGGGATCCCATTTTCACATCCGCATTCTGGACATCGCTGCAGCATGAGCTAGGAGTGCAATTGAATTTCAGTTTGGCATATCACCCA
This sequence comes from Cupressus sempervirens, assembly GCA_028749045.1. Taxonomy (NCBI): domain Eukaryota; kingdom Viridiplantae; phylum Streptophyta; class Pinopsida; order Cupressales; family Cupressaceae; genus Cupressus; species Cupressus sempervirens. The sequence goes on along the minus strand of CM053790.1, from coordinate 52,259,542 downwards.
GAGATAGATGGATAGATAGAGAAGGTGAATCAGGTTCTGAAAGATATGTTAAGGATGTATGTGATGGATAGGCAGACACATTGGGAGGACTATCTCTACCTAGTGGAGTTTTCTTACAACAACGAGTATCATAGTTCTATTGGCATGGCACCATTTTAGGCTTTATACGAACATCCTTGTCATACACCCTTGAGTTGGGATAGTCTTGAGGATCGTATCTTGTTGGGTTCTAAGATGCTTCGCGATATGGAGCAATAGGTAGTGCATATTCATGAGCACTTGACTATGGCACAGGATAGGGAGAAAAAGTATGCTGATGCACATAGGATAGATAAGCAGTTTCCTATGG